>JAPPVO010000036.1:173720905-174044775 GCA_030407325.1 Camellia japonica
CACTTGCCAAAATTGAACAAAAACTAATGCAAAATGAATGCTCGGGGCCCAAACCGCGAGATTCGGGGTCCCGAAAATCGGCCGTCAAGCACCGAAAGTGGTGTCTGGCCACGAAGTGGGTATCTGAGACCCCAGTGTTCCTCGAAATGATAAAACAGAGACACTTGCCGAAAACCGGAGAAATCGGAGATGGTTGGGCGGTCCCGAACCGAGCACACGGCCTGACGGTCCCGAAAACCGGGAACCGGGCTCCGAAATGGGCAAAATGGCCTACGGCCACGAAATGTAGCGCACGGCCACCGAGAGATAGTCTACGGGACCACTCCCTCCCCTCAGGAAAGAAAACAGAGAAAACCGAGTCTGGTTCGCAAACCGAGACAAGGCACAGAAGAGAGTTCGGAAGTCCGGAGGCAGGGCGCACGGCCGCGACTCTGAGACTTCTGAACGAGCACAGTATGCAACATCACCGAGCGCTCAATCGGTGACGTCTGAGTCTAAGGTCGGTCAAAAATGGGGGTGTCTACACTCGCCAATCCTCTCAAAGATCTCAAAAGGGCCAATAAACCGAGGGGATAACTTCCCACTCTTTCCAAACCTCATCAAACCCCGCCTAGGTGATATATTCAGAAAGACATGATCACCTGCCTCAAATGCCAAAGGCCTCCTCCTACGGTCGGCATAACTCTTTTGGCGACTCTGGGCTGTAACAAGCCTCTTACGGATAAGCTCAACTTTCTCTGTCGTCTCCCGAACCAACTCCGGGCCCAGCAAAGGTGCATCACCCACCTCGGTCCAACACACTGGAGACCTATACGGTCGGCCATACAAGGCCTCAAACGGTGCCATACCGATACTCGATTGGAAGCTGTTGTTGTAGGCAAACTCCACTAAGGGCAAGTGCCTCTCCCACGACCCACTAAAGTCAATGACACAGCCTCGAAGCATATCCTCAAGGATCTGAATAGTACGCTCGGATTGCCCGTCAGTTTGAGGATGATAAGCCGTGCTAAAGGTCAACTTAGTGCCCAAGGCACTCTGCAAACTTTGCCACAACCTCGCAGTAAAACGTGGATCTCTATCTGAGACGATCGACACAGGGACCCCGTGCAACCTCACTATGTCCTGAATATACAAGTCGGCAAGATGATCTACCGAATCTCTCACGCACATAGGAATAAAGTGCGCCGACTTAGTCAACCGGTCTACAACCACCCAAATAGCATCACTACCCCATTGAGCCCTCGGAAGACCTACAACGAAGTCCATCGTGACATGCTCCCACTTCTACTCGGCAATAGGCAAGGGTTGTAACAAACCCGCTGGCCTCTGATGTTCGGCCTTCACTTGCTGACTAGTAAGGCATTTAGATACGAAAACTGCCACATCCTTCTTCATGCCCCGCCACCAAAACTAGCGACCCAAATCACGATACATCTTAGTGCCTCCTGGATGCACCCCAAGTGTGAATGGTCAAACTCTTGGAGTACCTCCTTTCGACAAGACTCCGGCACAAACAGACGTCTCGGTACCTCACACTCAGGTCGGGATACATAGTCAAACCTTCTCAACCTTCCCACTAGAGATCTTTTCCCGGAGGGATTCTACCTCGTGGTCACTCCTCTGTGCCTCTAACACTCGATTCACAAGTGTAGGCTGCGCAACTACTGAAAACAAGGCCGTAGACTCAACAGATTCGCCCAGAAGCAAATCAAACTCGCCAAGTGCACCCAACATTTCCCACTACCGGATGGCTATACAAGCTACATCACTAATGGATTTCCTGCTAAGGGCATCAGCCACAACATTGGCCTTCCCCGGATGGTAATGCAACTCGAAGTCGTAATCCTCAATAAACTCCATCCACCTCATCTGCCTCAAGTTCAAGTCTTTTGTGTAAACAGATACTTCAGACTCTTATGATCCGAGAATACCTCGAATCTCTCACCATAAAGGTAGCGCCTCCAAATCTTCAAGGCAAAAATCACAGCTGCTAACTCTAGGTCATGTGTAGGGTAATTCCTCTCGTGTATTTTCAACTACCGCAGCCATAGGCTACCACTTTCCCCTCTTGCATTAGCACACAACCCAAACCCTCTCGTGAAGCATCACAATAAACCGCATAACCCAAACCTCTCTCCGGAATAATCAAAACTGGAGCGGTGGTAAGTCTAACTTTCAGCTCTTGGAACGACTTTTCACAAGTCTCACTCCATACAAACTTGACCCCTTTTCGCGTCAATCTAGTCCATGGTGAGGCTAGCCTGGAGAAATCTTTCACAAACTGGCGGTAATACCCAGCTAATCCCAGAAAACTGCGGATCTCAAAAACACTTTAGGCTGTGCCAAATCTTGCACTGCCTCTATCTTGGATGTATCAACGGACACCCCTTCCTCGGAAAGTACATGGCCTAAGAATTTAACCTCTCTTAGCCAGAACTCACACTTCCGAAACTTGGCGTACAGCTTATGGGCTCTAAGCAACTCAAGCACCACTCTCAAGTGTTCCTCGTGCTCCTCAGAAGGTGAATAAATCAGAATGTCATCCACAAAGACGACCACTAATCGATCTAAGAACTCCGGAAGATCCGGTTCATCAAGTCCATAAACACTGCCGGTGCATTGGTGAGCCCAAAAGGCATTACCAGAAATTGTAATGGCCATACCGCGTACGGAATGCCGTATTCGGAATATCTTCTTCCCTGACCCTCAACTGATGGTAACCCGATCTCAAGTCTATCTTAGAGAAACAACGAGACCCTTTCAACTGGTCAAACAAATCATCTATACGAGGCATAGGGTACTTGTTGTTAACCGTAGCCCGATTCAACTTTTGGTAATCGATACAAAGTCTCAAGGCCCCATCTTTCTTTTTAGCAAAGAGGGCCGGTGCTCTCCACGACGAAGTGCTAGGGCGAATGAAGCCCTTATCTAGCAACCCTTGGAGTTGAATCTTCAACTCACTCAACTCGGCTAGGGCAAAACGATACGGTGCCATGGAAATCGGTGCCGTGCCAAGCACTAGATCAATAGAGAACTCAATCTCTCGATGAGGTGGTAAACTAACAAGATCCTCGGGAAAGACGTCCGAGTACTCACAAACCACTCTCGGCAACTCAGTCCCGGTCTCATCATACTCACTACTCATACAGCTAGTGAGAAGGCAACTAAGCTCACTCCGCCCTCACGGATCATACACTGGTGGCAAAACACTACCAACCCAATCCCCCAAGAAATGAAAACAATCCCCGCTCAAGGTACATACAGTGACCCTCTGGCGATAACAATCAATAATAGCCCGGTATGACGATAACCAGTCTATACCCAAAATCACATCAAAACCTGACATAGCCATAACTACAAAAGAAAATGGAAGCCGATGATCGCGACCTCAATATCACAACCTCTACACCCTTGCTTCAAAATCAACTCACCCCCAATGGGTGACATAACACAAATAGGAGAAGCTAACTGCGCCAACTCCAACCCCAAAACAGATGCAAATGCAGCAGATATAAAGGAATGGGATGCACCCGTATCAATCAACACATTAGCAACCGAGTTGCAAAACAAAAAGGTACCTCTCACAACAGATGGAGTCGGTACAAGATCCTTCACGGTAACAGCATACACATGCCCTGAAGGTCTCTGATCTACCTGCTCAGCCCTCGGAGCAAAAGACTGTTGCACCGACTGAGACGAAGAGGCCCCCTAATTGGCCCTCGAGGCCTGAACTGACTGAGCTGGCTGATGGCTCTGAGTCTGCCTCGAACCAGATGCACCAGATGTGCCACTCAACTGTGGGCAAAACCTCTTCAGGTGCCCCGCCTGACCACACTGGTAACAAGAGAGCGGCTAACCTCTACCCTGACTCTGGCTCTGAGGATGAGCCGAAGATGAAGCTGCTTTCTGCCCTCCTCCTCTCTGCGGGCAAGCTGGAGACTTGTGGCCTAACTGACCACACTTGTAACAAGTAAAGTCTCCCTGACTGCCTCTCCCAAAGCCTGAGCTCGGCACTGGAAAGGTAGATCTCGTAAAAACACCCTGGGACTGCTGAGGGTTAGAACCCATCTGCCTCTTACCGTCCCCCTGGCCATCCTGACTCCTCTTGGAGCCCCTCTGCGCCTCCTCCTCTGCCTCCATAATGGTCTGAAGATGGGCTACAGCATCCACAAGGCGCCCCATACTCCCGAGTCATGGACCCAGCATCCCTAAGCTTGAGGTCGGTCCTCAACTTCTTTTCGAACTCAAGACAACGGCGTTGCTCAGATGCCACTAGCTCAGGTGCAAACCTAGATAAACTAGTAAATGCGGCCTCAAACTCTGCCACTAGCGCACTTAGCTGCTTGAGCCGACAGAACTGATCCCTCAACTTCTCCCTAATAGCGGGAGGCAAAAACTTCTCCTGGAAGGCACCAACGAAAGCCTCCCAAGTTCCATCAATATGGCCCCGAACAAACTTCCACCATTAACCCGCGTCTCCCTTCAGCTGGAAGGACGCCAAGGTCACCCTCAAACCTCCGTCTTCGATGCCAAGCATCTCAAACGCCTTTGTCATCTGCTCAAGCCACTCATCAGCCTTCAGTGGCTCTTTAGGGTCCCCTAGAAACTCATCTGGGTTAGACCGGAAAAACTCCCTCTTCAGAAAAGAAGGCCCTACCTTGGCAACATGGGCCTAGACTTGATTCTCAGCTCTGAGAATGTCCATGGATTCCCTCAATGCCCCTGCCATCTCGCGGGCTAAGGCGCCCATGGCCTGCTGACCTACTGGCTCGGCCACATTGGCCAGACCAACCCCCTCCTGCTGCGCCGGAATTTCATCCGGTATAGGCATCTCCTGCCTCCTAGGCCTACCACGCCTACCACCACGTCCTCGTCCTGACATCCTAATAAAGGTAACAAAGACATTAGCACATTCACAAATGTGCCGAAGCTATCTCACTCGCGTCCGAATGCATTGGACAACAGTAATTCATTCCACGGAAGCACATAATTACATAAACACTTACGAATTTCGTTTCCGGATAATGGCAGTCTCGAGGCGTTGCTAGAGTTCCGATTAGAAGCAGCATTGATCAAGTGCTTTTCCAACAGGACTCCCAGAAATCCAAGGATCCAATCAACATCCTAGAAACTAAACTCCATACCCATATGTAGACGCGCCCCAAGGGCCTCATGCTTCTACAGTTCAGACTCAAATGTCACGGTTTTGAATCTAATCCCACAAAGTGCAATGCGAGACCGATAAATCACCAAAGAGTCCAAATCCGGCAAATCGTTTTGGAAAACTGATTTTAAGAAAGTAGTGCCAAACATGGACTGCTTTGCCTGATACAGAGTCGCCACCTAAATATTTGTTTTGGGGGAATTTAGGAAACCCTGACTCATTGCCTAAGGCCACGTGTCCGTCATCACCAAAGTTGCCTCGGCTCGGGAACTTGGGTACAATTGGGGAAGGTCATCTATGAGCACCCCCGCTCGCCCGATCTGAAGATCGGCCTGTACTAAACATGATATCTTGTTTTTGAAAAACGTGCGTTCTTATTCCGGTTAATTAGCTAGAATTTACTATGTGATGCGCACAACACACAAGTATAGACTAGATCGCCCAATTTGGAACAAAGCATTGCATATCCGTTTGTTTGGAAATGGTTTGAAGTTTGCTACTCGCAAGTAGGCTAAAACACGGATTTCAATGAATTGTCCCAATTCAAATAATCCAACCTTTACCCGCAGGCATTCAGGCAGTTATATCATATAAGCACTTAGCCTCATGGCAAGCATGCTGTCATGTTAACACTCACATATATGCAAGATGCTAAAGCATAAACACTCATAGTGTACTCCGAGCCAAAACAAAGAACATGTTAGTAATCAAATGTATGATCCAAGTCCATGTTAAGATGGCTAATGCATCGCAGGCAAAATGTAACTAGAATAGGCTCGGCTAATCTAAAATGGCATGTGAGATGCGACAATTCGATACATGTATTCAACTTAGAATTGAAATACAATGAAGTTAGTATGATGCGCCGAGCCCGGTGCATGCAATACAGATGAATGATGCAACCATGCATAGCATAAGGATGCTAATTGAAACGTGCCCTAGAACTAACCATCGTAAGCGGTTAAGTAAAAGGGAGAAAGAAGTGGAGGTTGGAAGACATGCATCATACACACGCACGCTTATTACACAATTGCGCCCTCTCGATGGAGGGACCGAAAGAATAATACAAATTACATAATTAACTAACTAACAAGCTAATTAATTATTATACAACACTTAACTAATTAAGCAAATCAATTAAGCCATGAAAATAGTAAAAACAGCCTCGGGAAGAGGGATGCATGCGTGCTCGGATGGCTTCGCTCGGAAATCCATCGCCATGTCACATGTTGCCTCTATTTACACTGCTTTGTACCTCTGAAAACAATGCCAACTTCTGTGACACTTCTGAACCACCTTGGGGACTTTCTGAGAGTCCATCGGCCAAGAGATAGGGCCATCGACCATGGGAAATTGGTCATCGACCAAATGTAAAGCTCTCGGCCAACAATGTTTAGCCGACCAGCACTGAAGATGGCCGACCGGCCATATCTTCCTGCAGAATGCTGTGTTGCTGCAGCAGAGGACAAACAGAGCATGGCAATACATTTGCAAGACAATGTGAGCACACCCACACCCAATATTTGTTTAAATCTGAACACATGCACACACACTGCATTGTCAACTGAACAATTCAAACATACTGATACATCATATGCTGTAGTTCACTGTGAGCATGCCCGCACCCAATATCTGTGTAGACTCGGACACATGCACACACACTGCATTTTCATCAATTCTGAGCGCATTCAACACTGTATTTCTAACACTGCTTCGCAACTGTTTGTTTTGAACACAGGGAGATTCCCATGCCTTCCGGGGGTATGGGAACACTGTCACCCGAGGTTGGTATATGGAGCTGCCCGACATGGTCCGTCATCTTGTCAACCGGGCCGGCTTTGGGACTTTCTGCATGGGACTCTCGCGCCTCACTGCGAGCAGGCCCCTTCTTGCTGCTTTGGTGGAGAGGTGGTGGGACACCACCGACTCCTTCCACCTTTCTGCCACCGGGGAGATGACGATGACTCCCTTTGACTTCTCTATGCTCATAGGCATCGGAGTAGGGGGTGATTCGATCCCCTTTGATACAGATATGGATGAGTGGGACGCCGCTCAGCTATACTTGCTCGAGACTCAGCCACTTCTTGCCCGGGTAGGATTTGTGAGGTACTCATGGTTCGAGGATCACTTCCGGATCCAGGCGCCGACTACTCGAGAGGAGGAGGAGCAGTACGCTCGCAGTTTTAACATGTTTCTGCTGGGGACCACGCTCTTCGCGACCGGGCGAACACCGTCGCCCTCTACCCGCTGAGTACGCTTGTGGATATGACGCGAATCCGCGGCTACGATTGGGGTGGCGTGGGATTGGCCACCCTTTACAGATATATGAGCTCATCCTCCCGCCACAGCGGGCAGTTGCTTGGACGCTACTGGCGAGCCTAGGAGGTACATGTTCCATTTTCTGTCTTTTCAATTCTATTTTTCATTATCTGTACATCACACACACTGCGCGCATGCAATCTGCTTTACACTGGTTGTACACTGCACACACTGCACAATACCCTGCACGTACTACACTCTGCTTTATCTGATAAGCATACTCATATATGCTCTGTTACACTATACAGTTGTGGGTGTATGCCTACTTCCCTAGGCTTGCCCCAGTGCCATATGAGGAGATCACTCTCGGTGTTCCATTTTCTCACCGCTTCGATGTGAGATGTAAGCGGAGGCCACGGGAGTCCTTCATGTTCTTCCGCCACTACTTTGACACCATCACCGCAGCCGAGGTATGTCAAACATTACAGTTTATTTAAAATTGAAATACAATGAAGTTTAAATACATTACAGATTATTCAACTTAGAATTGAAATACAATGAAGTTAGTATGATGCACGAGCCCGGTGCATGCAATACAAATGAATGATGCAAACATACATAGCATAAGGATGCTAATTGAAACGTGCCCTAGAACTAACCATCGTAAGCGGTTAAGTAAAAGGGAGAAATAAGTGGAGGTTGGAAGACATGCATCATACACACGTGCGCTTATTACACAATTGCGCCCTCTCGACGGAGGCACCGAAAGAATAATACAAATTACATAATTAACTAACTAACAAGCTAATTAATTATTAAACAACACTTAACTATTTAAGCAAATCAATTAAGCCATGAAAACTGTAAAAATAGCCTCGGGAAGATGGATGCATGCGTGCTCGGACGGCTTCGCTCGGAAATCCATCGCCATGTCACATGTTGCCTCTGTTTACACTGCTTTGTACCTCTGAAAACTATGTCAACTTCTGTGACACTTCTGAACCACCTTGGGGACTTTCTGAGAGTCCATCGGCCAAGAGATAGGGCCATCGGCCATGGGAAATTGGTCATCGACCAAATGTAAAGCTCTCGGCCAACAATGTTTAGCCGACTGGCACTGAAGATGGCCGACCAGCCATATCTTCCTGCAAAATGCTGTGTTGCTGCAGCAAAGGACAAACAGAGCATGGAAAAACATTTGCAAGACAATGTGAGCACACCCACACCCAATATCTGTTTAAATATGAACACATGCACACACACTGCATTGTTAACTGAACAATTCAAACATACTGATACATCATATGCTATAGTTCACTGTGAGCATGCCTGCACCCAATATCTGTGTAGACTCGGACACATGCACACACACTGCATTTTCATCAATTCTGAGCGCATTCAACATTGTATTTCTAACACTACTTCGCAACTGTTTGTTTTGAACACAGGGAGATTCCCATGCCTTCCGGGGATATGGGAACACTGTCGCCCGAGGTTGGTATATGGAGCTGCCCGACGCAGTCCGTCATATTGTCGACCGCCGGCTTTGGCACTTTCTGCATGGGACTCTTGCGCCTCACTGCGAGCAGGCCCCTTCTTGCTACTTTGGTGGAGAGGTGGTGGGACACCACCGACTCCTTCCACCTTTCTGCCACCGGGGAGATGACGATGACTCCCTTTGACTTCTCCATGCTCACAGGCATCGGAGTAGGGGGTGATCCGATCCCCTTTGATACAGATACGGATGAGTAGGACACCGCTCAGCTATACTTGCTCGGCACTCAGCCACCTCTTGCCCGGGGAGGATTTGTGAGGTACTCATGGTTCGAGGATCACTTCCGGATCCAGGCGCCTACTACTCGAGAGGAGGAGGAGCAGTACGCTCGCGGTTATATCATGTTTCTGCTGGGGACCACGCTCTTCGCCGACCGGGCGAACACCGTCGCCCTCTACCTGCTGAGTGCGCTTGTGGACGTAAACGCGGATCCGCGGCTCGACGGACGGCTGGCGGTGGCGTGGGCTTGGCCACCCTTTACGGATATATGAGGTCATCCTCCTGCCGCAGCGGGCAGTTGCTTGGAGGCTACTGGCGAGCCTGGAAGGTACATGTTCCCCTTTCTGTCTTTTCTATTCTATTTTTCATTATCTGTACATCACACACACTGCGCGCACGCAATTTGCTTTACACTGGTTGTACACTGCACACTCTGCACAATACCCTGCACATACTGCACTCTGCTTTATCTGATAAGCATACTCATATCTGCTCTGTTACACTATATAGTTGTGGGTGTATGCCTACTTCCCTAGGCTTGCCCCAGTGCCAGATGAGGAGATCCCTCTTAGTGTTCCATTTTCTCACCGCTTCGATGTAAGATGCGAGCGGAGGCCACGGGAGTCCTTCATGTTCTTCCGCCGCTACTTTGACACCATCACCACAGCCGAGGTATGTCAAACATTACAGTTTATTTAAAATTGAAATACAATGAAGTTAAAATACATTACAGTTTATTCAACCTAGAATTGAAATACAATGAAGTTAGTATGATGCACCGAGCCCGGTGCATGCAATACAGATGAATGATGCAAACATGCATAGCATAATGATGCTAATTGAAACATGCCCTAGAACTAACCATCATAAGCGGTTAAGTAAAAGGGAGAAAGAAGTGGAGGTTGGAAGACATGCATCATACACACGCACGCTTATTACACAATTGCGCCCTCTCGATGGAGGGACCGAAAGAATAATACAAATTACATAATTAACTAACTAACAAGCTAATTAATTATTATACAACACTTAACTAATTAAGTAAATCAATTAAGCTATGAAAACAGTAAAAACAGCCTCAGGAAGAGGGATGCATGCGTGCTCGGACGGCTTCGCTCGGAAATCCATCGCCATGTCACATGTTGCCTCTGTTTACACTGCTTTGTACCTCTGAAAACTATGCCAACTTTTGTGACACTTCTGAACCACCTTGGGGACTTTCTGAGAGTCCATCGGCCAAGAGATAGGGCCATCGGCCATGGGAAATTGGTTATCGGCCAAATGTAAAGCTCTCGTACAACAATGTTTAGCCAAAACGGCACTGAAGATGGCCGACCGGCCATATCTTCCAGCAGAATGCTGTGTTGTTGCAGCAGAGGACAAACAGAGCATGGCAATACATTTGCAAGACAATGTGAGCACACCCACACCCAATAGCTGTTTAAATCTAAACACATGCACAGACACTGCATTGTCAACTGAACAATTCAAACATACTAATACATGCTGTAGTTCACTAGGAGCATGCCCGCACCTAATATCTGTGTAGACTCGGACACATGCACACACACTGCATTTTCATCAATTCTGAGCGCATTCAACACTGTATTTCTAACACTGCTTCGCAACTGTTTGTTTTGAACACAGGGAGATTCCCATGCCTTCCGGGGGTATGGAAACACTGTCGCCCGAGGTTGGTATATGGAGTTGCCCGACGCGGTCCGTCATATTGTCGACCGGGCCGACTTTGGGACTTTCTGCATGGGACTCTTACGCCTCACTGCGAGCAGGCCCCTTTTGCTGCTTTGGTGGAGAGGTGGTGGGACACCACCGACTCCTTCCACCTTTCTGCCACGGGGAGATGACGATGACTCCCTTGACTTCTCCATGCTCACAGGCATCGGAGTGGGGAGGGGGTGATCCGATCCCCTTTGATACAGATATAGATGAGTGGGGACGCCGCTCAGCTATAATTGCTCGGCACTCAGCCACCTCTTGCCCGGGCAGGATTTGTGAGGTACTCATGGTTCGAGGATCACTTCCGGATCCAGGCGCCTACTACTCGAGAGGAGGAGGAGCAGTACGCTCACGGTTTTATCATGTTTCTGTTGGGGACCACGCTCTTCGCCGACTGGGCGAACATCGTCGCCCTCTACCTGTTGAGTGCGCTTGTGGACGTGACGCGGATCTGCGGCTACGACTGGGGTGGCGCGGGCTTGGCCACCCTTTACGGATATATGAGCTCATCCTCCCGCCGCAGCGGGCAGTTGCTTGGAGGCTACTGGCGAGCCTGGGAGGTACATGTTCCCTTTTCTGTCTTTTCAATTCTATTTTTCATTATCTGTACATCACACACACTACGCGCACGCAATCTGCTTTACACTGGTTGTACACTACACACATTGCACAATACCCTGCACATACTGCACTCTGCTTTATCTGATAAGCATACTCATATATGCTCTGTTACACTATACAGTTGTGGATGTATGCGTACTTCCCTAGGCTTGCCCCAGTGCCAGATGAGGAGATCCCTCTCGATGTTTCATTTTCTCACCGCTTCGATGTGAGATGCGAGCGGAGGCCACAGGAGTCCTTCGTGTTCTTCCGCCGCTACTTTGACACCATCACCGCAGCTGAGGTATGTCAAACATTACAGTTTATTTAAGCTTCGCTTTATATTGGACTCTTAATAACAATAGATAACAAACTGTGTTTTATTTGCAGATCACCTGGTAGCCTTGGGCCCCGTTGCCTGACGCAGTTCGGGAGCGGTATTCCGGTGCTCGAGAGACTGCCAGGTTCAGGGTTCTACTGGAGGGCCCAGTCTGTCGGGCATGGTACTTTGGGGAGTGCTTCTTGCGGTAGACCTTGGGCATGCCAGAGCAGACAGTTCCAGCACCTCCTTCTACCCACGTGAGGCACACTAAGAGTTACACCTTAGAGGAGATGATAGACTACACGATTGGCTGGAGCCATGAGAGCTTTAGAGATGAGGGCGATTACGCCGAGTACATCCAGGCCTATTTGATGCGGCCTTTGACTGGTGCTCGCCAAGCTGAGAGAGAGAGGCCTGCGGTGCCAGCAGCAGGAGTAGGAGCATCGAGGGCACCTCAGGCCCGTGGGAAGAGTGGGTCCCGGAGAGGACAGGGAGCTGGATGGCCAAAGTTGCCCACGACGATCACATGCTGAGGGTAGGGTGGGAAGACTTACCAGATCCCTTTCGCTCCTCCTCCGGCTGATCATGAGCTTCTTGGAGTCTACGGCTCGACCCCGGTACATACACTAGACTTTGCATTCTGTTTAGTCATTTCAATTCATTGATACTCCCAGAATACTAATCACTTTCAACGCTTTTGCAGGCTTCCGTCGAGTACACTCGCCAGTCCTTGGAGTTGGCGGCCTCAACGATAGGGATGCTGCAGAGGAGCATTGACCTGCTCACCATCTACGGGATCCCGGTAGGTTTTTTCAACCGCAGTCCCAAACTTTGCACAATCTGCTCCCTACTGATCTGATATACCACATTGTCAACACGGCACTCAATACACAACACTCACGGCACTGATACACTGTAACCCACATACTGCAATAGCGTTGCTCACGGCATTCATACACTGTATTCCTCCACTGCATTCTGTACTGGTATATTGCTCACAACATTCATACACTGTACTCATACATTCCCACAGCATTCATACACTGTACTCACACTTGTATTCGGCATTCGTACTCTGCTTTGCGTAGCATAACTGATGCATTTGCCATTTGTTCCTTTTCAGGCTCCATTCCAGATTCCGGCCGCGGGAGTGCTCCAGCTGGACCGTCTGTTCCTATTCGTGGAGGAGGGAGTCGGGGAGTCAGTGGAGGATGACTATCCACAGCCGAGGCAGACATAGGCGCACCTGTGCTGAGAGCAGTTCACGAGAGCCCTCCCCTGATGATTCTGACGAGAAGGCGGCGTCGTCCCAGGGCGAGGCCGGAGACAGCTCAGATTCTGACTATGGAGATGGCGGTGGTGACCCTGGACCCTCGTCCAGGAAGAGGACCAGGACCGACTCCCACACTTGAGATGACTGATATTGATCCAGACTTTCTGCTGGTTTTTTTTTTTTAGCTCTATTCAGACACTCTGTTGCTTTCCTTCTTTTGTTTTACTTTTCTTTTACTGGTAGTTTGAGCACATTATACTGTCTCAGGCAGGTTTTATTTTCTCAAAACTATGTACTTTGCAAGAGCATATGATGAAATGAAACAGCTATTTTGTTCAAAAAGTGTTACATTTGTACATTTTATGCATCGCATCGCATTACATAACAATGTAAATGAGATTTGAACTTTTGTTTTGAAAATTAAGCACTTGCAACGTAATAATCAGGTAGTGAACCGACTAACGACAAAAACAACTCGATAATTAAACAAAGAACTCGATAAGCTAACCAAGTGTAAATACAACTAGATAAGCAAACCAAAGACTTAAGAATGAAACACAACTCGATAAGCAAAGTACAACAACTCGATAAACAAATCGAAGTAACGCAGGTGTGACTTTGCAAAATCATCATCAGAAGGCATTGGAAGTGGTGCCAGTCACAAATTCTCAGCATGTTCAATACATAAACAGCTCAAGGAACAAGAAGGAAGCCATCGGCCAAAGGGAAAGGCCACCGGCCACAAGAAATGCCATCGGCCAACATTTTTAGCCATCGGCCAAAAGGATGGTCGGTCGGCACTATATTTGGCGATCGGCCAAAAATGGCAAGCACCTCCAGAATGTTGACACCTATCTTCACTCAACACCTTATCTTCTACAAAAGCCTCAGGTTCGTAGTTTTTTCTCATTTCAATACTGATTTGCACCAAATGGAAGAGTTTCTTGTCCAAAATCTCACAAATTGGATAGCCAACTTGGATGGCTCGGAAAAGCTGAATTTCCGGGGCTTTGACATAAATACACTATTCACTTTGGGTCGCACCCCGCTGCGTTTTCCGTTCCTCTATGCCGTGGCAAGTTTTGGAACCTGGTAACACACAGTCTTTAGCTTTGGTGGTCAAGGATTTCCAAGCTTTAATGGAATTTGAGCGTGATGAAGAAATCTTGCCTCAACTCCGGTTCGGCCACGTTCAAGCCTTAGGAAAAGATGTGCGGCCTACTTTGCATGACGCTCAGTCATTGATTCGAGACGGAGCTGGACATTCCGAGCTTGGTTTGTCGGTTTTCTGATACCGGTGACCGCGGCGACCATCATTGGTAGGGTTCAGACGACATGCGCTTGCTTATGCATGCTACCTTATTTCTTCCTAGCCCAGGCTCCGGCGGGTTTTAGCACTCGTTTGATTGAGGTTGCCGAGGGCTTAGGAAAGAGAGCAAAAGCTGCATCGCCATGACGCTAGCTGAGACGTTGATGGGCTTGGATGCTTTTCATCGCCGGGAGACGGCTAGGTTTGCGGGGAGTCCACTACTATTGCAGGTAATGTTTCCCACCTATCTCACATATATATGCTCACATCACTCGGCCCTCAGGCTCGATTTTTCTCTCAAAACCCTCTGCTCACTTTTTCTCTCAACACACACCTCTCTATTCTTTATTCTCTCATTTTTCATCCCTCCCCAGGTGTGTTGATGGACAAATTGAGAGTTGTGGACTCATGCCGGCATATTCAGCTCGCAGCTATTTCTCCCACGACGTCTAGTCGATGCTCCGGATGAAGGATGGTGGTACAGCTGGATGTGCAATTTGTCCGCAGATCGCATTGCTTGGCGCTGCCCTTGGCTCAATTTACTGGCAATGAGCTATAGCATGACCCGTCAGCCCGGGATCCAATTGATTGCCTGACACACTGCGTGTTTTACTTTCCGTTCCGAGTTCCGGCGCCAGTTCGGACATGATCAGACTTGCCCAGAGGAGGGGATTGAGTACCCCGCTACATTTCCGGTCCGAGGCGCGCAGCTAGCTCGGTATGCCACGGCATGGAGGACTAGAGAGCTTCTGGCCCCCGCTCCTACTTTCAGCTACACCTCTCTGATGAGTGCATAGATTGGCTCAATGAAGAGGCACAGGTAGGCCCAGCTTGGCATCAGAGGCTTCGACCAGCTCTGGGAGGGGACGCAGGAACACCTGACTATACCCCGAATTTATTTGCTTTAATCAGAACTTTCAAGTTTTCTTTATGAATGTAATGAAAAGCAACTTCAATTTGTATTCAAGAGCAGGAGAACTCTGTATTGAAATCAATAAAATTGAAGGTTGTGGGTACTGAAAATTTCCGTTTGGTCAAAAATGGTCTAAGTTGTAAAAAGATTAATTTGAACAAAATCAACTTTTATTAAAACTTTTCAAAACCATTTTCGATATGGATCAGAACTGGACACGCCTGAGATCTGTCACTGAGATGCACAACCTCGGATTCCAGCAACTGGAAAGTTGCCCCTAGTCTGAGTAGCACTGCACCGGAGATCATAACCGAGCTCTTGAATGCTGAATAGACAAAGATGACCAAGGCGATCACATGGACAAAGTTGATCGGGGAAGTGTTTATGGCTGGACTTCAGGATGAAGTTGCCTACGTATCCCAAAGATGGGAATCAAGCCTTACGTAGTTCGGTTCAGGTTCACTCGTGTATTAACCCTCACCTTTTACGCTCTAACTTTTGCCAAGGCTGCCCTTTGCGGGTTTTCAACCTTGCGAGCTCAGTTTTTATAATTTCAAATTTTCTGTGCTCTAACTTTTGCCTAGATCGCCCTTTCGGGTTTTCGGCCTAGCGAGCCTCTCAGGAAAAATATTTCTTCAACTTGTCCATGTTGATTGGTTGGGAGAACTCTAGGCCATCTAGGTCCATTAGAATGATGGCTCCACCCGACCAGATAGACTTGATGATATAAGAACCAGTCCAATTGGGTCTGAACTTGCCCCTAGGGTCGTGGATGGGAGCTCGGTTGTCTTTGAGCACCAATCTCCTTCTTTCAAATTCCTGGACTTAACTTTCTTGTTGAAAGCCCTGGCAATTCGTCGTTGAACCCTGAACATGGTACAGTGCTTTCAGCCTTCTCTCATCAAACAGCATGAGTTCTTCGAACCTGTTCTGCTGCCAATCTGCCTCAACTATCTGACACTCAGCCAGTACCGCAAAGACGGAACCTCAATTTCGATAGGCAGAACGGCCTCCATCCCATAGACCAAGGAATACGGAGTCGCCCTAGTAGAAGTTCTAATTGAAGTCCGGTAGCCCCACAGAGCAAACGGCAACTTATCTGGCCAGTCTGGTAGGTTTTCCACCATCTTCTGCAAAAATGTGTTTGATGTTCTTGTTGGCGGCCTCAACTGCTCCATTGGTCTGCGGTCGATATGTGGATGACTTGTGAAAAGCCACGTTGTACTTCTCTAACAAGTCGACCACTTCCTTCTTGAAGTGGGAACCATTGTCTGAAATGATCTCATTCGGGACTCCGTAGCGACAGATGATGTTGTTTCTGATGAATTTCGCAACATGCGATGCCTTCAACACCACATAAGATTGGGCCTCAACCCACTTTGTGAAATAGTCTATTGCGACCAGAATGAACTCATGCCCATTAGACCCCTTCGGAGTGACAGCCCCGATCACATCAATCCCCCAGACTGAAAATGGCCATGGCGAAGTCATGTTGTACAGCTTCGACGGCGGAATGTTCATGCGGTTTGCATGGATCTGCATTTGTGGCATCGCCGGACAAAGCATATACAATCCTCCTCCATGGTGGACCAGTAGTAACCCTGTCTAAGGATTTTTCGGGCTAGCATCACCCGTTCATGTGTGCTTGCACTCTCCTCCATGGATGGCCTCCATCAGGCGCTTCGATTCTTCAGCATCAACACACAGCTTATGCATCCCGAGATGACCTCTCTTGTACAGTTTACCCCCGCAGATGATGAACTGAGCAACCATTCTTCTAATTGCCCTCTTATCTTTGGCATTTGCCCCTGGTGGATATGCCTCTTTTCCAAGAAGTTCCAAACATCGTAATACCAGGGTTCTCATCTTGAACCTCTTCTATGGCAGCAATCAGCTCGTAGGCCGGCACAAATTTTGGTCAATGATGATCGGACGCATCCGGACTCCAAAAGGGATGTCTATCATAGAAGATAGAGTTGCTAGTGAATCTGCGAACCTATTGTTCTCTCTTAACAGATTAGCGGAGTTCAGCTTCTCAAACTGAGGAATCAACAAGTCCAAGGTCTGGCGGTATATTCTCATTTTTTCTTCTTTGACTTTCCAATCTCATTTAGCTTGAGATACAACAAGGTTCGAGTCCCTGATGACGTCCAACCGTTTTGTCCCTAGTTCTACGGCAGCCTCTAAACCAGCAATACATGCCTCATATTCTGCTTTGTTGTTCGATACTTTGAACCGGAGTTTGAATGCTAGAGGGATACGGGAATTGTCAGGTGCTATTAGCAACACCCCTATCCCATACCCGTATTGGTTTGACGCTCCATCAAAGTACATCATCCAAAACTCGTCTTTGACATACAAAATGGCCTCGTCTGGGAATAGGTACTCAACTGCTTCATCCGCTTCAACTGGGTGATCGGCTAGGAACTCTGCTACCGCCCTTCCTTTTACTAACTTGCGCGTCACATACTTCAAATCTAACTCAGAAAGCAAAAGCAACCAACGAGCTAGCCTACCCGTAAGTGCTGGTTTCTCGAAGAAATATTTGATGGGATCCAATCTGGAAACCAGAATTACGGAGTGAGCTAACAGGTAGTGCCGTAGCTTCCTGATAGCCCATACTAAGGCCAAACAAGCCTTCTCCAGTGGAGTGTAGCGGGTCTCATAACCTAGCATCTTCTTGCTCAGGTAGTAGATAGCTCTCACCACCTTGTCTTTAGACTCTTGCGCAAGCATGCAGCCCATTGTAGTTTTAGTCACTGAAAGGTACAAAATCAACGGTTTCCCCGGCTCAGGCGGTGATAACACAGGTGGGTTCTGTAAATATTGTTTGATCTGTTCAAAAGCAGCTTGGCATCGGCCGTCCCATTGGAACTTCGTCCCTTTCTTCAGGAGACCAAAGAGTGGTTCACAAGTCAAGGTTAATTTTGAAATAACCGTCTTATGAATTGCACTTTACCCAGAAAGCCTCGCACCTCCTTTTCAGTCATTGGTGGTGGCATTTCTAAGATGGCCTTGATTTTGGAAGGGTCGACTTCGATACCTCTCTGCGTAATCAAGAACCCTAGCATTTTCCCTGCTGTAACACCAAACGTACATTTCTAAGGATTCAGCCGCAACCGAAACTCTCTGATCCTTTGAAAGAACTTTTGCAAGGCGGTGTAGTGGCCCTCTCTTTCTTTGGACTTGACAATCATGTCGTCCACGTACACCTCAACCTCTTTGTGGATCATATCGTGCAATATTGTGGTCGCAGCCCGTTGATATGTAGCTCTAGCATTCTTTAGCCCAAACGGTATCACCCTATAACAATAGGTCCCCCACGGGGTGGTAAAAGCAGTCTTCTCCCGGTCCTCGGGTGCCATTACAATTTGGTTGTAGCCTGAAAAGCCATCCATGAATGAGAGCGATGCATGCCAAGCAGTAAAGTCCACTAACTCGTCGATATGCGGCAGAGGAAAGTCGTCCTTCAGATTGGCTTTGTTCAAATCTCTGAAATCCACACATACCCGGATTCTGCCATCCTTCTTCAGCACTGGAACGATGTTGGCCAACCAAGTTGGGTATTCAGATACCAGCAGGAACCCCGTGTCAATTTGCTTGGTGACCACTTCTTTGATCTTGATAGCCCAGTCTGGGCGGATCCTTCTGAGCTTTTGCTTGACAGGTCGGGCCTCTGGGTTAAGAGGGATCCGGTGTTATACAATCTCAGGATCGATTCCAGGCATGTCTTCGTAGGACCACGTGAAAACATCTTTAAAATCTTTTAATAATGCGACTAAGCGCTCGCGTTCCTCTGAAGACAACGTGGACCCGATCTGGACCACCCATGGGTCCTTCTCAGTACCAACATTCATTTGGGTGATTTCATCAACCAGGGGTTTTACAAACCTCTTCTGCTCTTGTTCTAGCAAATATTTCAAAACCTGAGAAATTTCTTCCCCATCGTTTTGATCGAAGTTTTGAAAGTCTGAATTAATGCAATAAGTCAAGGGTACAGAAAAGTAATCAAAGGCCACAGCCGCACAATTCTCATTAAGCACTTCATCCAGTCCATCTGATTCTTCTGTTACAACAGACTCAAAAGAGAAAGAAAAAGACGACCTAGACAGGACTGTGGCATCCGGGTTATCACCCCCAAGAATACCGGACTCAGACTCAGACGAGCTGGAACCTAATTCCGACTCACAAGACTCGGTGGAATCAGATTCCGGCTCACTACCTGACCTGGTGCTGCTCGATAAGAATCCCTCATCGTACTGCCAGACGAGGGAGGGTGCGATGGATGCATCCAAAATGTTTGAAGGTGGGCGCGCAGCCATTTCATTCCCAATAATAGACACTGAGAGATCATCCCCTAAGCACTCATATACGATTGGAGGATCTGATAGTAGACAAGCCAGTGCTACCCCCATTTCAAACTCGATGCTCTCGGAATCCACTTCCTTACACTGCTCAACCTCAGCTGGTGGGTCTGTCTGCTCCTCGGCAACATCATCCCCGGATAACTGCAATTCGAAGAAGATCTCAATCCCGGCAGGCGCCTTTTCTCTGCGTTCAACCATGGCTCTGGGAAACCGCAGAATGGAAAGTCTTCCCCCTCCCGGATGAAGCGTCCGTTTAGGGTGCCCTAAATAGGCCGATGCATCAAATCAAAATGCCTCCCGGTCTGCTTGGCTCTCGCTCTCCCAGCCATCTCTTTTCCTTTTCTCACCTAGTTCTCTTTGGTGGGCAAATAACCTAAACCAAAGGTATGCGGGTTGTGCGGCACTTCGGCCGATACTGCAATGCCTTTCCGGCCACTTCTTCCTAGTCCCATCCCAGGGATGTGCTGAAGCTTGTTCATGAGGTATACTGACTGTGCGCTGACATACAACCCTTTATCAGCAGCCAAAATGCTCTGTACGATCCGGGCCTCGGCTAGGGTAAATCCTGATAGGAACACATCCTCCGCGCCATGCTCGATTTCCAAAACCGGTGTAGTCACCTCTGGCGGTGGATGAATTGATGAATTCCTGAAAACTATAGCCATCCCTTTCCCGTGGGGGTATTTTAACATCTGATGCAGGGTGGAAGAGACTACCTTCACCTGGTGTAGCCACGGCCGCCCCAAGAGTAGATTAAAGGTCGCAGGAACATCCAAGACATGAAAATCAATCTTGTGTTGTCCCGAACAAACCTTAGTGTGAATCCTCACGGTCCCCATCACTTCTCTGCTAGTATTGTCATACGCCTGTATCACCTGGGCAGTTGGCTCAAAATCCGCGGGCTTCAACCCGATTACATATGTTGTCCTTGACGGGCACACATTAATGACGGATCTTGGGTCGACAAGGACCACTGGTACCCACTTGTCTCTGCATTCCATAGAGATGTAGAGAGGTCTGTTATGATTTACGCCCTCGGGCGGTAATTCCTTGTCAGAAAAGGTCAACGTCGGGGAAGCTCCTCCCGGAAAAACCAGCCCTACCAGCTGCTCAGGCGTGGTGTCTATTGAAAGCTTGGCTTTGTCCATTGCTGAAAGGACAGCTTGTCTATGAACTCTTGAAGCCATAAGCAGTCCCCAGATGGAGATGTCTGCTTGTATCTTCTTGAGCTATTTTAGCACAGCCTCTTCTTCGAGCAGCTTTTCTTTCTGCTTTTCCGCCTCCTTGTCCTTTTCGGACGCCTCTGGTTGATCTAAGTGCGGGGGCTTGAAGTACCGCCCACTCCTAGTCATGTGGTCAACTTCGCCAATGTACCAGGTATCATCCGGCCGGTTGTTCCCCCAGTCCTCATCTGTGTGAGCAAGACATAGATCATCATCTTCCCACCACATGCCATCAGCAGCCGACAGATGCCGGTCCGGCTTCGTTACAACTATTTATCTACCCATAGCACCTTCCGTTCCTATGCCCCCAGCACATTCTGTCTCCACAGGGGCTTTAGCTTTTCTAGTCCTCTCAGAATCTTCGATCCTTTCCCGCTCAAACTGCTTCAGTATAGCCTGCTATTCAGTTTCTGCTATTCCCAAACTGTCGATATCTTGACCAAAATTCTTAACACCAGTGCTCTCTGGTGATGCACTCTGCTCTTCGACCCTTCCAGCCACAGTTGATATCTTCGTCCTTGACGGACCCTGTTCTAACTGAAGTTGTTCAACAATATCTGGCCGGTCGTCAAGCCACCCAGTAGATTCCGCTGACTCATCAAACCAATTGATTGCCATGTCTCCTGAGTCTCGCCCATCGAAAAATTGAAGGTTAGCAATGTCCTCTGCTAGTTTTGCCAGGTCATCCGGCCCCTGATTAAGTCCATCTTCCCGTGCTACACAAATCTCTGCCCCCACTGGCAATTCCACTCTCGGCCTAGCTTGGCCTGCTGATACAATGTAACCACTCGGGTCATTCATGAAATTTGCAGATCCCTCAGGGCCTGTATCATCAATCTGATCTACCTCCACAATCGACCCACTTCCATCTTCGATAGATATCACCACCATCTCAGGCTGGGTTTGGGAGATGTCAAACATGCACAAGTCAGTGCTATCTGGAATGAACACCTCCGGCTTGGGTAGGTGAGAAGGGGTGATATATATGGTAGGGTCGTATGACACAACCCCAGTTTGGATAAGATTGATGCGTTTGGGAGGTGAAGCTTGGTTATGTGGTGGGAGAGGGTTGGTTGTGACATTCGATTTCTCTGGAGGCATGATCACCCTGTTGTCAATGAGATCTTGAATCTCATGACGTAATCGAAAGCATTGGTCAGTGTCATGACCATGCTGTTGATGAAAGGCACAGTACTTGGCCGAGTTATGGAAGCGGGAAGTTTATCTGGTAGTGGCCGCGCCTCTAGGGGCTTCAAGTGCCCTTTCTTGATCAAAACCTCCAGAGCTTTGGACAGGGGCATATATAGTGGAGTGAAGGTTCTTTGGCCTTGGGGAGAGTACTTGGTTGTTTGTGAGCTACTTCCGGACGCGCCGGTGAATGGTGTAGCTGCAAGGGTTCTCGGGGTGGTGGTGGTGACCATTTCCACATCTGAAGATATGCTAGCTGCAGGACTGCTTGTGCCTGCATTTGTACTGCGGTTGAATGCCCTCTTGGGCTGCTCTCTATCCTGGTCAATCAGACCCTGTTTCATTACATCCTCGATTTGCACCCCAATCTCATGAAGATCCACAAAGGTGGGAGGAGAGAGGACAATCATCTTTTGCATAAGTTTGGCTGGAGGTTGCGCACAACCATCCGAATCTGATCTTTGTCAACAGGCCTGATAGTCATCATCAAGGCCTTGGCCTCCACTGGGTCACGAAATCGGAGAAACTCTCCTTAGGCTCCTTTCTAGTTGTCTCAAGATCACGGGTTGTGACCTCAATCTGTGTGTTGTAGGAGTATTGAGCTATGAAGGCCTCGGCCATCTCCTCCCAGTTCCTCCTGACGGAATCCTCCAGTTTTGCATACCAAATGGCCGCTACACCCGACAGGGTCCGACCAAACAAAGAAAGCTTCTGCAATCTGGAAAGGCCCATTGGCCTCAGTATATCTGAAAACAGCCGCAAATGCACCATAGGATCTCCAGACCCGTCAAAGCGGTCAATGTGCGGCATCTTAAATCGGTCCGGCAGCGTCACAGCCGAGTCAGTATACCCATCCTCTATATCTGGAATGGATTTCACACCCCGGGATTTCTTGAACAGCTTTTCAAGCTTGCTCACTTTTAACGCTGTGGGGTCCACTCAAACTCAAAGGGAGAATCCGGTAGGTTGATAGGTGTGGGTGCCTTGGACAACTGGGGTAGGATTGGGGGCGAGGCCGGCCCTGTTGGAATGTCCGTATCTTCCTGGACATTTGTTGTCTCCCCGGGTATTGGAACTCTTGGTGGGGGAGGAGCTGGGTGTGAAGCAGATGCTCCAGTTTGCTACTTTAGCTTGACAATTAACTCTGCCTGTTGGGCCATAACCTCGGCCTGTTGTTTGGCAAATTCTGCCTGACGGGTAGCGTCCTGCTGCATGGTTCTTATGCTTTCCTGGAGCTGACGCATCATCTCCTAAATTCCTGCCATATTGTGCTGTTCTAGCTGAATACCCGGTATATCTGTCCCTGTAATAGAAACTGAGACCTCAGCCTAACTGTTCACTAATGGGGTAAACCACTGATCTGGCGACCGCTGTACCGATACACTGAGTCCTCTTGACCTCCGCCTAGTAACCGGGGGTAAAGAAAGGAACACTGATTGTCCGCCTATCAGATCCCTAGATCGATTAAGTCTACGACCTCTGACCTAGAGTGCTCGGGGGATATCTAACTGGTCGGATGTAATGGTGCTAAACTACCTTGCAAAAAGATAAATAAAGCATAATAAGGAAATAAAATGACCAAAAAAACGGACAACATAACAGCTTAAATAAAGACAACACACAGTTGGCAAACACACACTGAATGAATGTTCTCAACCACTGATCACTGTTCCCAAAATTACTACTGCCCTGAAACTGAACCTAATACCCGCAGATATAACTAATTCTCAAAATACTGATGCCCGCAGGCCTGATACTCAGACTTGCAAACTGATACGTGCATTCCTGTAGAGGCACACTCTAAAAGCACATAACAAGCAAATGAGAGCCAAAACACCCCTATATTGGGGTAGGGTTTCCCTGTCCTATTTTGTCAGGAACTAGGTTTCGCTACGCGCACACAGCAGTTTCAAAAACCTATAATCGGGTAGCGACCTGTCCTAGTTTGGAATAGTCACTATGGATTCCGAATATGCACTAGGTTGAATGGTCAAAAGGGGTGCCCCGGTAAAAACCGGGGTTTGTGTTCCCGTCGTGGCAGAGCCCGCAACCGGTCAGCCTTATGGCACACTTCTCAAAGCAAGCCTCCGGCAAACAGTTTAGGAATAGCATACGGCAAACACGGTGTACTAGGCGCACCAATGCAAATGCAATGCAAAGAGACACATAAGTGTAGTCAAAACAAGATATCATGAGTTCGAGTCAAGTTCTCTAAATCCCCAGCGGAGTCGCCAGAAACTGTAGACGTGCCCCGAGGGCCTCATGCTTCTACGGTTCGAACTCAAACTCAAATGTCACGTTCTGAATCTAATCCCGCAAAGTGCAATGCGAGACCGATAAATCACCAAAGAGTCCAAATCCGGCAAATCGTTTTGGAAAACTGATTTTTAAGAAAGTAGTGCCAAACATGGACTGCTTTGCCAGATACAGAGTCACCACCTAATATTTTGTTTGGGGGGAATTTAGGAACCCTGACTCATTGCCTAAGGCCATGTGTCCGTCATCACCAAAGTTGCCTCGGCTCGGGAACTTGGGTACGATTGGGGAAGGTCATCTATGAGCACCCCCGCTCGCCCGATCCGAAGATCGGCCTGTACTAACATGATATCTTGTTTTTGAAAACACATGCGTTCTTATTCCGGTTAATTAGCTAGAATGTACTATGTGATGCGCACAACACACAAGTATAGACTAGATCGCCTAATTTGGAACAAAGCATCGCATATTCGTTTGTTTGGAAATGGTTTGAAGTTTGCTACTCGCAAGTAGGCTAAAACACGAATTTCAATGAATTGTCCCAATTCAAGTAATCCAACCTTCACCCACAGGCATTCAGGCAGTTATATCATATAAGCACTTAGCCTCATGGCAAGCATGCTGTCATGTTAACACTCACATACATGCAAGATGCTAAAGCATAAACACTCACAGTGTACTCCGAGCCAAAACAAAGAACATGTTAGTAATCAAATGTATGATCCAAGTCCATGTTAAGATGGCTAATGCATCGCAGGCAAAATGCAACTAGAATAGGCTCGGCTAATCTAAAATGGCATGTGAGATGCGACAATTCGATACATGTATTCAACTTAGAATTGAAATACAATGAAGTTAGTATGATGCGCCAAGCCCGGTGCATGCAATACAGATGAATGATGCAAACATGCATAGCATAAGGATGCTAATTGAAACGTACCCCAGAACTAACCATCGTAAGTGGTTAAGTAAAAGGAAGAAAGAAATGGAGATTGGAAGACATGCATCACACACACGCACGCTTATTACACAATTGCGCCCTCTCGGCGGAGGGATCGAAAGAATAATACAAATTACATAATTAACTAACTAACAAACTAATTAATTATTACACAACACTTAAGCACTTGTGTGTATTTCAATCCGAGAAGAAGCTTTTTGAATCACTTTTTTCGACCCCCTCTCTCTCTAAAGCACTTCAAAACCCTAATTTGAGAGCTTCTCTCTCTAGAATACTCTCTCTCTCTCTCTACATTTTGATCTTGATTTAGTGAGACCCAACCCTTGTGTCTTCATTAAAGTGTTGGAGCTTCTCAAGACCTCCATTTCTATGCGAATAGAAGTTGATTTCGCCACCTTTGGAGTTCACCACTTGCTTGGTTCATCTTCTCCTTTGAGCTCCAAAACTTGAGGTAGGGATAACCTACTCCTTTCTATGAGTTTTAACATGAGTATTGGTCATTGTGTATAAATGGTGGTATTTGGGATTTTTGGGTGAAGTTAGGGTTTGAAAGTGAAATTACAAAAGAGGGGTTTTCTATTTTTGGGGTCCCAAGTGTATGTGTGGTCCCTAAAATGAGGTTATTGTGTATGATTCATGAAATTTGGCCTTGGGAGCAATATTTGAGAAAAGAGAGAGAAAAGCCCTAATTGAAATTAAATAATTAATTTGTATAATTAATTTGGGGAATATGAAAATATGAAATTGAGTTGAAAATCATGAAATTGGGAAATTATGAGATTAAATGGTGTGGTTGGATTAATTTATCACTCACCTATGAAAATGTCGATTATTTATCTGTTTGATAAATTTATTATCTGTTTAGAGATAACTATTTTGGGCTATCGATGGGTCTTGTTTGTTATAGTCACTACATGTTGATTAGGGAAAACTAAAACTAATCGACTGAGTTATGTCATTGAATATGACGGTTGGATTAATACATAGAATATATGTATTGATTGATCATTGTATATGATAAAGTGTTTAAATACATTGCATATGTATATTTGTGTGAGAGGAGATAGGGGATGTACTCCAGTATGTGGGAGGAGATAGGGGATGGACTCCATTGATAACTAAGTTGGCTGGAATGTGCAGGGTGAAAGTCTCGAAACCTTTTATACATCTGAATGATGTTGATGATTGAAGTGTTGTAATAATATGAGTTGTAGTCTCATTTGAGTTGTTGATAATGGAAGTGTGAATAATATGAGTTGTAGTCTCATGTTGAATTGGGAATCATTGAAATGTTAACAAGATGAGTTGTAGTCTCATTTAAATTATTTGGTTAGATAATGAACCATGTCTATGAATCGGATTGGATAAATAAAGGTAAGTGGAATGAAATATGATGCAATTGTAGTTGAAGTTGGGAAATGTTGTGAGTTGGTTTACAAGTGTTAACCATTTGTCGAATACTAATGTTTTAGTTATTTCTCATATTTGGCTTAGTATATCTCTACTGGGCTTTGGCTCACCATATATGGGACACCATTTTCAGTACAGGTGATATGCCACCTCCAAGGACGTAGCTTGGAAGGTTTAGAAGCTGAAGGCTTATTTTTGTGATTATCTTTGTATTACATGTAATTCAGGCCAAGAGCTTAAATATGTTAAGAGTTAGAACTCTTTTTTGTTGTAACCAAGTATTGACTTGGAAAGTTGTAAGCCCGTAGGGCATTTACTTTTGTTGTCAACATGTAATACTTTTGTAATGAATACTCTAATAAATGAATATATGTTTATTTCTTGTTTGTCTATTGATGTCATGGATGATTGGTTATGTACTTAATTTTGAGGGCTTTACAACTTGGTATCAGAGCGTACAGGGTTTGAATACTTTGGGTACGTGAGAAGTGGTTAGTACTACAAGGGGTTTGTCTCGCTTGTTAGAGACTTATGTATGATGTTATGTGCTTATGTGATAACATGTTTACGTGACTATTTGCGCATGGGATTTAGTTTCTAGGATGTTGATTGGATCCTTGGGTTTCTGGAAGTCCTGTTGGAAAGGCACTTGATTACGGCCATTTCTAACTGGAACTCTAGCAACGCCACGGGACGGTCATTATCCAGAAATGAAATTCGTAATTGCTTATGTGATTATGTGCTTATGTGGACTGAATTACAATTGTCCACTGTAGTAGGACGCGAGTGAAATAGCTTCAGCATATTTGTGAATGTGCTAATGTCCTTGTTACCTTTATTAGGATGTCAGGACGAGAACGTGGTAGCAAGCGTGGTAGGCCTAGGAGGCAAGAGATGCCTATATCGGATGAAATTCCGGCACAGTAGAAGGGGGTTGGTCAGGCCAACATGGCCGAGCCAGTAGGTCAGCAGGCCATGGACATTGAGGGAATCCATGGCCTTAGCCCGCGAGATGGCAGGAGCATTGAGGGAATCCATGGACATTCTCAGAGCTGAGAATCAAGTCCAGGCCCACGTTGTTGAAGCAGGGCCTTCTTTCTTGAAGAGGGAGTTCTTCCGGTCAAATCCGGACAAGTTTTTTGGGTGATCCAAAAGAGTGGCTTGAACAGATGATGAAGACGTTTGAGATGCTAGGCATCGAAGACGGAGGCTTGAGGGTGACCTTAGCGTCTTTCCAGTTGAAGGGAGACGCGGGTCAGTGGTGGAAGTTTGTTCAAGGACGTATTTGAGGGACTTGGGAGGCTTTTGTTGATGCATTCCAGGAGAAGTTTTTGCCTCCCACTGTTAGGGAGAAGTTGAGGGATCAGTTCTGTCAGCTCAAGCAGCTGAATACACTAGTGGCCGAGTTTGAGGCCGCATTTACCAGCTTATCGAGGTTTGCACCTGAGTTAGTGGCGTTTGAGGAACGCCGTTGTCTTGAGTTTGAGAAGAAGTTGAGGACCGGACTCAAGTTTCGAGTGGCCAGGTCCATGATTAGGGAGTATGGGCGTCTTGTGTAGGCTGCAGCCCATTTTGAGACCATTATGCATGATGAGGAGGAAAGGATGAGGGGCTCCAAGAGGAGTCAGGATGGCCAGTGGGATGGTAGGAGGCAAAGGGGTTCTAACCCTCAGTAGTCCTAGGGTGTATTTGCGAGATCCACCTTTCTAGTGTCGAGTTCAGGTTCTGGGAGAGGCAGTCAGGGAGACTTTACCTGTTACAAATGTGGTCAGTTGGGCCACAAGTCTCCAGCTTGCCCGCAGAAGGAAAGAGGGCAGCATGTAGTATCATCTTCGGCTCGTCCTCAGAGCCAGAGTCAAGGCAGAGGTCAGCTGCTCACTTGTTATCAGTGTGGGCAGGTGGGACACTTGAGGAGGTTTTGCCCGCAGTTAAGTGGCACATCTGGTGCACCTGGGTCGAGGCAGAGTTATCAGCCAGCTCAGTCAGTTCAAGCCTCGAGGGCCAATCATGGAGCCTCTTTGGCTCAGTCTGTGCAGCAGTCTTATGCTCCGAGAGGTGAGTAGGTAGATCAGAGGCCTACAGGGCGCGTGTATGCTGTTACGGTGCCAGAGCCTGTACTGGCTCCATCTGTTGTGAGAGGTACCTTTCTATTTTGCAACTCGGTTGCTAATGTGTTGATTGATACGGGTGCATCCCATTCTTTTATATCTTCTGCTTTTACATCTGTTTTGGGGCTGGAGTTGGCGCAATTAGCTTCTCCTATTTGTGTTGTATCACCCATTGGGGGTGAGTTGATTTTGAAATAGGAGGGTTGGGGCTGTGATATAGAGGTCGCTGATCACTGGCTTCCATTTCCTTTTGTATTGATGGATATGTCGGGTTTTGATGTGATTTTGGGTATGGACTGGTTATCATCATACCGAGCTGTTATTGATTGCTACCGCCAGAGGGTTACTATATGTACCTTGAGCGGGGATTGTTTTCATTTCTTGGGAGATCGGGTTGGTAGGGTTTTACCACCGATGTATGATCCGTGAGGGCGGAGTGAGCTTAGTTGTCTTCTCGCTTGCTGTATGAGTAGTGAGTGTGACGAGACCCAAGCAGAGTTGCCGAGAGTGGTTTGTGAGTACTCGGACGTCTTTCCCGAGGATCTTGTTAGTTTGCCACCCCATCGAGAGATTGAGTTCTCTATTGACTTAGTGCCTGGCACGGCACCGATTTCCATGGCACTGTATCGTTTTTCCCCAGCCGAGTTGAGTGAGTTGAATGTTCAACTCCAGGAGTTGCTAGACAAGGGCTTCATTTGCCCTAGTACTTCATCGTGGGGAGCATCAGCCCTCTTTGCTAAAAAGAAAGATGGGGCCTTGAGACTTTGTATTGATTACCGAAAATTAAATCGGGCTACGGTTAAGAATAAATACCCTATGCCTCGTATAGACGATTTGTTTGACCAGTTGAAAGGATCTCGTTGTTTCTCTAAGATAGACTTGAGATCGGGTTACCATTAGTTGAGGGTCAGGGAGGAGGATATCCCGAAGACGGCATTCTGTACGCGGTATGGCCATTATGAGTTTCTGGTGATGCCTTTTGGGAGCCTCGACGATGTTGGGCGGCTCCCAAATAAAAAGGCCACGGAAGGCTTAGACCGAGTTGAAATTGATGGAAGCCCAGACAAGTTCTTCATGGTCGGCGCCTCCCTGAATCAGACCGACAGACAGCAGCTAATCTCTTTCCTGCTCAGCAACCTCGATGTCTTTGCATGGACTCCGTATGAGATGCCCGGTATAGATTCGTCCATTTCACAGCACCATTTGAATGTCGATCCTAAGTGCAAGCCGATCATTCAGAAAAGCCGGCAATCAGCCGCAGAGCACACTGCCGCCGTTGTTGAGGAGGTTGACAGGCTACTTGACGCTGGGGAAATTAGGGAAGTGACCTACCCTACATGGCTCTCTAATACAGTGGTGGTGAAGAAGAAAAATGGGACTTGGCGAGTGTGCGTCGACTTCACGGACCTAAACAAAGCCTGCCCCAAGGATTGTTTTCCCCTACCCAGAATCGACCAACTTGTAGATGCGACAGCACGCCATCAACGTATGAGCTTTCTCGATGCTTACAGAGGCTACCATCAAATCGCCATGCATCCAGAGGACCAGGACAAAACTACATTCCTCATCCCAAGAGGAACCTACTGCTACAAAGTTATGCCTTTTGGGCTAAAGAATGCAGGGGCAACCTACAAAAGACTGGTCACCGCCATGTTCAAAGAGCAACTCGGCCACACTATGGAAGTGTACATTGACGATATGGTGGTCAAGTCCAAGGAAGAGCAGAATCACATAGCTGATCTAGAAAAGACATTCAGTATTCTACGCAAATATAGAATGAAGCTGAACGCTTCCAAATGTACGTTTGGGATCGGCTCTAGCAAGTTCTTGGGTTACATTGTCAACCACCGAGGAATCGAGGCCAACCCGAGGCAAATCACAGCAATCTTGGAACTCGGCTCCCCTCGTTCAGTAAAAGAGGTTCAAAAGTTGATGGGGATGGCTGCCGCACTCAACAGGTTCATCAGTCGGTCTACAGATCGCTGTCGACAATTCTTTCATACATTACGGCAGAGATAGGCTTTTGAATGGTCCGCCGAATGCGAAGCCGCTTTCAACGGCCTCAAGACCTACCTCCGCTCAGTACCACTCTTAACAACACCGGCTACTGGTGACCCGCTCATTTTGTATCTGGCAGTTTCCGACAGGGCCATCAACGCCGTACTAATAAAGGAAGAGCTAAGAGAGCAGCGGCCAGTTTATTATGTGAGCAAGGCAATGGTTGACGCCGAAACACACTACCTTCCGCTGGAAAAACTCATCCTAGCCCTAGTTATGGCGGCAAGAAAATTGATGCATTACTTCCAGGGACATAGCATTGGGGTGCGAACAGATTATCCCCTCCGATCAGTATTACGAAGTGTAGAAGCATCAGGACGTGTTTCAAAGTGGGCTCTTGAACTCGACCAGTACGACATTCAGTTTCTTCCTAGAACCTCAATCAAGGGACAGGTACTTGCCGACTTTGTTGCCAAATTCACTAGGGGTCTTGCCGATTTCAAGTCCGATGAAATTCGACCGGAGCCAAACTGGAGAATTTATGTTGGGGAAATTTGGCAGCTGTACTGTGATGGATCATTCAATCAGTGGGGCAGCGGAGCCGGAGTTGTAATCATGGCTCCCGACGGCGCAATAATTGAGCAGGCCGTCAAGCTCAGCTTCGAAGCATCAAATAATGAAGCTGAATACGAAGCCCTTCTAGCCGGTTTGCGGAATGCACATCTTCTAGGTGCTCAGCATTTGCTTGTATTTTGCGATTCAAAACTGGTGATCAATCAACTAAAGGGGGAGTACGCGGCAAGAAATGACCGTATGGCGGCTTACATGAAAATGGCCAACTCCTTGCTGGCAAAATTTGACCATCATGAATTGAACCAGATAACACGTGATCAGAACACACATGCAGATGCCCTTACCTGCCTAGCTTCCGCCATTAACTCAGAGATTAAACTGACCATCTAAGTAGGCTTCATCCCGGAGCCGAGCATTAGCCCTTCTGAGGAAGTCCAGGTCAATGTTATAGAAGCTGGACCGAGTTAGATGGATCCCATTGCTGCATTCCTGTCTTCCAAACAGCTCCCAGAGGACAAGAAAGAAGTGCACAAGCTGCGAAACAAAGCCCTGCAATACTACTTGGATCCGCAAGGAAGGCTTTATAAAAAATCCCTCTCTGGTCCATATTTGGAATATGTGCACCCGGACAAAGTCGAGGAGCTTCTGACTGAAATACATGAAGGCAGTTGTGGCGCCCATTCTGGCAGGCGGTCCTTGGCTCACCGAGCCGTGACACAGGGGTATTACTAGCCGACAATGAGAGCAGATACCGAATGTTACGTAAAGAAGTGTGAACAGTGCCAGAAGTTCTCTCCTTTGACCCACCTGCCTGCTGAAGAGCTAAGCTCCATAACAAGTCCTTGGTCGTTCGCCCAATAGGGGCTTGACATCGTCGGACCACTGCCTCGTGCCTCGGGTAACAAGCGATTTTTGATTGTCGTAACAGATTATGTTACAAAATGGGTAGAAGCGGAGGCACTAACGCACATCCGAGATACCGACGTGAAGCATTTTGTTTGGAGAAACATCATAACGCGATTCGACATTCCGAGAGCACTCATTTCAGATAACGGCACCAGGTTTGATTATGGCGTCTACCGAGAATTGTGCAGCAAGTATGGTATCCGGCCTTACTTTTCTACGCCGGCCTATCCTCAAAGCAATGGTCAAGCTGAAGCCTCTAACAAATCCATCTTGGACGGCATCAAGAAGAGGCTGGAGAAAGCTAAAGGCAAATGGGTCGAATAATTGCCGAGTGTGTTGTGGGCTCATCAAACTACGCCGAGGCGGTCTACTGGGGAAACGTCGTGTGCTCTATGATTTGGAACCCAGGCAATCATACCCCTGAAGATCGGCCTCCCAACCTTGAAATCGACAGTTTTTGATATGGGCCAAAACGACATAATGCTAGCCTTGGATTTGGTTCTGATTGAAGAACGAAGAGACCGTGCCCTCACATCCATGGTGCGGTATCAACAGCAACTTGCTAAGTTGTATAATCAACGTGTTCAGCTGCGCCGCTACACACTAGGAGAGTTGGTCCTGAAGAAGGTACTGCTAGCTGCCAAGAAACTGGCTGATGGAAAATTGGGTCCTAACTGGGACAGCCCCTATCAGATTGATTCGATCACAGGAGTAGGGCATATCGGCTCAAAGAGATGACTGGAAGGAGTTTGCCACGGCCTTGGAACTCTACGCATTTACACAAATTTTATCATTGACCCGACTTGTGGGACATGATTCTTGTTCTGAACGGTTCACCATGTACATCTCATTTTCTGTATTGCAAAGATCCCTATTTACTCACTACAAATTCCAGTTCAACGGTGTTCCGAAAAAGCCTCCGGATTCGGAGCGCCCTTCGTGGATATCACGATTGGCCAAATAAAGTCTCCGGATTCGGAGCTCCATTGGCGCATGATGTCTTTGGGCCGAAAAAGCCTCCAGATTCGGAGCGCCCTTTGTGGATATCACGATTGGCCAATTAAAGACTCCGGATTCGGAGCCCCATCGGCGCATGACGTCTTTGGGCCGAAAAAGCCTCAGGATTCAGAGCGCCCTTCGTGGATATCACGATTGGCCAAATAAAGTCTCCGGATTCAGAACCCCATCGGTGCATGACGTCTTTGGGCCGAAAAAGCCTCCGGATTCGGAGCGCCCTTCGTGGATATCACGATTAGCCAAATAAAGTCTCCGGATTCGGAGCCCCATCGCGCATGATGTCTTTGGGCCGAAAAAGCCTCCAGATTCGGAGCGCCCTTTGTGGATATCATGATTGGCCAATTAAAGACTCCGGATTCGGAGCCCCATCGGCGCATGACGTCTTTGGGCCGAAAAAGCCTCCAGATTCAGAGCGCCCTTCGTGGATATCACGATTGGCCAAATAAAGTCTCCGAATTCGGAGCCCCATCGGCGCATGACGTCTTTGGGCCAAAAAAGCCTCCGGATTCGGAGCGCCCATCGTGGATATCACGATTGGCCAAATAAAGTCTCCGGATTCGAAGCCCCATCGGCGCATGATGTCTTTGGGCCGAAAAAGCCTCTGGATTCGGAGCGCCCTTCGTGGATATCACGATTGGCCAAATAAAGTCTCCGGATTCGGAGCCCTATCGGCGTATGACGTCTTTGGGCTGAAAAAGCCTCCGGATTCATAGCGCCCTTTGTGGATATCACGATTGGCCAATTAAAGACTCCAGATTCGGAGCCCCATCGGCGCATGATGTCTTTGGGCCGAAAAAGCCTCCAGATTCAAAGTGCCCTTTGTGGATATCACGATTGGCCAATTAAAGACTCCGGATTCGGAGCCCCATCGGCGCATGACGTCTTTGGGCTAAAAAAGCCTCCGGATTCGAACCGCCCTTCGTGGATGTCACGATCGGCCAAATAAAGGCCCCGTTTGGTAGAGCTGTGGGAAAGTGATTATAGCTTATACCTTAACAGCTTATAGCTTATAACTGTGAACATAAGCTGATTTTTGACTTATAAATTAAGTTTCTCCTCCACCACTCAAAGAATAAGTTGATTTTTGACTTACAAAAAGCTATAAGCTATATTGTTAAGCTGAACCAAACACATCAAAATAGCTTAAATTAAGCTAAAAGCTGGAAATAAGCCCTACCAAACAGGGCCAAAATCTACCGATTCGGAGCCTCATCGACGCACGATGTCTTTGGGCCGATTGGGCCTCTAAATTCGGAGCGCCTCGTGGATACCACGATTAACCAAATAGATCCAGATTTGGAGGGCCATCGGCGAATGACGCCTTTGGGCCATCGGCGCAGCACGTCTTTAGGCCGATTAAGCCTCCGTACGTAACATAATTATGCCGATTAAACACTTAATGTAAATGCTCTCATATCGAGCCGCCGAAATGACTAGTTATCTCGGGCCGGTCAATGTTTATACAATAAAACACGCAAACACGTGTGTGCCGAATAAAAATTACATCAAAGCAAACAGTTGAAATAGACAATGTACAATGTACTATTACCCAAATTAAAGCCTCTGTAAACAAAGGCCGAAAAATGCAAATATTCAAATAAGATTGTTCAAGCCGCATAAACGTAATCTAAAACGTGCGCACATTCGAAATAAAATGTGTACTAATAAATAACAAGTACGCTACAAATTGAGAACTAAGCATTTTATTAAAATTAAGCCAATAAATACATAATTTCACTTTCGATCTACGTAATCATTTCAAGGTTTTCTTCGGTTCGGCAGCTTCTTCATCATCACTCTTCTCAATTTCGAAAGCGGAGAAGGGGAAATCATTCTGTTGGTACAACAGAAACGCCGGATCCAACCCTACTGCCTAGAGACTCTCAGCTTGCTGAAGTGCCAACCATGCCTAAATCCACGATTTTCACATCGGCGAACTTCTTCGGCGAGTTTCTCCTTGGTTTTCTGAATTCCGATCTTTCGACTGTCGTGAAAGCCTTTTTCATAGGCCGCGGCCCTCGCAGTCTCGATCGTAAACATGCTGGCCATGTTCTGATCGGCGATCGCATCACTAATCAGTCGTTGAGTAACCCTCTCTTCCACAACTGGGTTTGGGTGGCTGGCCGATTGAGGCTCGGTGGGCTTTATTTTCCTGAGCTCACACTCGGCTTTCTCGACGCGAGCTTCTAACTTCCGAATGCGTTCATCTCTCTGCTCTATATCGCGGCGAGCGGCGTAGAGACGCATGCCGATCTCGTAAGCTGTGTACAGTCCCCTTACCGCCCCGTGAACGCCTTCACGAAACACTTCGAAGTCCTGCCGACCTACCATCGATTGCTGAACTTCGGGTGGAAAAATCTGTCGAGCAAACTCGACTGCCACATTTGGATCTCGAATGATCGAATCCGCCTCTGTCATTGGTCTATTACCCACGAAGACCGCGAAACTCAATGGGCGAGGAGTCGCGTCGGATTCCCTTCCAGGACGGGGTTGGGGAGACTTACACTGTGGCTATTTGTCCCTCCTGGGTGACCTGCTTCGACGACGAGGAGATTGGTGTCTCTCCCGATCCCTCGAAGTCCTACTGCCCGTGCGTGAAGGTTCACCGCTTTGACTCATGGCTCCACCTAGCTCAGCTAGCGTCTTTGCTTCACCTCTGCTATTGAAGAAAAGTCTATTTGACATTCGTACTTGTTTAATCTTCCTCAAAGAGCTGGACTGAGTTACTGACTGAGCACATAAACAAGACCCTCGTTCACGAAGTACACGCCCATTTATTCCCTATGAGGGCAGCACCTCCGAGGCAATCTCATTAACATTGAAGCGTCAACAGCCCGGCGCCGACTGAGTCATATGCCCCAATCGCCCCATCAACCACTGATATTCGGCATTCTACGATTATGAACCAGCTGGGGCAAGGGCAAATTCATCAATCTAGTCGGCTTAAGTGCCCCAGTCGTTCCACGAATCGATTCATCAGTACAAGATTCATAAGTAACGTGTTATTCGGCGTTCTACGATCAAGAACCAGCTGGGGCAAGGGCAGATTCATCAATCTAGTCGGCTTGAGTGCCCCAGTCGTTCCACGAATCGATTCATTAGTACAAGATTCATAAGTAACGTGTTATTCGGCGTTCTATGATCATGAACCAGCTGGGGCAAGGGCAGATTCATCAATCTAGTCGGCTTGAGTGCCCCAGTCGTTCCACAAATCAATTTATCCGCACAAAATTCATAACACGTTATTCGGTGTTTTACGATCATGAACCAGCTGGGGTAAGGGCAGATTCATCAATCTAGTCAGCTTGAGTGCCCTAGCCATTCCACGAATCGAATCATCAGTACAAAATTCATAAGTAACGTGTTATTCGGCGTTCTACGATCAGGAACCAACTGGGGCAAGGGCAGATTCATCAATCTAGTCGGCTTGAGTGGCCCACCCGTTCCACGAATCGATTCATCAGTACAAGATTCATAAGTAACGTGTTATTCGGCGTTCTACGATCATGAACCAGCTGGGGCAAGGGCAGATTCATCAATCTAGTTAGCTTGAGTGCCCCAGCCGTTCCACGAATCGATTCATCAGTACAAGATTCATAAGTAACGTGTTATTCGGCATTCTACGATCATGAACCAGCTGAGGCAAGGGCAGATTCATCAATCTAGTCAGCTTTAGTGCCCCAGCCGTTCCACGAATCGATTTATCTGCACAAAATTCATAACGCGTTATTCGGCGTTTTACGATCATGAACCAGCTGGGGCAAGGGCAGATTCATCAATCTAGTCGGCTTGAGTGGCCCCAGCCGTTCCACGAATTGATTCATCAGTACAAGATTCATGAATTCATTTTGTTGATGATTAAATCAGATCCCTAAATTTAATCGGCTTTTAAGTCTGCCGTCTCACATAATCTTGACATTTTGTTCTAACTACTGATTCTCCTAATTATGTGCTCATACAGCAAACAATACGAGAAATAACTTGAGAGCATATAAAATTTTCATTCATAAATTGGGCGCTAGCAGCAGACATTTTACATATGAAAATCCAAAAAAGATGAAGGTCAACTAACAAAAAACATACATTGAAATTGAGAAAAGCCTAACAAAACTGGAATGTCACCCAAATCAAGTCTCAGGATCAGACTCAAGCGGCTCAACGTCCACTTGCTCGTATGGAATTGGCATGACCAATGTAACTCCAGCGGCAGCAAGGGCTTTAAGCCAGCCATGTTTGAATCCCCGATTCTCAAATTTGGGGACTTATTCTACATAGTCATTAAAGGCGACGCTCTTCCCAGCCTCGAACGCTGTGGAAGCCTCAGAGTCGGCTTTTTCCTTGGCCTGCTTCAACTCTTCAAACTCGGCCTCTAGTTTCGCAAGCACCTCCTTGGCTAACTTGAGCGATTCCTCGCTCGCGTTTGCCCTCTCCTCAGCGTCAGATCTAAGTTGATCAGCAATCCTGGCCCTTTCCTTCTTAGCCTCGGCCAGCGCACTTTTCATTGCGGCTCTCATTGCCTTAAACTCTGCCCTGCTCCTTTGACCATCGACTTCCAATTGCAAGCGGCCAATCCTTTTAACGGCTTCATGCTGGAGGCGCCCTAGTTCGGCGATCCTTCCTACCGTCTGCAAAACAAAGGGTCGTCACATTCCAAAAAACATCGACTACAAACCAAACCAACAAAGGAGTTAGTCACATACCAGAAGGGCTGACTGAGCAACTAATGCTACCATTACCAAATCCGGCTCGGCACGAAAGGTCGCCTTATCAGCCGGTAGGGAGACCGAGGCAGCTAAACTCAGTGCCACAGCTGGATCTTTCAAAGCCGACGCTTCAGAGGAGATCAGCATGTTTTTTATCTTTGGCTCAATGAAAAAAGGACCAACCACAGCCGACTCCTCTAAGCGTGGCCGTTTATCAATGGGTCCCTCTTCAGAGCCGTCCTTGTCCTCAGCGCTTCGCTTTTCGCCCCGATCCTCTGAAATCGGCCGCTCCTCTGTAATTGGACGCTCGACATCTTTTTCCGTCTCGGCCACGACAACGTGAGCTGTTTCTTCTACGACAGTAGGTTGAACAGATTCAGTCAGAACAAGTCCGGAACGAATGGCCTCGGCCTTTTGTCGGGCGGCCATGCATTCGGCGTTTCTCTTCTGCGCCATCTGCGTCAGATTTTCCCCAGCCATATCCTCAGAGTAATCGCCGGGAAGGTCTCCCAAGTCTGTAAAAATATCTTCGAAGGCGTCCCCTCGGCCTAATGTAGACGGAGGATCAGAAGAGTTCAATCCGGCTTCCTCGAAGGCCGAATTAATAGCTTCGTCAACTTCCTCAGCCAACCTATCCGGGTACTCGGCGATTGGTTCGGCCACTTGTTCTTCCACGTGTTCAAAATCAGATGATTCTAATCCGATCTACCTCAAGTTTTTGAAGCTGGGGAAGATGAGGGCCGTAAGATGGTTGTCGCCTCGCGCGATCGGAATATTGTCTGCCGCCGAGAACGTCGTGTAAGTTGGCTCGTACCGCAAGAGAATGTGGGCTGCCCTCCCTTGTTTTTGAAGGTCTGGACGGCCGACGAACTGTAGCGCGGTTTTAATTTCTACGAGCACAGCGTCGTCGTCTGAAACCAACACTCTCTTCAAATCACTGCCTGCATAAACAAAACGATTAGATGAATACAGTGCCGAATAAATATATATGGAAATAACGGAAACAAGTAATCCAATCGGCCACCTGGTTCTCCTTTTTTCCTCGGCACCGGGTCTAGGCGATCTTCGCCTTCACCGAACTCCCAATTGCCACGAACAACGACCATCATGTCGTCGACACGCTTGCCAGAGCTGGCGAGCATAGTCACTAAGTGATGATCAGTATCTTTGGCTCTAAGAAAGTAGTGCCCTAGCCGGCCAATAGATTTGGCTAGGACGTAACAGTGCCGAATGGCGGGAATACCTAAATTGATCTTAAGACGGCGGTTTAGTTCTACGATCCCCATTATGATGCAGAAGAAATTCATATTGGGCTGGGAAGGGATTAGACCCCAGTATCTAAGAACGGCCCTCAAAAGTGGGTGAAGGGCAAAGTGAACTCCGCCCTCAGCAATTGATAGGAAAGGAAAGACGATTGTGCTCTCATCTTCCCTCGGCATATCAGTGGTGCTGTCTGCCAAAAATGACAGATGGACGTCATCAAGGATGGAGAAATGGCGTCGAAAGCCGGAGATTCGATCCGCCGAAAAGAGCTCTTTCAGATGTTTTGCCATTTTTTGGCCAAACCCAAGGATTACAGAAAGTTAAAAGCAAGTAAGAAAGTGGGATCAAAAATGAAGGAGGAGAAGACTTACAGGAGACGAAGGGAGAAGCGAGAAACAAGGAGTTGTAGAAGCCGCGAAGAGACAGAGTTGCACTAGAGGGCGAGCAAGATATCTTTTGAATATTCAGGACATACACTCGAAGAGACAATTTCAAACCATATTAAATGGAAGCAGTGTATGAAGGGCCGGCAAGGCGTTACAATGACTAAGAAGCGTGTGCGCATTTTGACACACATTGGGAAGAGGGTTAACCGCCGAATTTTTGACTTCCCAGGCTAGAAGCCAAACACGCCGACTAACTAATGCTAGTAGGGTGTTTGGGGGGCAATTATGGGAGCCGAATTTCATCAGAACCATAGGGACGAATAAGCGTGTCCGGTCCGAAATGCAACCTCTATTCGGCACATACCCCAATCAATCAAGGAGCCGAATAGAATAACCAGTACCTCAGCCAGTAGAACAGATGCCGAGTAGAGGTACATGTAACGGAACAAGGATGGGCCCAGCCCAAAGGCCCAAAGAGAATACTATAAATACAAGATCTTCAGTTCTAGAAAGGTATGTGAGAATTATTAAGCTTAACTAAGAATACAAGTAATCTTGAGTGCAGAGACTAACTTGCCCGTCGGAGTGCTAATTCTGGCACCCTCGACCGGAGTGTTTGTTCCTTTTCAGGTGACTAGCAGAGGATCACGAGCGTCCCCCAAGATCAGAAGAGTATTTCCAAACCACTTCACCACATGACCTTATTACATTGAAGTCCAATCTTATTTGAACCAATTGTATGAAGTTTCCCTCTGCCTGAATGCACTCATCTTGTTTACATACGCATTAGTCCCACTGGATTATTCCTGATTTTGTTGATTTGCAAAGATTACATAGAGCATCTAGGTGTTCTTATATGTGTGTATACTATTAGATTGTGTTAGGGAAAATCGATGTGATTCCCCATAAGTAAATCAATCAATAAGAATAAAAACTAATGCAGAAAAATTAAATCAAAAGCAACACAAGAATTTTTACGTGGTTCCCTCAATGTGAGGTACGTCCATGGGATCGAAATCCGATTCCACTATCAACCAAATAAGTTTCCAAACGATTACAAACGAGACACGAATGGTCTCACAAACCACCCTTAGGTGAATTCCAAATAATCACAAATAAACAAAGAGGAAAGACCTCACCAAATAGATAAACCAAAATCTTCAGAACCAAAGTTGTAGAAGACCCAAAATAATAACCCAAATCAGCTTCACCAAAGCACCCAAACAAAGATGCACAAAATCAATTTGTTTCTGCTCCACAAATCAATAGACCCGAAGCACTATCTCACCAAGAAAAGTATATGCTGCTGTCGATAAAAATATATTATACCTAAACCAAACCAAATTAAAACTCTTTTAATAAATCAATTGGGTCCCACACTCCAATAAGGAGGTATACCCAACAATTCTCCCCCTACCGACTTAGGTGAAGACATCAACCATACCCGCCAAAGTTCGACACTTTAAATGTTTGTCCCTCGACAAAGTCTTAGTCAACATATCTGAAATATTATCATCTGTGTGAACCTTTTCGAGTTGTAACAATTTCGAATCTAACACATCACGAATCCAATGGTATCTCAGATCAATGTGTTTCGATCTCGAATGAAAAATAGAATTTTTACTCAAGTGAGCACTTTGACTATCACAATAAAGCACATACTTTTCTTGCTTCAAACCCAACTCTTGCAAAAATTTCTTCAACCATAACTCTTCTTTGCAAGCTTCCGTAATGGCAATAAATTCAGCTTCGGTAGTTGAGAGAGCAACACATTTTTGTAATTTAGATTGCCATGCCACAGCTCCCCCTGCAAAAGTCATCAAATACCCTGAAGTAGATTTCCTAGAATCAACATCACCGGCCATGTCAGAATCCGTAAACCCATCAAGCATCGGCTTACCATCTCCAAAACACAAACACACCTTCGAAGTCCCTTGAAGATACCTTAGGATCCATTTTACCGCTGCCCAATGTTCTTTACCCGGATTAGAAAGAAATCGACTCACCACACCAACGGCGTGAGCAATATCCGGCCTTGTAAAAACCATGGCGTACATCAAAGAACCAACTGCTGAAGCATAAGGAATTTTCAACATCTCTTCTTTGTCTTTCTCACTTGTAGGACATTGATTCGAACTAAGTTTGAAGTGACCCGCAAGTGGACAACCAACCGGCTTTGCTTTATTTATGTTGAACCTCTCAAGAACTTTCTCAATGTAGCTTTCTTGAGACAACCAAATCAGTCCCTCTTTGCGATCACGAACAATTTTCATACCAAGAATTTGCTTTGCCGGTCCCAAATCTTTCATAGCAAAAGACTTGCTCAACTCTAACTTCAACTTGTTAATCATGGTAGAATCTTGACCCACAATTAACATGTCATCAACATAAAGCAAAAGAATAATAAATTTACCATTCGGAAAATTTTTCACAAACACACAATGATCCGAAGTGGTTTTAGAAAAACCATTATTCATCATGAAAGAGTCAAATTTTTTGTACCATTGCCGCGGGGCTTGCTTGAGACCATACAAACTTTTCTTCAATTTGCAAACAAATTTCTCTTTCCCTTTTTCCACAAAACCTTCCGGTTGCTCCATATAAATTTCTTCTTCAAGATCACCATGAAGAAATGCGGTCTTCATATCAAGTTGCTCAACTTCAAGGTTCATACTTGCAACCATGCCAAGTATAACCTGAATAAAAGACATCTTCACAACCGGCGAGAAAATCTCATCAAAGTTAATACCTTTCTTTTGCCCAAAGCCTTTCACAACAAAACGTGCCTTGTACCTCAGATTCTTGCCATCATTCTTCAATTTGAAGACCCACTTATTTTTCAAAATTTTCCTCCCTTTAGGCAACTTCACTAAATCATAAGTGTGATTTTCAAGTAAGGAATTCATCTCCTCTTCCATGGCCTTTTTCCAATCATCTTTCTTTGCATGCTCAACTAGGCTCCCCTTGATCGGAAATCAACACAAATTCATTGAGAGGATACTTTCTTGAAGGTTGTCGATCCCTTGTAGATTTCCTCAACTCAAGTTGTGGTGGCGGTTCTTGAGTTGGATGCTCTTCCTCAATTTCTGGCTCAACTTCATTAGGATTAGCATCATCCTCTACATCTTCAATAGGTGGCTGCACATCTCCCCCATTTTCATCATCAACTGAAGATGAAGGAGATGATCCATGTCAATGAGATCACTAGTTTTTGGCTCCGGTTGATCACCTTTGCCAAAGTCTTCAATTGTTTGGTCTTCAAGAAACACAACATCACGGCTTCGAATGACTTTCTTGTCGACCGGATCCCACAATCTATACCCAAATTCATCACGCCCATAGCCAAGAAAAATACATTGTCTTGACTTACTATCAAGCTTGGACCTCTCATCCTTTGGAATGTGAACAAAAGCTCGGCAACCAAACACTTTCAAGTGCTCATAAGACACATCTTTGCCGGTCCAAACTCTTTCTGGAACATCACCATTCAAAGGATAGGAAGGAGACAAATTGATCACGTCAACCGCTGTCTTCATGCCTCACCCCAAAAGGATCTTGGCAATTTAGCTTGTGAAAGCAAACACCTTGTTCTTTCCACAATGGTGCGGTTCATCCTCTCGGCAACTCCATTTTGTTGAGGAGTCTTCTTAACTGTCTTTTGATGCCGAATACCTTGGCTGCGACAATACTCATCAAATGGCCCAATGTATTCACCACCATTGTCTGATCGGATGCACTTCAATTTTTGCCATGTTTCTCTTTCAACCATGGCCTGAAAATGCTTAAATACTTCTAGAACTTGATCTTTAGTTTTTAGTAGAAAAGCCCAAACTTTCCTTGAATAATCATCAATGAAAAGTAACAAAATAAAGTGCACCACCATGTGTTCTAACTTTTAAAGGACCACAAACTTCCGAATGAATCAACTCCAAAACATTTTCTTTTCTAGAAGCAGCATTTTTATGAAAAGAAACTCTATGTTGTTTACCTGCCAAACAATGAACACAAGTTTTAAGATGTATACCTTTCAAACCGGGTAAAAGCTCTTTCTTGAATAATACTTGCATCCCCTTTTCACTCATATGGCCAAGCCGCTTGTGCCACAATTCGGTAGAAGTATCATCTTGAAGTGCATTGACAACACCTTTACAAATTTTTCCTTGTATCGAATAAAGTGTATGAGTCTTCTTGCACTTAGCCACCACCAAAGAACCCTTTGTGAGCTTCCATATTCCATCACCAAATTTATTGTTGAAGCCTTCATCATCTAGCTTCCCAGTAGAGATCAAATTGAGGCGAATGTCGAGAACATGCCTCACATCTTTAAGCAACAACTTGCAGCCCAAATTTGTTTCCAAGCAAATATCACCCATGCCAATAATCTTGGACAAACCTTCATTACCCATTCGAACAGAACCATAATCTCCTTCGGTGTAGGTAGTGAAGAAATCAACTCGAGAAGTCACATGAAAAGAAGCACAGGAATCAATCACCCAATTGCTCTCTTGGCCCACAAAATTGATACAATCATCTTCACAAACGACCATGAGATCATCGGTAGTAACTGCTGTAGTGTCTTCTTGCTTCTTATCCACACTTTTGTCACGCCTTTTCTCCTTGTTCTTGAGCTTTCGGCATTCCCGCTTCATGTGCCCTTTCTCATGGCAATAATAGCACTCAATGTCTTTCTTTGAAAAAGAACCATCTTTTGATTTGTCACGGCTTTGATCACGACCATGAGGAGTCTTACTTCTCCCCTTTGTTTTACTTCGGCCTCTCACAACAAATGCTTCTGAATGAGAGAAACTCGCTGATTTTCTTCTAGTTTCTTCATTCAATAGGCTACTAGTGACTTGGCCCATTGTGACAACTCCATCGGGCGCCGAATTACTAACGGTCACAACCAAAATCTCCCAACTTTCGGGCAAAGAACTAAGTAGCATCAAAGCCTGCAACTCATCATCAAAAATAATTTTCATAGAAGCAAGTTGGTTAACAATACTCTTTATTTCATTCAGATGTTCCGGAATAGGGCTGCCCTCTTTATATTTTAAATTAACCAACTTACGAAACAGAAAAACTTTATTTGTGGCTGATTTCCAATCATAAAGGCCTTCTAATTTTTTCCATAAATAATGTGCCGAAGTTTCAGTAGCAACATGATGAAACACACTGTCATCAATCCATTGACGGATACCACCAACAGCTTTTCGATTAAGCCTCTTCCACTCATCATCTTTCATATCATCAGGTTTGCCACTATCACCCTCAATAGGCCCATACAAATCTTTACAAAATAATAGGTCCTCCCTTTTAGTTTTCCAAGTTACCCAATTGCTTCCATTGAAGCTAGACATACGACCCACATTCCCCTCTATTGATTTATACAAATAAATAAACCCAAATAAACCGTAAGTTTTGATACCAGTTGTTAGGGAAAATCGATGTAATTCCCCACAAGTAAATCAATCAATGGGAATAAAAACTAATGCGGAAAAATTAAATCAAAAGCAACACAAGAATTTTTACGCCGTTCCCTCAATGTGAGGTACGTCCACGGGATCGAAATCCGATTCCATTATCAACCAAATAAGTTTCCAAACGATTACAAACGAGACACGAATGGTCTCACAAACCACCCTTAGGTGAATTCCAAATAATCACAAATAAACAAAGAGGAAAAACCTCACCAAATAGATAAACCAAAATCTTCAGAACCAAAGTTGTAGAAGACCCAAAATAACAATCAAATCAGCTTCACCAAAGCACCCAAACAAAGATACACAAAATCAATTTGTTTCTGCTTCACAAATCAATAGACCCGAAGCACTATCTCACCAAGAAAAGTATATGCTGCTGCCGTACTTGTCTCTCGGGAAAAAACAATCCCCAAAAAATATATTGTGAATCTAGGGTTTATTTATCAAAACCTCTAGTTGTTACCAAATTGAATTAAGTCTCCACAAATTAGATATAATATATAAAAATATATTATACCTAAACCAAACCAAATTAAAACTCTTTTAATAAATCAATTGGGTCCCACACTCCAATAAGGAGGTATACCCAACAGATTGTACACAGGAAGCGAAATCTATAGATTTTTTGTACATGTGAGATCGAACAGATAGAAGGAAACCATCTAATCGAGGATTAGGAACCCCTTTTATGCGCTTGCTAACATAGTATTATGCAAATGCAGTTAAAACTCGTAGTATACCATTTTGATTGTGGCCATATGTTGTGCTTATGAGTTACAGGGTAGGAAACAGATAAGCCTTTCTGTAATTTGGGGAGTTTACAGCTGCAATATTACCAAGCGTTAGTTGACTTGGATCCAGCGAAGCAAATGTCAGGAGCTCCATATCGCATTGTAATATAGCCATTTCTTGTTCATCCAATGTCACCCATGCTTCTATTCCATCGCTGCTTCTTGTTTCCATCAAAATGATGAGGTTCAAGAACACTGAGCCAGTTGAACCAACACCGCTAACCCATATAGGCTTCCCCAACCCAAAATCTGCTTCATAAAAGCCAAGCTTACACCAGCTGGTGAATCTAAAGTAATCCACTCCTCCATCTTTGGAGCCTGGCTCTTCCATCATCTTGAGGGACTTGCAGATCACATTAGACCGTTCATCACCTTGTAGTTTCTTTATAAAGTCGCTATTAATTTTTGATATTCCTTCCCTTACCTGACCCACCAAGCCCTTCAATCCCAGCTCATCATACCTGGCCTTACAGTGCGCACTTGCTATCCAAATGAGGTTTCCAATTGAATTTTCCATCAAGGGTGGTATAGTCCTCCTTCGCAGATTCACCACATGGCTTAGCAGAGAAGGCCTTGTGAAACCACGAGTTTCTTCTGAGGCTGCCATAGCACATTTCCATATGAAAGCAGAGACCGCCTCAACTTGTGTTGGATTCTGCACAGAATTGCTGGCTGCTTTCGCCTTGAGGTTAGCGATAGCCAAGGCATCAAATGCAAATCTCCTGGTAGTACACTTTCCTATCTTGAATAAAGAACCCCACATGGCAATTGATGAATCTCTAAGCCACAAATCATTTGTGGGGAAGAGAGAAGTTGCTATGAAATCAGGATATACAACTTCTTTAGACTTACAAGCGGTGGCAGACCACCCTTTCACAAAGGTGCTCAGTGCAGTCCCATCAAGGATTTTGTGGGAAATGCAGAGTCCAATAGCAATTCCACCACTCAAAGATGTTTACTTGAATGTTAGTTACATGAGTTCCTGCTACTGACCCCTTGAAACTGGTTTCGCAGGGAAGGAATCGATGTATCACCTGGAGGTCCGGCTGGTTCAGAAAGTCAGCAAGGCAACAATTAACCTCGGTTTCCATGGAGAAAAGTTAGGGATCATGAAAAAACTTTCATGAAAATGATTATGAAAGATTTATGACTCTTAGATTACCTTGATTAGTGTGTAGTGCTTTATTTTAAGTGTAATCCAAATGTCATAACTATTTCATGATTATTTTCATGAAAGTTTTTTCATGATATCTAGCATTGCTCGTTTCCATGTAACAAGCCCCTTCATCGTTGCAGTCAATGGTAAGGTCGTCTTCGATCCTTCCTGCAAGTGGGTAGAAGCAAGTTAAGGTTTCGGATAGCGATTTCTTCAACACTTGTAATCTTTTCAGGACTTGGAGATTGGTAGCACCATCTTCATTGGGATAAAAGAAGACAAGTGGAGCATAAGGAGCAGGAATGAGCTGGTCCAAGAGGGAGAGCTCGAAGGTTCTGAGGTGATGGGGTGTTGGGAAAGATGGTTTGATGTTCTCTCTGGAAACAACCTATCATCATTCGATATCTGGTTGATGTTTTTGGAAGCACAACAGGTTAGATCTGTATATATGTTTAGAATAACTTTTATACATGTTAAAGAATCACTATATTTAAATTTTAAGTTAGAATTAATTATTTTCTATATGTGTATGCATGAATGTATCAAAATCATGAATTAATGCAATCTTAGGGAAGCAATTTTGAAAATAAATTTGGTATGGTAAACATAAATTAAGGAAGTAATTTGAAATGGTAATTATGGTGGCATAATTTAAGGGTTTATATAAAACTCTATGGATTTAATTATGAACTAATTAAAATACAACACATAATGACACTTAGTAATTTCGTTATTAAAAAATTTAAAAAAAAAATTGTGTTGAGAGTTTGAACCTTAAAGAAACCTTATTAATATTTAGTGTGTATGAGAATAATAAGGTTTGATATACATGTTGAGTGGCTATGGTGAAAAGAATAAAACATGTTATGAAATTTTAATTATACAAATCATTTTCTGTTTTATGGTGAAGAATTTAAAATATTTTAATAGAAAATATTTTAGAATTTGAGTGTGTTATTTATTAATTTTTTTAATTGAAAAGCTCCCCTTTTTTTTTTTTTCTTTTTTTTATAGTGTTGAGTGTGTGATTTATTAAATTTATTTAAATTGAAAAACTCCTTTTTTGTGTGTGTGATTTATTAATTATTTTTTTTAATTGAAAAAGTCTGTCCTGTTTGATCGTAAAGAAAGAATGAGTTTAGAAACAAAAAAATGTATTCTTTATTTAAAAAAGAAAGTGTTTGAGTGTGTTATTAATTATTTTTATAAATTAAAAAATTTAGATTGAGTATTTAGAGCTCTCTTATTTCTTTTCATTAAAAATCCTCTTTTACTTGTATAATATATAGATAGATAGATAGATAGATAGATAGATTTTGGCACTCACTAAAACAAATTTTAGAAAAATTATACAAATGAATGCAAGTAAATGTTTGGAAAGTCAAAAATTGACTTTTTTGGCCAAAATTCATAAAAATACAAAATATATAAAAATAGTCAATAAGACAAAATGGCATATCAAATTCATTATTATTTTATTTTATCTCTCAAATATCACATTCAACTACAAAAAAATTATAATCCTCTTCTTAAACACAAATGTTTTAACCTACTAAAATAGTTAAAAATTAAAATACAATAATGCAAGGGATCATGAAAAATATATCATGAAATTCATCATGAAGATTTTTCATCATTGATTAGTGTGTGGTGTTTTATTGTATAAGTAATCTAAAAGTGTAGAATCTTTCATGATCATCTTTATGATATTTTTTTATAATCCCTAACATCACTTATTAAAATAATCTATTAAAATAACTAACTTTCGAAACGATGCCAAGTATCATTTTAATATTTCTTCCCTTTTTTGGAGATCCCGAATAACGAGTAAACGTGGTTACATTTTTACATTTCCTCCCTTTTCGGTAATCGCAAAATTCTAGCCTTAAAAATCCCATGTGCATATTCTTTTTCTTATGATAATGACTAAAATAAATAAGGAAATTTTATGGAAATCAATGAAAGTAAACGCAGTAAGATTGTATACAAAAAAAAAAAAAAAAAAAAAAATTATCACATTTTGATATCTCTAGTATTAATGCTAGGGTACCAAATATTTTATTAAAATTTCTACCAAATACTCACATGTATGTAGGGCCCACACTCCTATGAGATCTACACCCATGTATATGATTTGGTAAAAATGTTAGTGGATTATGTTAGAGATTACAAATGATTTATCAAATTTTTTACAAAATCTCTACATGAGTGTAGGGCCCACACACATGTGAATTTGTGTGGGTCCCAGACCCATGTGAGAAGTTTAGTAAAAAATTTGATAAATCATTTGGAATCTATAACATTTTCCAAATTTTAGTAATCTATTTGGTATCTCTAGTATTTTTGTATTTCAAAATCTACCTATAAATACTATCAAGTATAACACTTTTCACTATAATCATTGTTATAAATAATTTTTACTCCAACACTTTCGATTTTTAAACACCTAAGGACAAAAATGATAAAGTTATTTGTTGTTGTTATTGCCTTTGTTTTTCTCTCCATAACTACTGGTAAATTTCTATTGATCTTTCCTTTTTTTTTCTTTTTTGTTGTATTTTAAAATTCATGTTTTAATTGTTAATCTCTCTTTACATTTTTTGTGTCGCATGATTGATCATGCACACCGTCTAAAAAATTTAAAATTATTTATTACCAAAGTATATTGTCTTATTCAAATAATTTTTCTTTGAATTTTTTTTTTTTTTTTCACCATGACTAATTCATGGGATATAAGTAGTCTTCTCACCTCACATATTCTAAATAATTATAGAACTTGAGCCTAGGGATGGGATGGTCACGGGTCAAGTTTAGAATTTATAATAATCTGCTCCTGTCTCATATCATATCAAGGGCAGGGCAAATTGGGGGGTGACGGTGCGGGACGGGGATGGATTAATTTTATAAGTTGAAAAATGAGAATATTAATAAAAATTATAGATAATATAATATATTATGGATAATAATTTTTAATGAGAATTATAAGATATAAGATAGAAAATAAATGAATAAAAATTAATATTAAATATAATATTTTATTTATTTTATTTTATTATAATGAAAAAAATTAAATTAATTTATATATATAAATATATTTAATAAATACAATCAGGTGAGGTTTGGATAAAACAGAGTGAGAGAAGCAAAACTCGTCTCCATTCCATTTCTTAATTGGGGGCAGGAAACATCTAGTATGAAATAGGGCGGAGAATGCAAGTGTGGAATGGGGCGAGACAAAATAACCATTCCTAAGTGTATGATAGGAAACTTCTAACAATTGATCCAACATTTAAAATTCAAACTCATAACTTTTCATAAAAAGTAATACAACAAGCACACACTAATCAAGATAATTTAAGAGTCACAAATTTTTCATGATCATTTTCATGACAAAATTTTCATGATCTCTAACATTTCTCAAAGTAATATGGGAGAGTAATGAGTAAATTGCAAATATTTAATATAACACGAATTACACTCTGAAAAATGTTCGTTTCCATCATGCATATACGTGTCTCTTAATTTTATACAATTATGAGCGATTTTTTTATTGTTTAGAATAATTGAGAGACTTAACATTTATTAATTTACTTTACTTTTTCAATTAATATTTGTTTTTATTAGATATTCTATTGTATGCTCATTTTTAATTTTTTTAATACAATTTTCTTAATTTTTTATTAATACTAGTTGGACTCCCATGCGCTCCGCATGTGAGAGTCGCGCTATTATTGACTAAGAATAAGATGCACCACAGCATATAGTATTATTAAGGTGTTTTTAGATAATTTTAAAATCGTAATATCAATCTACAAATAGACTTGATTAGATACAAAAAATTGAGTTTGTGAGTGTTAAATTCAAATTAAGTATCATCTCTATAGGGGGGGGAAGGGATACTTACCAATCAGACTTATTAACTGCACTTATTTACCTACATATCCTATTGACAAATTTATCACTGTAAATTTATTCATAAAAATAAAAGAGACTGATAAATTTATCGATATGACTTAATGAATAATAAAAGTCTCAAAAATAGGACTTATTGGTAATTTATCCTAAAAAAAATTGCAAATCAGAAAATCACATATTAGATTGTCTTATTTGACAGATGGTTTAACCATAAAAATATGTAACTTTGTTTGAGCGTTGTTGTTCATTGGTTGCTTGCTTGAGTGATTAGGTTGAATGGGTATAACCAAAGCAATTACTAATTTCTTCATTGTGTTAACCACTCAAAAAAATATTAGAACCAAATAAATCCAGCCCATGCATATTCACTTTACCCATGTTTGATTTGATTTTTAAAAGCTTGTTTCAATTTTTTTTAAAATTCATTTTTTTAAAATATTTATTTTGATATTTATTTTTATCAAATTAATTTCAAAATTTTCAATAATTTCTTTTCCCCTAAAAACAAGCCAAACCACCCATTATTTTTTTACAAAATACATCAACTAAAAACTAAGTATCTAGACATATGTGTACCAAACAATGGTAACTTTAGTAGAAAAACAAGGTGGCTTTTGGTTGGCTGAGCCAACATGTATACTCAACACAGGTGGCTAAGTTTCAAATAATATATTATTTCAAAAATAATTTTGTTAGAGAGAGTTTAGAAAATTTGAAAATTTGTTTGGTTGTATATTTTGAAAATAGTTTTGGAATTTTGGATGATTTGATATTTTTTTATAGTTGAATAGATGGGCATGAGATAATAAGTGATTGAAAATGAGAGAGGAGAGAGAATAAGTGATTGATTGATATGTAGTAGAGAGAAAAGTGATTTTAAAATTTTTTTCTCTAAAATTTTCAACTATACATGTTGAATTTTTTTCCTCCAAAAACATGTTTTGAGAGATAAACTAAACATGCTTATAATTTCTCGTATAAATATATTTACAAACACAAGCATATTCAATTGCTATAAATCTATAACCCATATATAAACCACAACAAAAACACTATGAAGCAAACAAATGAAAGACATGCAATCTTAGACACAAAAAAGCCATATAAGTTATTGTTTAATTGTTAACTAACATTGTCTAAGGCTCTTCTTCAACTTCATGAGCATTAGAAATGGGGCTAATCACAAAATAGAATTTTTTACTCACCTGAACAAGACCATTTTGATAGTGAACACTGTTTGAAAGAGGAAATTAAAAACCAACATTGTCGTCCAAACTCTGACCGACAATGATGTAATATAATAGGTGTCAACTTTTAATTTATTACACATCTAATGATAAAAGGTCCAACTCTTATTATATCATTATACCAAACTATAGATCTGTAACATTTTTGAAAAATTTATTATATATTATAGGAACAAAAATACTATAAATCCAAACTTATAAATCTATAATTTATCTATCAAATTTTTTTTTTATGGGTAAATTCTTGGTTTATAAGTATCTTGTTGTATAAAATATTTTGTAGAAAAATTGAAGTGACCACCTCTATACCGAGGCTACGTGGCTTGATATGTAATAAAGCTATACGTCATCATTTCTATACCAAATGGCCCATTACAATGGTAAGCTATAATATTATTTGTAGAAATGACATTTTTTTCTATTTGGAGCTTGAGACTCAACTTAACGTTTTGCCACTTTTTATACATGTTAGTTGGAAACACGTGGGGGGTCTTGTCACCAAAGGTAGAATTTAAAATTTTATTGATGGAATGAAAGTATGTGTATAAAAATATTGAGTTAATTTGAGTACATTAATAATTAAACATAATTTCTTTTATAAACATTGTGAAAAAATTATTTTACAAGAAAAATAAATTAATCTAGGTATTTTTTTTTTCAAAATATATATAACATTTAATTTTTAAATTCTTTTTTTCAAAAATGACATATACCTCTTGTATTAATAAAATACTCAATAAAATTGATATATTGAGAGTAGTTTGTTTAATGGGTATGTTATTATTATTTTTAAAATTTATAATAAGTTAAATTTTTTTGAAAATGTTAAATGATTTTTTTTATGAATAGATTATGTGAAACCGTGGTTTCAAATTAAACCAGACTATAATTAAATAGTTTGGTTTAGATCAATTTCATAATTTTAATGAGTTAATTATATTTTAATTTTTTTAGAATTGTAGCCAATAACTTAATCTTGATTTCATCCTAAATCGATCCCAACCAGACCATATTAACCCCTCGTTGTGAGCTTCATCAGCCTTCCTCCACCAGCAAAGACAAATTATTCAAAAGTCATTATGAGCAATAAACCAGTTAAAAACAAATAAAGGGCGAATTACACTAACAATTCATATAGTTTGAGACTTGTGTCAGTTTGATCCATGACTTTGCGATTGTAACACATTTGACCCTAAATTTTGAATCTTGTTTCAAATAAGGACAACTGAATATGCCATTGCTCAATTTCAAGAGTAAAGTCGTCAATTTGATAAAATATAAACTAATTTGACAAATCAAAAAAAATATTTTTGAATTTTTAAAAATAATTTTTACCCACCAAAGATGAAATTACGTAAAATTGATAAATCTTTAAGATATTTATTTTATTTTTTTTACCAAATTAGTCTTTATTATGTGTTTAGATGATAATCATGTAATGAGTGATTGTTAGACTTTAAATGTGTAATCGATATATTTAATATATGAAATGTTTTTAGTTTTGAATTTTTTAATTTAATGAATTGGTCTAATAATGATATCAAAGTTGTCACCATATTTGACTTCGGAAAAATATAAACTAATTTAATGAAAATAAAAACAACTACCTATTACATGATCATCATCCAAACACATAATAAACATTAATTTGGTAAAATAAATAAATAAATAAATGTCTAAAAAATTTATCAATTTTACATAATTTTATCTTTAGTGGGTAGAAATAATTTTTAAAAATTCAAAAATATTTTTTAACATTTATTTTTATCAAATTAGTTTATATTTTATTACATTGATGACTTTGCCCTTGAAATTGAGCAATGGTATCTTCAATTGTCCTTATTTAAAAAATGTTTTTTTTGTTTTGACTTTTTTAATTTAATGGATTGGTTTAATAATGATATCAAAGTTGTCGCCATATTTGACTTTTGAAAAAATAGAACCTAATTTAATGAAAATAAAAACAACTACCCATTACATGATTATCATCCAAACACATAATAAACATTAATTTGGTAAAATAAATAAACAAATAAATGTTTAAAAAATTTATCAATTTTACATAATTGTATCTTTAGTGGGTAGAAATAATTTTTAAAAATTCAAAAAAAAAAATTAACATTTATTTTTATCAAATTAGTTTATGTTTTATTATATTGACAACTTTGCTTTTGAAATTGAACAATGGTATCTTCAATTATCTTTATTTGAAACAAGATTCAAAATTTAGGATCAAATGTGCCACAATTAAAAATTTAAGGATCAAAGTGACATAAGAATCAAACTATAGATACTGTTAGAATAATTTATCCATAAGTAAATAATAAATAATGAGCAACCAACAAAATGGCAGGAAGGGTAATAAACCACAATATGGAGGGCAATTAAGCTTTAGACACGTTTGTCATATTGTGTTAGATTCATGGGTGCCTCTATTTACACACCATATTTGATCTCAAGACACACCATTAATTAATTATTTTTTATTACAATAATGACCATACTTAAAATGACCAAAATGACCACAACTGAATAATACACACCTTAGTTGAATACACATTCAAACCCTAACCCTAGCCATCACTACTGGGAAGAGCAGAGAAATGCTATGAAGATTGACCCATATTAAAAAAAATTCACAACTATATATTTGAAACACAAAATTTAATCTTTTAGCCTTTTTTGTGCATGGAATGATCCAAATTTCAAACGCGGCTATACAATCAAAGACCCAATTCGAATCATGTGTGATTATACAACTTATATATATATATATATAGCACTTCGAATATAAAATCCATCGAGAAAGAGACGAACAGATGGAAAGAACAGAGCAAACAATGGAAGAACTGCGAAATCTTCATATTCTGGGTATGATTCTTGTTGCCAATCAATGCATTGGATGAATTGACACAGACCCATTAGAGTTTTCTGAGTAACCAAACAAATCTGTGTAGAAAAATCAGAGCTTGTGGATCGAATATAGAAGTAGAGACATCTGTTCTCTCTCTCTAGTTTCTCTCTCTAGCTTCAGGCCAGTGGTCAGTAAGGAAGAGAGTCTTCATGGGCTCAGAGGGAGAGGAGGACTGGGCCAAAAATTATGTCTAACAGTTAGTTTTTTTTTTTTTTTTTAAATTTGAGGTGCGTACTAAGTGATGGGGAACTAAGGGCAAAAATGAAACGTTGTGGTGTGTGTTGAGAAAAATTGTATTTTTTTAAATTATTAAAGGTGTGAACTGAGTAGTAATGTGCCTTAAGACCAAATGTGGTGTGTAAATAGAGACACCCTAGATTCATGCTGGTTTCCTCTTTTTATATATGTTATAGATAGAGAATGAAGTGAATCAAGGCAAAATTTGTGTAACTATTCTCTAATCCCAGTCAGTGCATTGTACGAATAGTGATTGTGACTTTACCTGTTTGAGAATTCATGGAAATCAAGCTTTGGGTGTTTGTAAAGCTATTGATTTTAATAAATGTTACTGCTATTACCCTTGTTCATTGTACCGCTGACATTTTCTTATTGGAAATGTACTGCTTCAACTAAATAAAGGTTTATTTTAACTTGTTCTAGCTTATAAATTGAACTAATAAAAACAAAGGCTGTGTTTGGTTGTGCTTTGGAATCATGATTCTACATGTGTGTTTGAGCTCCATGTTTGGTAAGAGTTTTGGAATTAATTTTCCAAAACTCTGCCGAAAGCTCTGTATTTTCTGCGTCTGTTCTGTGCGTTGTCTGCAATTTTTTTTTTCCGTTAGGGTCGTCCGGCCGGACATCCGACCGGTTGACCGGCCGGCTGACAAATTATTATTATTATTATTATTATTATTATTATTATTATTATTATTATTATTATTATTATTATTATTATTTTTTTTTTTTTTTATTTTTTTTTTTACAATTGATATGTTAATTAATTTATAATCGAAAAAAATATTTTCTGAAATTTTTATGTGCTTTAAAATAATTTTGAGTTATATGTTTAGTTATGAGTTGTAAATTTTTGTATCACATATCAAATGTCACATCAACAATTCCCCACTCAAATCAAAACTCTTTTCAAAACTATTTTCAAAACTCTTTACCAAACAAATTTTCTACACTCAAATCATAATTCCACAACACACAAACTCAAAATACAACTCATACTCTCAAATCACATTTACAAAACTCTACCAAACACTACCAAAATTATTTAAACTGGATTCCACTTTTTTATGTCTTATACTAACAACTATGCTACATGCTACAAATATAACACTCTCATTTTGACTCCTAATGAGGTGAGAGAGAGAAAGAACAAAAAGAGATGGAGAGAAGAGAGATGAGGAGTGTGTGCCCCCCCCCCTTCACATGATACATTCCATATCACTGGGAGTGGATTGAGGGTGCTCAACTAGTGCTCCCAAGCTTTTTTTCTTATACTAATGTTTGCTTATTTTTGGGATGTTATCCAAATTTTGATATCTAAATTTGTTCACCATGACATTACCGCTAACATTTTGTCACTGATTTGTCGATGCAAATCTTTGGATGTGTTTGATTTTAGACTTGTCGAGAAAAGATAAATAAATTTGTCTGTTTGGTTGTATTTCTATTTTTTATTAATCTTTCCAATGTTTTTCTTGACATGATCACTCGCAAGTTTCGTCTCATTCAATCTTGACTCCTTTTTGGATCAGACGTGTTATTGACTTGCCTAATTTGGAAAAGTATTATATGAATCTTTTGTAATAGCCCACTAGTCCCAAGATGTAACAACTCGGGTCTAAACTGACCCTAAACCTTGAGTTGATAGTAGGGGTGGCCACGGGCCCACAATGTACTTTGTGTAGGTGGGTCAATCGGGTGTGTGGGTGGGTGCATTTGGTTATGCAGGTTGAGATTTTATTATAACAAAAAAATAAAATAAAATAAAAAATTGAGCTATTCATGAAGCTCAATAATTTGTAGCTCATTCAAACTCGTTCAATTACTAAACAAATCAAACTTGCACTTTACTTTCAAGCAATTATATTTGTAAATTTACAAATAATTAATGCATTGCTTATTACTTATGTATTGCTTAAAGGAAATTGATAGGATGGAACACACTTTTATAAGAGTTGAGAATGGTTCAAGTATTTTTTTTTTTTATGTGGGACAACCGCAAGTGGATTTCAAATATATATATATATATATATAAACAAATATGATTTGGTCTTAAGTTTTCATTAGTTTGCATCCCACATTGTTTTTTTAGTACTTTCAATAGGCACAAAGGTTTCATATAAGTGGGGAAAGACAATGAAGTTGAGATAAAAATGTTTGAGAAAATGAATAACCCATGTGGGAGGTTAGAGATTTTTTATTTATTTAATAATGCGGGCAAGTTGAGTGTAACCTGCAACTCACCTACAACCTGCAATTTTATCTAAAAATCCAACCCTACCTATCTCTCGAAATTGCCTAAAACCTTACAGGTAGGGTCGGATTGAGCGAGTTGTGTGGGTCAGGCAACCTATTGCCTAGTCGTAGTTGATAAGACTTATTGTGATTGATCATTCAAGAGCGTAGAGCTGGCGAGATTGTTGTAACCTTTGCCTATAGTCGAGTGGAAGTGGGAATACGTCACTATAGATTTTGTTGTAGGGCTTCCTAGAATTCAACAAGGTAATGATGTTGTTTTAGTAGTTATTGATCACTTGACCAAATTCATATACTACATTCCAATGCAAACAAGTGACTTTGTGGGTGACCTCGCCGAGTTATATGTTTGGGATATTGTTCGATTTCACAGAGTTTTGGTGACCATCGTTTCGGATAGGGATCCTCATTTTATAGCTCGATTGTGGCAGAACTTTCAGGTGAGGGATGGAGAAGAGGGCTGAGATATGATTGAAGGGGTTGGGAAGAGTAAGGATTGAAGGGTAGGTGCCACGACCCCATCCTACCCCATAGAGGATAGCAGTTGTGGCCAACTAGTAGTGTTGGACTATTGAAGGCCTAGCAAGACAAGACAAGACTGGAATAAAAACATTAAGGCTTAAGTGGAAACATTTGCCCATTGATTACAAAGAGTTCATTCAGAGCATGTGCATAAACCATATAAAATAACAAGCAAACTTCTCATTTTATTTGCTTTGACATTTACAAGTCCAAACAACACAAAAAGATAAGTATAACATTTACAAACATACTCTTAACAAAAACCAAAACATATATACAAGGCTATCGTCTTTAAACTGTCGCTCCCAAAAGTACAAAACAAAAAGAAAAAGACTTCTAGTTTGATCCCTCTTCTTGAACTTGATCTTCATCATCACCTACATACATATAAAGGAGAGGGGTGAGCCAAAGCCTAGTGAATAGTAATATAATAAAGTGGTAAATGAATGAACACCGATAAATTTTATTAAAACCAAGCATAAGATCATTTCAAACATAATATAATTTTGCCAAGACAACAAGTTTAACTTGCAAGCATACATATAGCAATAAACATTCCAAGGCTTTCGAATCAAGAGTCCACAATAGGTGGCTAGAGAAGCTCAGTTAGTTAGAGGTTATTGGCATGATTCCCAATAACAAACATGATCCAAGATGTCATCTTAATACATGATACAAGAGTATAGGATGTCCATTCATAGTAAAACAATATCATAACTTTCTTAAACATACCATAGGTTTGCATTTCGAATTATAATTTTAACAAACAAAACTTTACTATACTACTACTCACAAATGGCTCTATGAACAAGGGTATAAACTCCTTCAAAGCTTAACCCACACGAAACAAGAACAAAATATTGAAATACCCAGATAATTTGCAAGCTTCTTAAACATATGGCTTAGTTTTAGTCTTCTTCTCTAATCAAATACACTTTAAATTGGTTTCTAGTTGTATTTAATCTTTATTAGGTTCAAAACATGTACAAGGAATTCCGGAAGGCCAAAAGGATCAAAAAGAATTCAAAATGGACAATTGCCCTATCTGGCCGTTCATGCGCTCGAATTTGGCCGCATGAGCAGAGGGTTAAGCAAAATGATTTTGTAAATAGTCGCACGTGTGCCAGCCTCAATCGTACGTGTGGAGACTGGACCATTCAAGAGGTTTCCTAGACCGCTTGAGCAGTCATTAGGAAAATTGTATTCTGTACGCTCATGCGCCTAGTTGTGGTCGCTCGAGCACATAACAAGCAGAAAACGTGGCTAAAGGTGTTTTTCATGTTCTAAGGCTTCTTAACTTGATTTTCTTCATCTTCAACCCTCAAATCATGATATCTAAGGTACAATAACATAGATAAATTATGCATGATTCATGGAAAAACATTTTTATGCATTGAATTCAAAATTTCATGAAACAAATCATAGGTTTTGTTGTGAAATTCATCATTTCTTCTCTTTATTGCAACCCTCCATTTCCATCTTCTCAAAGCATGAATTAAACTCTCAAAAATCATTGAAACTAAAGGGAAATGTGGAATTGTCACTTTCTATGAATCAAAAACATCAAGAACAAGATCAAATCAACAAAAATTTGGATCATCTTGCATGTTCTTCATCCTAGTTCAATCTCCTTCATTTTTTATTTTTTTTCCATTTCTAGTCCAATTTAATCCTAGTTTTTTCTTGTTCTTAGATGCTAGGAGAGTTTATTACAAGAATTAGGGGTGAAATCTTACCTTAGAATACTTCCTAGGTTGAATTTGAGCTAGGGTTTGTTTTTCTTCTTCTTTCTTCTTTCTTTTCTTCTTTTTCTCTTTCTTTCTTTCTTCTTCTCTTCCGCTCTTCTTGCTATATGATTCTAGCCCACCCCCCATCTCTCTCTCTACTACAAAGAAAAATGGGACCAATATGGTGTAGGATAAAATGAGGTAAGTTGCTTGCTTGCTTAATTAATTTGTCTAATCTTGCTTACTTAGTTTAGGTAATCTAGGTTAGGACTAATGAATCAAGGTTTATAATTAACCTTACTTAGCCTAATTAATCCAGATTAAGGCTCACTAATTATTTAACACTAATCCCGATTAGCAAAAATTCATATAGCATGAAATAGACAAGCACATTACACTAGGACCTTTAAGCTCCTCAATTAGTGCTAAAACACATCCTATCATTCTCAAATCAAGTCTAAAGTTATCCCCTAACTCAAGGCTCAAACAAATAGTTTCTTACACTTAAGGTTTCAACCAAGTTCTTCTTCTCTTTTCTAATTCTAATAAGTCCTACATCACATAAGCATATAACATAAGGATAAATGCAATAATAATATGATGTGCATTATGCGTAAATAGTTGGTTGTCACATTCTTCCCTCCTTAAGAAGTTTGGTCCTTCAAACTTGTCTTACCTTAGCTTGGAAATAAACTAAGGTACCTCATTCTCATTTCATCTTCTTTTTTCCAAGTAACGTCCTTCCCATAGTGTTCTCTCTATTCTACCTTCATCATTGGTATAGTTTTGTTTCTCAATTGTTTCACTTGGCGATCAATAATTTGAATAGGCCATTCTTCATATTCCAAGTCTCCATCAATAACCAAACGGCGATAATCAATCACGTGGGAAGGATCTCCAGCATAACCCCGTAACATAGAAATGTGGAATACATTGTGAATTTGCTCAATCTCTGGTGGTAATGCTAACCAGTATGCTACTGGGCTGATCTTTTCCAAAATCTCAAATGGTCCTATATACCATGGAGATAACTTTCCATTTTTCCCAAATCGAGTTTGGCCCTTTATTGGAGTAACCTTTAAAAATACATGATATCCAACCTCGAACTCCAAGTCCCTTCTTTTTAAATCAGCATAACTCTTTTGGCGACTTTGAGCAGTCTTGAGTCGTTGAATAACCTTGATCTTCTCAGTGGTAACTTGAACAATTTCGGGCCTCAACATTAGCTTATCTCTAACTTTTGTCCAACAAATTGATGATCTATATGTTCTCCCATACAGTGCTTCATACGGTTCCATGACAATACTTTCTTAGAAAATGTTGTTGTAGGCGAATTCTACCAACTGTAAATGAATTTCCCAACTCCCTTTAAAGTCCATGGCACACAAATGAGCATATCCTCCAAAGTCTGTATCGTCTTCTCTGATTGTCCATCGATTTGTAGATCGAATGCGATACTGAACCTCAATTCTATTTCCATTGTTTTTTGCAAGCTCTACCATAATCTAAATACAAATCTGGAATCTCTATCCAAGACAATAGAAACATGCACAACATGAAGTTTAACAATCTCATCTATATACAAGGTAGCAAGTTTGTCCACGTTGTAAAAAGATTTCAGAGGTAAGAAATGGGCAGACTTGGTCAATTTATTAACAATGACCTAAATAGAATCCTTACCTTTAGATGTACAAGGCAAGCCAACTATAAAATCCATCATGTTCGTTGATTTTTGATCGTGTTTGTTGTTCATTGTTCCAGTGAAGTTGATTTCGAGTTGTTAGTTGTTCATTGATTTTTGATCAGTAAATTTCTCTAACTACATTTGCAAAGAAATTTTATATGCAAGTTAGATTGCAAGTGTGTGATGGCCAAAGAAGATCAACATGGCAAAGAAATTTCAGAGAAAATAAAATGTGCCAAAGAAATTAACATACAATTGTTTAATGTGTCCAATGAAAATCAAATGCACAAGAAAGTAAATTTCTCTGACTATATTTGCAGAGAAATTCCATGTGCTAAAGAGAATATTAAGTGTGTATAGTGTAAAATGTAAAGTGTAAAGTGTAAATCAACATACAGTTCTGCGAGAGTGATTTTTGCGCTCGAGCGTTCATGCTTATGCTCGAGCGGAATAGTTTGGTTTAAATACTTCCTCTCTCGTCTCTTCAGTTCATTTTTCCCCAAATTTCATTCTCTCTCCCCTAGGGCTTGGCTTGCGATCCCATTGGGCTGTGATTTTGACACTCTCCTTCGTTCTTCTCCTCCGATTCAACCTTGGTGAGTCTCTCATTCCCTTTCTCTTTGGTTTTATCTTTTGTTCGGCTCTTATGGTAGTTGATTTTGGGTCCTTTTTTCTTTCTTCTTTCTCTTCACTCACACACTGTCACAGAGTTTTTTGTCTTAATGGTAAGTTTGGATTTTTTTTTTTTTTTGTCATTCTCTTGTTTTTATTTGTCTTTTTTGTTGCCCAGTTTGGTTGTTGTTTTGAGTGTCTCTTTGATCTATAAATTGTGTTTGGCTGCTCTGTGTGTCAATACTTCTAGGGTTCTAAGTTGTTTGATTTTATTTCTTCTCTTTTGGTCTCTTATCTCTCAATTGCATGATTGGTTTGGTGAGTTTGGTACAATTTTTTTTAGGATTTGAGTAACCATTAGTGCTTTATTCTTGTTATATTGTTCTCTGCGTCATATGCTAATTCATGTGGTCAAAGTGGTTAGTACTGATGTTCGTTGTCCTACATTTGCATCTGTTGGAATTGACCTTCACTTTGTTATACCTGTCATTGATATTTATGCTATGATTCTGTGGTTTTGATCTGTCTAACACTATTGGATTACTAATGTTTTTTTTGTGGTCTATTGCTTTGGGTTTTAGGTTGTACTGTTTAGGCTTTAGTTGTGTTTTGGACTCATCATGTCTGCTCTTAAACGTCGCAAGTCGACTGTGTCTCGTCCTTCGTATAACCCTGCTAGATTTCCTTCTGCACAAAAAGCCAAGTTATTCAGAGAGTCTTTTGCGTCTAGGACTATTCACCTCGAACATCATGTCCAGCCTAATACATTCGAGTCTAATCCCATCCGTCCTTTGTTTGATCCATTAGGTGGTGACTTGGTTTTGTCATTCTCTAGACGCCAAAACCTAGACTGGGTCCGTGAGTTTTACTGCAATATTGAGAACATAGATGATATTGGTCCTTACTTCACCACATGGGTTCGCTCTAAGTCCATCTATGTTTCCCCCGAGCTTATTAGAGAGCTTTTTGGTATTGACCGTGTGTTTCTGGAGCATTATCCTTTTTTGGTTCGTCCTACTTGTGATTTTAATGTCATGGCTGAAGTATTGTGTGGTGCTCCTCGTAACTGGGTCAAGGGAGCTTTGATTAAACAGTATGAACTCCTTCCCGAGTTTCGACTGCTTAATCTTATTATTTGTGCTAATATCATTGTCACCACTCACTCTTCTGAAAATCAATCAAGAACAAGGGTTCGTTCTTTTCTGTGTTGGTCGTCATATGTCCATCAATCTAGCCACTCTCATTCTTCGTAAGATGGTTGTTGTCTCTGGTAACAAGCAATTAAGCCCCCCTTATGGTTGTTTAATCAACTGTCTCTTGTCCCGGCTTGAGGTTTCAATTTTAGAGGACGACGAGTATGCCTCTCCTTCTAAACCCTTCACTAAGAAGACTGTTTCCCAGAGACGTGCACATGTCAAGGGGAAGTCTACTAAGGTTGGTACTTCTGTAGGTACAACTGATGGTCTTGCCGAAGAGGCGGAGATTGATGTTGTGATAGCTGGTACAACGGAGGCTGATGTTCCACCCCAGACTTTCATAGCCAGTTTCGTCATTTTGAGGAAACTGTGACACAGCAGTTGGATCTTCTGGATGCTCGTTTGGATGCCTTCTATGGCCGACTTGGACACTTAGAGCAGTCCGCTGTTCAGACTTCTACTTAGCTTGCTCACATCATCTCTTTGCTCCAGCTACAGCAGCCTCATCCTCCTCTACCTGATGCTTGATTGAGCTCTGTGTCTCTTGGGCTGTTTTTGTACTGGTCTCCCGCCAAAAAGAGGAAGAATTTTTGGTTTGGTTGGTGGTGGTATATTTTGGATACTTTGGTTATATTTTGTATACTTTGGATATACTTTTTGGTGTTTCATTTGGTTGTTTCATTTTGGATATATCTATTGATTTTGTGGGCTTTCTTTTATTTCATAGACATTTGTTATCTTCTTATGAAGTTCCACAGCTTTAGTTTTTTTTTTTTTTGTGTGTTGCTCTCTGATTTACAGGTGGATGATTGGTGGATTGTTCTAAGCCATTGTTAACTCAACCTTTTGTATGGCTTCAGATTTGTTTTCTTATGTCCAATAGGTTGTGTTGGTAGGGTTGTTTAGTGCGTGTGTTTTCAGGAAAATTGTTGAGAGAGTTTTGTCCGGGAATTGACAAAGGGGGAGATTGTTAGGTCCCTTTGTTGTTGTCAAATCCGTGAACAAACTCTGGTTTATAAAGTTGTAATTTTTTCCTTGTTTTTGGCTTTCCCGCTCGAGCGGGACCATTGGCGCTCGAGCGGAATGTGTTCTATCTCAGTAGTTGGGGATGTCTGCAAAAATACTAAGAAGTGTGATTTCGCGCTCGAGCGTAGGTTTTAGCGCTCAAGCAGAAACTTGTTTATTCACACGCGTGTTTTAGTGGATCCGCTCGAGCAGACTGTCCTGCGCTCGAGCGGAGTGCGCGGCCCCTGTTTTCTATATATATATATATATGTTTAAGCCTTATTTTAGGGTTAAGTCTCCTAGATCTGTTTTGGGAGCTCTAGGGTTTTGTTTTGGGGTTTGTTTTGCTAGTTTTCCTTGATGTTCTTATTGAGTATTCAACTCATGTGCTGATAAGAAAACATCAAGGAGTTTGTTTCTTCATATTCAAAAGTGTTCTTCTTCGGTGGAATCCGGAGATTCAAGCATGGAGCGTCAAAGGAGTTTGATACTTTGCGTGGTCGTTAATTCGACAATAGAAGTTGTGGATTCAACTTCATACTAGTCAATTCCGAGACGAAGGCTGTAGTGAAAGATTTACAGAAGATTTGAAGACAAATTGGATGCGTTTGGTAATTTGTTAGTTGTCTTTGTAATCTTTCTTTCTTCAGTAGTGGATTGATTAGTGGTGTTTCGCCCGTGGTTTTTTATCATAATTGAATGTACTTCAATTGTGGTTTTTCCACGTAAAAATTGTTTGTATTGATTTATTGTTTTTAGAAAGCAACAATCTAAATCACTTTCGTAAGTGCTTGATGATTTAGATTGTGTGCTTTCTTTGATTGGGAATTAGAATATTTGAATCTTAGTCTAATCACGAATCACTTAGGATTTTCAAACTCTTTTTTTTATGTGCTGTAATTTATGCTTACAATTTATTAGGTAGAAATTATTTAAATAAATTGAAAGCTCTAAGAGATGGGGAGAGGCATTTTGACTTTTAATTATTAATTTTTAATTTAAAATAAGATACACCAAATAAGCACGTCGTATTAATAAGAGATTATGGTCCAAGAAAAAGGGGTTTGAGTTCTTTTCAAATGGAGAAAATTCCAGTTCAATGCAGTTAACTATGCGAGAGAGTTCCATTCAAATTATCTAAATTATTCATATTGTAAACTATTATGTGTCTATTATGAATAATGTTATATGCACCAATTGATATATCAATTAGTATACTAACGGATAACATAGTATAATTTTAGAGACTTTGAGTCTTTCTAATTTGTATAATAGGTGGGGTCATAATTTTAAAATGATAATGTCATAACTATGTTAGTACACTAATTAATATAGTAATTGGTGCATGTAGCATCACTGATCTATTATTTATATAAAAAAAATTTTAAATAAATTTAATAATCACAAACATATGATTTTATCAAATTTATTTTTTTAGAAATGGCAACAAAAATAGACCATATTCTTTTAAATTAAATCTAATAATCTTACATGATAAAGATTATCAAATTAATATTTTTTTTCATAAATAATTTACACATAATATCTTACAGATTATACAATTAATTATCAAAATAATAAATATGATGGCACCCACAAATCCAGGAGGAACCATCAAGGGACTGAGGGGGCCACGTCCCCCAACGTTTTCAAAATTTAATTAGTACCCCTGTATTTATAGAATATCTAATTAAATGATTCATGATTTTATAAATATCATTAACTAATTTTCTATTTCATAATGTACAGCGCATAATGAGATGATGACCAACTATTTCACATCCTAATTAATAGTATTAATTTTATTAAGTCAATTTTATTTATATAACAGATATATGTCACTTCTTTTATTTTTTAAAAATTAAAGAGATATGTATACATTTTATTCATTTGATTAGGTCAATTAACAAAATAATTTAAAATATAGCGATCTCGGTTTTCCCTCCATTTGTTATTGTATTCCGGACTCGGTTCCGTAGATGTTTGTTGTTGTATAGGTTTCATTTCCGTCCTTTAATTCTTTGTATATGTGTTTTAGGACATGTTGGGCAGGTTTGTAACAGGTTGGTTGTAATTAGAAACAAATGGTTGCTGTCCAGATTTTGGTGTCTTCGCTCGAACGAGGCTTTTGTCGCTCGAGCGAGCTCTGTGTTTTAGTTACTTTGCTCGAGCCAGGGTTCCTTCGCTCGAGTGAGAGTTGAGTGGTGTGTCTGTTGGCTTGAGCGAGAAGTCTTGCGCTCGAGCTTGCGTCTGCATCTAGTTTGGACCTGATGGTTGCATTTCTTGGCTCGAGGAAGCTTCCTTCGCTCGAGCGAGCGAGGACTATGTTTTGGGTTTCTTCGCTCGAGCGTGCTTCTAGGTTGTAGACTTGAAGCTTCGAATTATTGGCTCGAGCGAGGCTTTATGCGCTCGAGTGAGCCTCGAGTATATCAGTTCACAGCAGCAGTCTCTTTCATCATTTTTTGACTCTCTTTACATCTCAAACCCTAGATCTGACTCTTTCTCCCTCTACATACACCTTCTCTCTAAGATTTCATCTACTCCTAGAGTGTTTCTACCCTAATCTCTTTGTAAGAAAGATAGAGGGTGGCGTGGGCTTCACTTTAATTTGAAAAATCGTGGATTTGGAGCACTTTGAGTTTTCTTCATCTATTCCTTTGGGCTTCTAACTTCGAGGTAGGGATATCCTACTCCATCTTATGAGTTTTGACATAAATTTTAGTCATTTTGATTAGGTGGTGTTGTTTGGTAATTTTGGAAAAGTTAGGGTTTGGTTTGAGGTTATAAAAAGGGGGGTTCATGTGTATGTGAGACCTTGGAAAATGGAAGAATTGTTGTTAAATTGATGAAATTGAACCTTAGGGTTGATATTTGAAAAATGGGAAAAATGCCCTAATTATGTTGAATAATTAATTTGGGAAAATGTGAAATTGAGTTGAAAGTCATGAAATTGGGAAGTTGTGGGATTGAATGGTGTAGTTGGATTAGTTAATCACTCACCTATGAGAATGTTGTTATTTTATCTGTTTGATAAATTTATTATCTGTTTAGAGATAAATGCTTTGGGCTATCGGTGGAGGATAGTCTTGATTGTTGTAGACACTGTATGTTGATTAGGGAAAACTGAAACTAATCAAATGTGTTATGTCATTGAATATGACGGTTGAAGTGCCGCATTGAATATGTGCATGGATTGATCATTGTATATGATGAACTGTTTAAATACATTGCATATGTATATTGTTTGGGAGGAGATAGGGGATGTACTCCATGGTTTGAGAGAAGATAGGGGATGTACTCTCAAACCTGTTTGGGAGGAGATAGGGGATGAACTCCATTGATAATTGAAGTATGGAAGTGTTTTTAATATGAGTTGTAGGCTCATTTAAATTGTTGGCAAGATAATGAGCCATGTTTATATATTCAAACTGGATGAATAAAGGAAAGTGGAATGGAACATGTACGTATTTGTCATGGAACTGGGATGTGTTGTAAGTTGATTTACATGTGTTAATCATTTAACTAATGCTAATATTTTAGTTATTTCTCATATGTGGTTTAGTATATCTCTACTGGGCTTTGGCTCATCCTATATGGGATATCATTTTCAAGTTCAGGTGATATGCCACCTCCAAGGACGTAGCTTTGGAAGGCTTGAGATTGATAGCTCTTTTTGTTGTTCTCTTTTGATATTACATGTAAATTCAAGCCAATAGCTTAATGTGTATTTGAGTTAGTACTCTTCTTTTGTTGTACCCAAGTGTTGACTTGGAAAGTTGTAAGCCCGTAGAACATTTACTTTTGTTGTCAACATGTAATATTTTTGTAATGAATATTCTGATAAATGGAAATATGCTTTATTCTCGTATGTCTATGGGTATCTTGAATGTTGGGTTTATGTATTATTTTAAGGGCGTTACATAAAACACTAGTCCAAACAATATGATGATTTTTAATTCATTGTTCAAAATTTATAAAGAAATGAAAAATATGAGTTGTTTGATTTATTTAATTTATTTAATATAAAATACTATTTTTACAATGCTTATGTAACCAATTGACTTCGATTAGTCATATAAACAAGTATTTTTTTTTTTTTTTCATTTTTTTGCACGCACCTTGGCCTCCCCCTCCCTCTCCCCTAAACAAATTTCTGGTTCCACCCTGAATCCAATGGTATTGAATTGAATTTCACTTCAACTAACATAAGTCAAATGAAAAAATAATCTAATAAATTCAACATATCTATAATATAATTTTATAATTGTATAGAGTCATATAATTACTTTGAGTAATGTTATGTTTCATGAAAGAAATATTAGAAAAAGTTTAATGAAAATTCTCTATTTTTGGATTAATTTGTGATGTTTTATTATATGTTATGCAATCACATATACTAAGGCCTCATTTGGCATGCAACACTTTTAACCTAAAAGTCAAAAGTTATTAAAAAAATCAAAAAGCCTATAACTTATATAAAAAAGTCAAAGATTCATTTTTCTCTCTACTTTTTGCATATATTTTAGTAAAAAATCAAAAAGTCATTCCAAAAATACTAATTTTTTTCACCTCATATTTTACCCAAAAAATAAAAAAAATTATTAAAATAGTCTGTTCCCAAACGAGATCTAAGTTACAACTTATCAATCATAAAGCACTATAAGACAAAACTAAATTTATACTATTTACAAATTGAGATTTCAAAATGAAAACATACTAAGGTAAGCCTCTTTTGTTGTTTTGTTATCTACTACTTTAGATTATTTCTTACAACTTTAAGAAAATTTTCCTCATATTTCTTTTAGGAACCTATCATTACTCAATTACATTTCCTTATTCTTTTCTTCTTAATGGGTTAGACTTGACAAAGACTATGACCAGATTCTATATTCACTATTATTAAGTGAAAGCTGGACTTGACTTTAAGAAATTTTTCCTCATATTTCTTTCATGGAACTTATCATTACTCAATTACTTTTCCTTATTTTTTCTTCTTAATGGGTTAGACTTGACAAAGACTATGATCAAATATATTATTAAGTGAATTTTGGACTTGTGTCCAAGCATTTTCCTCATACTATGGGGCATATTTTTCTATCCTAAAATAAAAAAAATTATACAAAGAGGTGGTCTACAAGGTATATTTTATTAAAAATGCTCTTATCACTTAAGTAACATACATTTTATAATATTAATTTCTTTATTATTTATTTTTATTCTTACTTATTTGCCTTTGTTTGGGAGTATATTATTTTAGTAACTTTTTGACTTTTTATGAAAAAATATACAAAAAAGTAGAAAAAATAATATGACAACGTATAGTGACTTTTTGACTTTTTAAATAAAATGTTTAGTCCTTAAACGATGCCTGAATTGCGTACACATTACAGGTATCACCCACTAGTTATTTTTAAGAGCATTGCTAGAGACGTCAACAAAATTACTCAAAAAAATATCCACCACACACATGGGATGAAGCTTACATGATGTGAGAGACTTACATCTATGTAAGTAGTGTGGAATTTGTGAAAATGAATCCCTTGTATATAGTGGCGGAGCTAGGAATTTAATATAGGAGGGGCACCTATTAGTTACAATCTCAAAATTTTTCTTCCCCAATCAATAACAATAACATAATAATAATTTTTCGAACTAATGTTAAACATTAAAAATTAATATTCATTACAAATAGTTTTTTAAATTTTTACAATTGATCCCGACGAGTTTTCATCTTTTGAAATCTTTCCATAATAGTATCATTGTCAATGCCATAAAAAATATCTCTCTCAATGTAGACAACTAAGCTATCATTCATCCATTCATCACCCATTCAGTTCCGCAACCGATTCTTCACAATATTCATAGCTGAAAATACCCTCTCAACAATAGCAGTTGCAACAGGTAAGATTAATGCTAAAATCAAGAGCAAATACACCAATGGATATACTTTGTCTCTTCCAGTCTCCACCATTTTCTTAACAAGATCGGCTATTCCATTCAACATTGAGAGTTCACTACTGGATAGCATGTCGATAATATATGTGTCAAGTTGATCATTAAGTACTATTAGGAAATTCACTAAACCATGCCTAATTAAATCGCCGAAGTTTTTGTCCAAATGATTTTTGTGAAAAATTATGATCACGAGGTTGATAAGGACCTTTTTGTAGATATGCCCTACTAATTCGGTCTCGATCATTAGCATTATAGTCCATAATCCGAGGCCGTAGTCATAAATCTACAGGAAGGTCTACTAAGTTGATTTCTATGCGACTTTGTTTTGCGGAAGAATAATTATTATTTTCTTCTTGAGGAAGAGATGATTCCAACTTTGATTTTCTTTTGAAATATTTCTCCATGACTGTTTGAAAAAACTAAAAATCAAAATAAAAATTCATAATCAAAATCACAAACCCCCACAAATCAAAATCTCCAATGTTAACACAAATCAAAAAATTTACATTAGCACAAATCACAACAAATTAAAATTTCTAATTTTAGCACGAATTATAACAAATCAAAATCCCCAATTTAAATATTAATCACTGTAAATAAATATTTTTAATTTTAGCACAAATCAAATCCCTAATTTTAGCACAAACAACAACGAACCAAAATCCCTAATTTTAATATAAATCACCACCAATTAAGATTCATAATTTTAGCATATCAAAATCTCTTATTTTAACATAAATAATAACAAATCAAAAAATTTTACAAATCAAAACTTAACAAATAACTATAAATTAATACTTATAATTTTTATTTAAAAGTAAAAAATAAATAAATAAAGTTACTTGTAAACAATGAAGAGAAGATACCAAGGTTGTAATGTAGTCCCAAATCTTTGTTGTGTGATCCTAATTCAGTGAATCACGAGTTGGCAAATTACAAAGCAACAAAGGGAGACAAAGAAGACAAAGAAAATACGAAAATATTTAACAAGTACTGTAAATAAATAAAAAAAACAAAGAATTTTATACACTTTTAGGATTTTAGAATTTTTACCTTATTGTAATTGGAGTTGTGTGTACTTATCAAAAAAAAAAAAATTATGTGTAAATATTTAATTGGAATTGGGATTAAAAAAAAAAAAAAAAAAACCAAACCTGGTTGCATGTGTGTTAGTGGGTTTGACATAATTGGAAGGGGTATGTATTAGTATTAGGTGGGGTACTACTAATACTGTACGGTGTGAAAGCAGACCCCACTAAAAAAAAAAAAAAAAAAAATTCAAAAGTCAGGGGCACGTAACCCCCTGAGTCCCAAGTCCCTTCGCCCCTGCTTGTATATTATTATCCTCCACACTCTTTCTTGAGCTCTATCTTAGGTTCATAACATCGTTCTGATTTGTTCGACTTATAAAACTCATTTTATTGAATATTGACAAAAAGATGAACAAATCACATTTTATATTATAAAATAAACTGTTGAAGTTTAAATTAATAATTATTGATAATTTATTCATCTATTTATTAATATTCAATAAAGTTAATTTTTTATATAGATGATTTTATTATGAAATTTATAAGACAAACGATTCGAATCTATACTAATTTCTTTATAACCCTCGACTAAAATTGAGGGTGGAGGGTGAATTCTCGACATCTCTCGGATTAGCTTATCGGATCGGATCATGTAAGATCGGATCATAGACCCGGCCTTGGTTCCCGGTAAAAAAAACACAAAAAACAAAAAAAAAAAAAAACTCTTAAGACTGAGCTGAATCGCCATCGCTTCTAAATCCTCTTTCCAAGTGGAGACTCTATGGATTGCTTCACAGCGTTGATCTCCAGAGATCTATTCGCCGAAAAAGCCTTGAAACAATGTGTAGGTATCTTTACTGCAATTTGTTTTCCGTTTTACTCTTCTTCATCCGAAAACAGAGTATCTTCAATCAATCTTTTAGGGTTCAATCAATTTTCTTCTTTCCTAATCTAATTATTTCCAAGAATCGCTGAATAAGCATTGTGAAATTGCCTTGTTTGTTCGCGCATAAACTTTTTAGCAATTGCCTTGTTCTATTTGTTCTATTTTTGATTTTGTGTCATCAAATTTGTCATTAATTTCAACACCATCACAACAAATTGAAATAGGGTTGTAGCATTACTTATGATAGATCCATCTCTCATTGGATAACCAAGTGGAGAAACCCTTGAATTGGGATATTAACTGATGCTAGGTTTCATGGGGTTGGTGCTCATAGGTTTTGTTACATGAACAGGGTACTTACCAATTAGTCCTATTAATTAGACTTATTTACCTACAGGTCCTAACTAATAAATTTAACACTATAAAAATAAGAGAGTGATAAATTTATCACTAAAAATTTATTCATAAAAACAAAGAGACTGATAAATTTATCACTATAAATTTATTCATAAAAATAAAAGACTGATAAATTTATCTTTATCACTTAATAAATTTATCAATAGGACTTAATGGGTAATAAGTCTCCAAAGTAGGACCTATTGGTAGTCTACGGTGAGGGTAGTGGTGTGGGATATGTGTCTGACACCCATGCTTAATTTAGTTCATTGGCTTGTCTAATTAGTGTACGATGTTTGAATAAGAAGAAACTCACATTTCCTAGTTAAAAAACGTTTCTACATAATTTTAATATGTAATATATTATGTGTGTTCAGGACGCATCCTATGTATTCAATTTTTGGATATATATCCCAATATTATAAGATTTAGGTTTATGAAGGTCAAATGCTTGGATATGCATTAGGAAATTTGAGGTTTGAGAGAGAGGTAATGCTATGTTGAACCCAGGTATTTCTTATGGTCCTTTGAACAAATGAGAAACAAAAAATGAAAAAAAATAAAATAAACTCCTCTGCACTCAATCAGATATCATTTTATGATCTGAATTCAAACAATTAATTTTATCATTCCTGTGATCAGGAGGAATACTGGAAAATATTAGCGAAAAGGAAACTGGAGATTCCCCAACACCTTGGAGTGAACTTAATAAATCAGTGACTCCTACATTTCAAAACACTATTCATTGTCTCAAGATCAACTTAAAAACTTGCATGTTTATTGGGCTTAAAGGTCATGAATAAAACACTCATGTTAGGAAATATTACTTCAGGAATTTTACAAAAAGCAATCAAAGATTTCAAAGTTAAAGGTGTCATTATTTCATTGAGGTTCGAAATTATGATCTCTGCATTATTTTGATGAAATTAAATGCCAAAATTGGAAGTTATATGTTTCTCTGGTGTTGTATTACAAGTTATAGGCAAAAAAGATGAACATTTGTGCATGAAAATAAAATATCTGCGTAAGATTCGTATTGTTGTATTGTTTATCCAATTAATATTTTGTCATATTATTGTATAACAGGACACTTGATCCAATTTTGCAGCCAATCATTTCCTACCATTTGGCTTTGGCACTACGACATGCACAGTCGGCAAGTTTTTTGCAGCTATCTTCGTCTATGTCAGGGCACCAATTTCGATCACTCATTTTTTTTTCACTGTTTTCTCAAAGCAGGCTAACAGCAAGATTAGGGTGCAAGATTAGAATTTAGAAGTAGCACAGTATTAACAATTAAACCTTAGCTTTTTGTCTTCTTCTTTTTCTTTTTTCTTTTTAATTTTTTAATTTTTTTTTTCTGCATGTGCATACAGAGACTTGAACATTTTTTACTGGCATTTATGCTTTCAAATTCATAGTTCTTCATCTAATGGCCTCTAAACATATTTTTTGATTCCTCAAGTGACTTATTGAACTAGGGCCTTGGCCTAGTGGTTGTGTAGCACCACCTTGTGGTGTGAACTTGCGAGTTCAACTCCTATGAATAGGAGTTTGATACTTGTGGTGTTTATTCCTCCTCCTGTATGGGAATTGTATGTAGTAGTTGCTTATTTCTTCCCAGGTTTGGGTTAGTGATGGTTGCTGTTTATTTCTTCCCAAGTTTTTGGGCTAGTGGTGGTTTGCTGGGTTTAGTGATTGTTGGCTTTCTAGCTATTGTTGGGCTAGTGGTCAGTTTAATGTAATATTTCTTATATTTGTAATTACTCTTCTACCGATTGACAAACAAAGTGACAGATTGAAGTCAAAATCTTATTTGAATTAACTGCATGAAATTTCCCTCTTCTTGAATGCACTCTGCTTTTGTTTACATACGCATTAGTCCCATTGGATTATTGCTGATTTTGTTAATTTATGCATATATTACATGAAGCATCCTGATATGCTTATATGATGTCCAAACAATTAGATTGTATATGGACTGCTAAAACTATAGATTTTTTTGTACATGTGAGATCGAACAAATAGTAGGATAGGAACCCATATAATGGAGGATTAGGAAATTCTTTTATGCAAACATAATATTATGCGGGTGCAGTTAAAACTCATAGTTTGCCATTGCTTGTGGCCATATGTTGTGCTTCTGAGTTGCAGGGCACGAAACAGAAAAGCCTTTCAGTAATTTTTGGAGTTTACAGTAGCATTACCAAGTCTTAGAGGACTTGGATCCAGCGAAGCGAATGTCAGGAGCTCTGTGTCGTGTTCTAATATAGCCATTTCTTGTTCATCCAAGGTGACCCATGCTTCTATTCCATCTCCACTTCTTGTTTCCATCAAAATGATAAGGTTCAAGAACACTGAACCCCCTGAACAACCAACACCACTAACCCATAGAGGTTTTCCCCACCCAAAATCAGCCTCATAGAAACCAAGCTTACACCAGCTTGTGAAGCCAAAATAATCCACTCCTTCTTCTTTGGAGCCTGGCGCTTCTATCATCTTGAGGGATTTGTAGATCACATTAGACCGTTCATTGCCTCGTAGTTTCTTTATAAAGTCATTGTTAATTTTTGATATTCCTTCCCTCACCTGACCCACCAAGCCCTGCAATCCCAGCTGATCACGCCTAGCTGTGCATTGCGCACTTGCTATCCAAATGAGGTTTCCAATTGAATGTTCCGTCAAGGGTGGCATAGTTCTCCTTCGCAGATTCACTACATGGCTTAGCAGAGAAGGCTTTGGGAAACCACGAGTTTCTTCTGAGGCCGCCATAGCACACTTCCATATGAAAGCAGAGACAGCCTCAACTTGTGTTGGGTTCTGTACAGAATTGCTGGCTGCTTTCACCTTGAGGGTAGTGATAGCCGAGGCATCAAATGCAAATCTCCTTGTGGTACACTTTCCTATCTTGAATAAGGAACCCCACATGACAATTGATGAATCTCTAAGCCACAAATCATTTGTGGGGAAGAGAGAAGTTGCAATGAAATCAGGGTATACAACTTCTTTAGACCCACAAGCTGTGGCAGACCAGCCTTTCACAAAGGTGCTCAGTGCAGCCCCATCAAGGATTTTATGTGAAATGCAGAGTCCAATAGCAATCCCACCACATTCAAATATGTTTACTTGAATGTTAGTCACAGGAGCTCCTGCTACTGACCCCTTGAAAATGGTTTCGCAGGGAAGGAATAGATGTATCACCTGGAGATCTGGCTGGCACAGAAAGTCAGGAAGGCGACAATTAACTTCGGCCTCCACATAATGAGCCCCTACATCATTGCAGTCGATGGTGAGGTCGTCTTCAATCTTTCCTGCGAGTGGGTAGAAGCGAGTTAAGGTTTCGGATAGTGATTTCTTCAACACTTGTAATCTTTTCAGGACTTGGAGATTGGTAGCACCATCCTCTGTGGGATAAAAGAAGACAAGCGGAGCATAGGGAGCAGGAATGAGCTGGTCCAAGAGGGAGAGCTTGAAGGTTCTGAGGTGATGGGGTGTTGGTGAAGATGGTTTGATGCTCTCTCTGCAAACAACTTTAACTTCCATCATCATTTGATATCTGGTTTGAAGTTCATGGAAGTACAGCTGGTTAGATCTGATAAATGTTTATATATATGCACACAATGCACACACACAAGTGCAATAAGATCCAGATCTCTTTTAGATGCTTTGGAATTTGTCTTGTTTGTATTTTTAAAGAAAGGAATCCTTCTAGACAAGGTGCATGAATACTTGAATTTGTGCACATTGGAAGCAGTCCCTTTCCAATCTTAACATATAGTAGTTGAGAATCTTTAGATTAGTTTCAAGACATTCTCAGTAAGGTCCCATCCATTGAACTTATTTGATGAATTGTTTTCCGAAAACTGCTTTTGGGCAGTGTTACATGAAATCTTCTATTTTTCCCATAGTAACCATGTCCACCAAGAGTTGACAAGGGTAATGGTGTGAGATATTTGTCTGACACTTATACCCAATTTAGACACATGGATCCTCTAATTTTATAGATATCTAAAAAAATGAAGCTTACATTTGCAAGTAAAAAAATATTCTTACCTATCACAAAGATGCAAGATTGAAATTTCATATTTTCCCATGATCCTTTTTTAATTCCAGTATATTTTAAAATAATTTGCATCATTATAATTATATTGTATATGTGCAATTAATATAAGTGTTCAGGAAAGTACCCCCAGTCATAGTCATACCCAACTTTTGAATACATATATCTGAATTTCTTAAGTTTTTAGTTTACGAGGTACTCCTGTCCATGTAGCGTAAGTTCTTGAAAAAATTTCATAGAGTAAATCACTTTTTAATAAATTCTAAAAATTTGTTTATGAATTTTGAAAACCGTTTTTCACATAAAATATAAACTATGAAAATCATGGGTGTTTTTGTACTTTTTATTGTTTTTGTTTCAAAAGATATAAACAAAAACAAAGAGTACAAAAACACAGCCAAACAGGTTATTGTTTCTCACATGTCAGTTATAATATTGAAGTTAAGCTTAGGTCACCATTTAGATTAGAGTTAAGTGTTTGCCAATCTGGCCGAAGTTTCCCTTTCAACGATTACCGTGCTTTGATAGGTCTCTTTCATATCATATTAAAACAACGATCATGATAAGTTTGTATTAATCTATAGCATTTTAAAAATGATTTTTCAGTGTTTTTAACTCCACTGATATTCCATTTGTGTTGCAGCCAATGAGCATGATGTTACTGCCACTATGCCACCGGTACGTTATAGTTACCAGTGACATGCCCCTAAAATATTTTAAATTGCTGTTATCTCACACCAACTTATTGATTAGGATATATATTAATTTTTTTGTTTTGATGGGTCAAGGTGTGCTGTCTTGCTTGTCCAGCACCATGGAACACATTACTAGTAATCGGATCTTGATTCTAAAAGGACAGTACTCTTCTCAGCTTAAGAGTGATGTGGGTGGGATTGATAAAGGTTCTGTAGTCTCTGCTAATGAAAATAGCAGTGTTAAAAATTAAACCTTACCCTTTTTTTTATTTCGGTAAATTACTGATAGATCTTAATAGTTAGACTTAATTTCCATCAAATCTTATTGAAAATAAGTCTCGGTAAAATCGTCAATAAAAATAATTTTTTTTGTGACGATTTTTTACATATCTCGTTAAAAATTGATAATTAGTGACTTCTTGTCGTCCTGATTTTTATAAATTGTCACTAAAACTTACAATTAGTGACGTTTTTCTGTGACAAAATTTTCAAATTGCTGCTAAAAATTGTGAATTAATGACACTTTTTTGTGACGATTTTTTTGACTGTCACTAAAACTTATAATTAGTGACATTTTTTATGACAAAATTTTCATATTGTAGTTAAAAATTAACAATTAATAATATTTTTTTAATAGTGTTAAATAAAAAATATCATTAATTATCATAGGATCTATTAAACAATAAGTCCACTTGTTAAGACTTAGACGTAAGGTCCTTTTTTATTTTGTATGTGCAGAAAGTAACTTGAATATTTGTAATGGCATTTATACTTTCAAGTTCATTGTTCTTCATCTAATGACCTGTAAACATTTTTTGAAGTGACCTTATTACATTGAAGTCCAATCTTATTTGAACTAACTGTATAAAGTTTCCCTCTGCCTGAATGCACTCACCTCTTGTTTACATACGCATTAGTCCCACTGGATTATTCCTGATTTTTATTTGCAAAGATTACATGGAGCATCTTAGGTGTTCTTATATGTCTGTATACTATCAGATTGTACACAGGCAGCTAAATCTATAGATTTTTTGTACATGTGATGTGAGATCGAACAGATAGAAGGAAACCATCTAATGGAGGATTAGGAACCCCTTTTCTGCGCTTTCTAACATAGTATTATGCAAATGCAGTTAAAACTCGTAGTATGCCATTTTGATTGTGGCCATATGTTATGCTCATGAGTTAACAGGGCAGGAAACAGATAAGCCTTTAGTAATTTGGGGAGTTTACAGCTGCAATATTACCAAGTTTTAGTGGACTTGGATCCAGTGAAGCAAATGTCAGGAGCTCCATATCGCGTTGTAATATAGCCATTTCTTGTTCATCCAATGTCACCCATGCTTCTATTCCATCGCCGCTGCTTGTTTCCATCAAAATGATGAGGTTCAAGAACACTGAGCCAGCTGAACCAACACCGCTAACCCATATAGGCTTCCCCCACCCAAAATCTGCTTCATAGAAGCCAAGCTTACACCAGCTGGTGAATCCAAAGTAATCCACTCCATCTTTGGAGCCTGGCTCTTCCATCATCTTGAGGGACTTGCAGATCACATTAGACCGTTCATCGCCTCGTAGTTTCTTTATAAAGTCGCTATTAATTTTTGATATTCCTTCCCTTACCTTACCCACCAAGCCCTTCAATCCCAGTTCATCATACCTGGCCTTGCAGTGCGCACTTGCTATCCAAATGAGGTTTCCAATTGAATTTTCCATCAAGGGTGGTATAGTCCTCCTTCGCAGATTCACCACGTGGCTTAGCAGAGAAGGCCTTGTGAAACCACGAGTTTCTTCTGAGGCTGCCATAGCACATTTCCATATGAAAGCAGAGACCGCCTCAACTCGTGTTGGATTCTGCACAGAATTGCTGACTGCTTTCGCCTTGAGGTTAGCGATAGCCGAGGCATCAAATGCAAATCTCCTGGTAGTACACTTTCCTATCTTGAATAAAGAACCCCACATGGCAATTGATGAATCTCTAAGCCACAAATCATTTGTGGGGAAGAGAGAAGTTGCTATGAAATCAGGATATACAACTTCTTTAGACCCACAAACGGTGGCAGACCACCCTTTCACAAAGGTGCTCAGTGCAGCCCCATCAAGGATTTTGTGTGAAATGCAGAGTCCAATAGCAATTCCACCACACTCAAAGATGTTTACTTGAATGTTAGTTACATGAGTTCCTGCTACTGACCCCTTGAAACTGGTTTCGCAGGGAAGGAATCGATGTATCACCTGGACGTCTGGCTGGCTCAGAAAGTCAGCAAGGCAACAATTAACCTCGGCCTCCATGTAACAAGCCCCTTCATCGTTGCAGTCAATGGTAAGGTCGTCTTCGATCTTTCCTGCAAGTGGGTAGAAGCGGGTTAAGGTTTCGGATAGCGATTTCTTTAACACTTGTAATCTTTTCAGGACTTGGAGATTGGTAGCACCATCTTCATTTGGATAAAAGAAACAAGTGGAGCATAAGGAGCAGGAATGAAAGCTGGTCCAATAGGGAGAGCTTGAAGGTTCTGTGGTGATGGGGTTTGGGGATTTAATAAAAAATTTGATATCCCTAACTACCAAATTATTAAATGTTTCATATGGTATGAAATTTATAAAATTATAAACCCCACACTTTATATATGTTTATATATTTGCACATAAAACACATAGTATTCAAGTGGGATAAGATCAAGATCTTTATTAGATGCTTTATGTCTTGTTCGTTGGTATTTTCAAAGAAAGGAATCCTTCCAGACAAGGTGCATTATGACGCCTTGAATTTGTGCGCATGGGGAGCAGTCCCTTTCTAATCGACCCTAAGGTAGATACGTCACGTGGCATCCTTCAAGAGTTGCACCATGGATTTGCTTAAGGTAAAGCAGGAAGAAAGAGAGGAAGGTAAAAGGGAGGAAACCCTACCCATTTCCAAGCTAAGAGACTAACTTAGCCATTTGCAGGATAACGAAAGCGAGGAGTTAGACCAGACTTCGTGGATCACCTCTCTCCTCAACCATTGGGTCACGCAACTAATATCATAAATTTTCATAATTTTCACATAATTACATCGAGTATTTTTAAGATTTTACTTCAACTAACACTTTTCATTTTTTCGTCAATAATTTATTAGTTTTGTCATATCTTTCAGACGAAAATGTATTTTTCTCTTGTTTATTTTTATATTTTCACATCATCTGTATTAATGAAGTCTATTTAGCATTATTAAAATGTAGATCGATATAATTATGTTAAAATTATAAAATTTATTGTATTTTTAAAAAAAAACAAAAACTAAACAGGCTATAATATATGGAGCATTGTCATTTAAGATAAAAAATTAAATTTTAATTTTTAAATTCAATAATATAACAATTAATTAAAATATTAAATATAATACTCTTATATATTTTTTTAATCATTAAATAATTACATCATTTATATATTATTAAGTCTATAAAATAAGTCTAAAAAATAAACTTCTTTATCATTTTCCTAATATTAATAACTCAAGCATGTCATCCAGAGTTGTGTAATAATTAAAGTTAAAAACATAGGTCACCTCACCACCATAGAAGAGGCGTTTGCCAAGTTCGGCTGATGCTTCCCTTTGAACGATAATCGTGTTTGATACGTCTCTTTCTTATTATATTATATTATATATTAAACAACGATCGTGATAAGTTCATACTCATACATAGTAATCTTATAGCATTTTGTCAAAATGAAAATGATTTGTTTTAAATGTTTGTTTGACTCTGACTGATCTGCTATGCCACTTCCTTGTTTTGTGGCCATTGAGCAATGACGTCGCTGCCCGAATGTCACTGTTACCTGCCACACAAACTCTAAATTAAATTTTATTTAGGGGAAACTACCAATAGGTCCTACTTTAGAGACTTATTACCTAATAGGTCCTACTTTGAAGACTTATTACCCAGTAAGTCCTATTTGATAAATTTATTAAGTGATAAAGATAAATTATCAGTATTTTATTTTTATGAAAAATTTATAGTGATAAATTTATCAGTCTCTTTGTTTTTATGAATAAATTTTTAGTGATAAATTTATCACTCTCTTATTTTTAGTGTTAAATTTATTAGTTAGGACCTGTAGGTAAATAAGTCTAGTTAATAGGACTAATTGGTAAGTACCCTTTTATTTATGTGGCAATGAAAAAAAATAAAAATAAAAATAAACATTACATTAATGAGTGGGTTTTACATATTAGAACTCTTATTTTAGAGCTATTAAACATTTTTGTAAAATAAAAAGTACTCAGTTTTATAATTTTAACTAATACTAGATATTTGATATTTGTCAAATTGTCTTCTACTAACAAAACAAAAAATACTAAGTCTCATCATTTTAACAAATCATATTGAGTTGGGGCACCATGTAACAATATCCTAAGACTACTATATAATTGTTTCATTTTAGCAATGAGGGATTGAGTAATGTTAGAGATCTCAAAAGTTTTATTAAATTTTTTTACCAAATATCTCACACAGATATGGGATCCACATAGAATTCACATGATGTGGATCTCATACTCATGTAAAATATTTGATAAAAAATTTAATAAATTTTTTAAGATCTCTAATATTTTTCATGACGGATCATGATTCAAACGTTGGGGGTTAAATACATATGTAATTTCTTAATTTTTAAATTATTTTATTAACTATTAGTATACTATTAACAATATAACGAGTCTATCTAAAAATTATTTAGAATTATTATTTTGTGGTTCAAATTTATTTTATATATAGCTTTTACATTATTCAAATTTAATCTCTATCACATAAATTCCCACTTAAAAAATTCTGAGCGATTAAGTTCGGTCGTACAAATTTTTTCGTATAATATACGTAGATCCATCCCTGGGTTGGAGAAGATTTGACTAGACACGCTCTTGTGAGACTACTGTAAGATTCACTTTGATAATTCGTTCCAACCATTTCAAATTTTAGAAAAATTATGAAAGAAAATTTTAAGGATTGAGACTTGCACCAAAATAAATTTAGAATTTTTAATTTTAACAATTTAAATTCTAATTTTATGATTTATTTTCAATTTAAATTATATATTTATTTTTATTAAGTAAAACGGTTAGAAAAAGTATTTTAGTCGTTAAATTCAATAAAAACGGGTGTTTGACATTTTTGTACGCCTACATTAAGTTTAGTGATTAAAATATTTTTTTTTGATGATTTTATTTAATGAAAATAGACTAATAGTTCAGATTGAAAATAAATCAAAAATTTATGATTTAAATTGACAAAATTAAAAATTCAAGATTTACTTTATTACAAATCCCAAACCCTAAGTTTTTTTTTTATTTTTTTAAAATTTTATAATTTCCCCTTAAGTTTTTATGTGAAATTATCTATTTTATTATACAAAAGAAATAATCGACTTGGTGTTCCTCTATGCAGCGTGTGTATACCCCACCTTTCAAATTATCACTTAAAAATTAATTCAACCCATATTTTGTTAACAATAGTATCAATTTTAGGACTAAATTATTTAATTTTGAATTAATTTTATCCTTCCTGGCATTTATTATCAAACAGAATTTGCTAACCTAGTACAAAAATTTCAGTTTATCTCTCAAACTATGTTCAAAATATCAATTAAATTGTTTAATATATATATATATATATTTTAAATTTTAATATTTAATAATAATTTTCATCTAAAAGGTGAGAATAAATTTTAAAGATATACCTAATTGAAATTGGGTCTTTAAGTCTAAGATTACCTTGAATCGGCCTTAGGAAAACTAATTGACTTCAAAATTCTAAGCCTTTTTTTGAACATATAAAATAGTTACATTAAAATAAAAGGTTAATTACACTTTATTTTCTCATAGTATAGCTGAAAAACACATTAGTCCTTTGTGGTATAGAGTAAATTTCAAGGAAAATTCTACGGGTAAATTATTTATAAGTCCTATTTGAAAGACTCATATAAGATATGATCTTATGAAAAAACTTATAACCTAACAGGTCTTGTGATTTTCTTGTGGACACATCTACCCTCAATTTTAATTAATTAATAATCTGATTAATGATAATACCATATATGGAAATCTAATGTTATCATAGATTGTGATCATATCTATATGGTTAGAAATTTGAAATTCAAAATAACATAATTAATGGCAATACCATATATGTGAAATTCAATATTACCATAGATTATGATCATATCTATATGCTTGGAAATTTGAAATGAAAAATGTAAATGTAACATGTAACATTCCAAACCTAATGTGACATTCCCATATGCTTTTGAAATTCAAAACAACTTGATTAATAGCAATACCATATATAGGAAATCCAATGTTCTCATAGATTGTGATCATATCTATATGATTAGAAATTTAGAAATTCAAAACATAAATGTAACATGTAATATCCAAAATCCACCGTGACATTCCTATATGCTTTTCATCTCAAACCCAATGTGACATTCTAATACTCCACCGTTGAATTATGAATAATGTAACCTCCTAAATGTAACATATACCATCCCAACCCAACCCATGTATTGAACCACCATCACCCCAACCCACCGTAACTTCGACATCATACGACGGGGTGCAACCCACATTCAATTAAAAAATTAAAACTCAGTAATTTTGCACAATGTAATGTGACATGTATGTAAACACTGAATACAACAACGACACGACACAACACACATTCAAAGACAAATACAACCGAATGTAACACACAAAAGACATAACAACGTTGTGGATGTGGGTTAACATTACAACCTAAATGTAACGTCATTGGATGCTAATGAAAGTGTGCCAATGGATGGCTGTAATAGATTGTCAAACCCATATCAGATAAGATGACAGTGAAACATGAACAATCGGCATCACACAACAACAAATCTCACCAATTGGAGAAGCAAAAACCATACATCCTTCCCTCAATCACTTGGAGTCCAAATCAGCAGAAGCAAACAAAACACAACCTTCAATCTTGATGACAGTATTGGCAATGTCCTCATCCAAACAAGCAACATTTTCAAAATCCATCAGAATCTGCGATTAAGATGACATTCACGCCCACGGACGTAGCTTGCACAATGCGCTTTCCTAAAAGCCTGCAAAAACATAATATGCTGAATGATACAATAACCTATAATATGAAAATAAATAAGGGGTATAATGGTACAATAATACCATTTATTTACAACTCATAGGATCTTGTGGGGAAATTCTATTTCCACCACCCTAATAAACTCAAGACAAATCTTTTCTCAATACACATCCCTCCTAATTTAATTATTAAATAATTATCTCAACCCACATCATTAAAATTACAAATAAACCCTTGTACACACACTTTACCCTCAAAATACACACTTGAATTTCCACCCACTCCTGTGAAGACCAAAGACCCCAATTTGCATCTGAACTTCAAACAGGAAGGAAGAAGAAGAAGTTCAAATAGGAAACCCAAAAAAAATTAAAAAAATCTGCACTTTCCTCACCTTCATTGAAGATTTCAAGAGCTCCATTGATCTACTAAACTTTGTTGAAAACCTTGTTTAAGGTAAGAAATCTTTCAATTTTATTATTACATTTATCATTTTGTTATTAGATTGACAATTTTCGGATCTGTATTCACTCCATTGGCATGAAAGTATGGTAGATTGGCGACTGGAGGTGCTCGGCACTGGGTTGCCGAATACATGTATTTTATTCGGAAATTGACTACCGAATGTTATGCATAATTTCGTCTATTGACTTCCGAAAAAAATACAGAACTTCGTCATATAACTTCCGAATGTATTCTATATTTTCGGTTCTCTTATCGCGTTGTGTTCCCACTTGAGCTGAAACTGAGCAACACCATGGAAGATACCGACTCTGAGTACTCCTTATTTGCCGTTGTTGTCCATGTTGGGAGTGGGCCCAACCATGGGCACTATGTCAGCCTTGTGAAGAGCCATAATCATTGGTTGTTCTTCGATGATGAGAACGTAGAGATGATTGATGAGTCTGCTGTCCAAACTTTCTTCGGATCCGCTCAGGAGTATTCGAGTAACACGGATCACGGGTACATCCTCTTTTATGAGAGTCTTGCTGTTAATGGAAAAAGTTAAATATACTTTAGATTATCTTTTCATCTCTATTTTTCTTTGTCGACGCATAGTATCTCTGAACTTTCTATTTCCCTGGACTAGGGTTTTGGTGTACAGTGGATGGTGGAAAAAATTCCATTCTTTCGGTTGTTTTATTTATTTTTACCAATAAAAGGAGTGTAAATTTTAATAATAGGAGTTTCAGAGAATGTGGAGTTTCAACTTTACAAAGATTAGTACACTTCTTTACAGAAATGCACAACACAATTGTACTATTCTTGATCTCCTGTCTTGTATGAATTTGCACTTCCATGGTTAAAGTTTCCCTGAACTAGCAAACTATACACTTCTTTAATTTTTTTTGTTTCAAACAATGTATATTGAGATATTTTTATTTTAAAAAGATGTGTATTGAGAATTTGTATATATAATATTAAGAGTATTGATCAATGGTTATTATAGTAAATTTTAAGTAGGATATAATTGTCATTAATCTAATTTTTAATTAAGTGTGTTGACTGAGTTTATTAGGGTGGTGGAAATAGAATTTCCCGATCTTATGAAATACATTCATATCTTAGGACTTGAAACTCTAAGAAATTACACAGAACTTCACATTAAATAAGTTCCCATAATATGACTTATAAATATTTTTTCCAGATCGATAATGCATATGAATAATTTTCATGTTAGCACACTAACAGGTGTGTACAATTACTTCATCAAAAATTCATGAATAATCGACACCACACATGAACAATTGGCACCATACAACAATTACTTCATAAGTTTCAAGTCCTATTAGATAAGATGACAATGAAACATGAACAATTGGCACCACACAACAACAAATCTCACCAATTGGAGAAGCAAAAACCATACTTCCTTCCATTAACCATTTGGAGTCCAAATCAGCAGAAGCAAACAAAACACAACCTCCAACCTTGACGATAGTATTGGCCATATCCACATCCAAGCAAGCAACAATTTCAAAATCCATCCCAATCCACGATCAAGGTGACATTCATGTCTACGGACGTGGCCTGCACAATCCACTTTCCTAAAAACCTCCAAAAACATAATATGTTGAATGATACAATAACCTACAATATGAAAATAAATAAGGGGTATAATAGTATACTAATACCATTTATTTACAACTCATAGGACCTTATGGAACACATTGCTATGTAAATAGGACTTAAAACTCTATAAGAAATTATACAGGACTTCACATTAAATAAGTTCCCATAATAGGACTTATAAATAATTTTCCCAAAATTCTACCTCCACAATAAAAAGGCCTCATTACACCCAAATTTTTCAAAAAAATTATTACATTTTTAACATTTTTTAAAATTACCAAAAAATCATTCAAAACTCTAATCCTAATTTCTTAGCACACCTAAATTTTCCCACCATCTCTATCGACCACCATCATTGTAGCCATCTCCGGTGACCCACCTTCCCATCCCCGACTTGCCCCTCTACCATTTTTTCCACCTCCTTCGGCGCCAAAACCTCATCAGTCGAGAGAGTAAAAGAAGAAGAAGGGATCTTCACTTCACTGAACCCTTTTACCACCGTGACCAGACCACCACCAGATTGTGGTCTTGAATAGAGGCAACAATTTTCATTTTTTTTTTTATATTTTTTTTTTGTTTGGTTGGCCATTGTTGAGGACAATGACACGGTTTCCAGATTCAAAACCCATTATACAAATAATAAAAAAAAAAAAAAAACTGGAAAAGTAAAAAAAATGGGAAAGAAGAACCCAAGAAGTGAAATAATTGATGGTTTTTTGATCCTCTGATTGTATCACTCTGGCATGGCTAGGTAAGCATACGTCTCTCTTGTGTCTCTCTGTATACAAATATATGTGTGTATCTTGCTAAAAGTAATGGTAAAGAACCCATTTTTGTTGATATCTTCTGCATAGAAAGATTGTTGTCTTTTACTCAGTATTGGGTTTAGCCTTTGAACTCATAGTATTCTAATAGTGTAGAAGAAAGTATTTAGTTGTTTGTGTTTTGGGGTCTTATTCCCCGACATCGCAAACATAGAGAGATAGATCTGGAAAGAAGAAGAAGAGATGACGGCGATGCCGAGATTGATGGGTTGCGATCGCGATGGCTAGGGTTATGGATGACAGTCACTTATAGAGTTAGGGAATGGGCGATGGTAGTGGATCGGCGGTCGTAGGGGTCTGCGATGGCGGTGTGTCGGCGGTCGTGGGGGGCTGGTAGATGGATCTATAAAAAATTTTATGGTGTTATGCATATAACAACCTTCATAATCCAAAATCGTGAACTATCATGATTTTCACAAATAATAACATAATGTGGAAAATAAATAAACTTACCTGAATCAGTTATGCAAAACCTTCGAATGACCCAAAATTTGATTGAACATAAACCTAATAATAATATTAGTGGAAAAAAGTTTCTCCCTCTCGACCCTCTTTAGAATACATTGAATTCAGAATTATTTTGATGGATAGTCTGAATGTCCTTTTATAGGTAGAGAGAGGACTAATTTTCTTATTTAACAATGATTCCACTTTTTCATCAAAGTAGAATACTTGGAAAACACTCTTCTTTATTTACCAATTAATTGTGGCAAAAAAATATAGAATCATAATCCTGCCAAATCTCTAATTCATATTACCATATCATGTGGGTCAATATAATGAATAATGACTAACTAAATAATTTAGTTTTACATTCTCTCACTTAGCCCATTGTAACAAAAAATATAGAATCATAATTCTGCCAAATCTCTAATTCATATTACCATATCATGTAGGTCAATATAATGAATAATGACTAAATAAATAATTTAGTCTTACATTCTCCCACTTGGCCCATATGATAACTTACGTCAAGATTTAACAAGGTTAACATTAGGTGCGCAATAAATCATATTGAATATTACATTTAATTTGGTTATCATCATAATACTATAGTTAAATAGTTCACTAATGTGAGTCATGGTGGTTCTACACCAATAGTGCGACATAGTCCCTTTCATGTACTTCAACACTAGCAGCTAGTTTAATATAGTCCTTTAAGTGAAGAGTATAAAGAAATCCAACGATAAAGTCTTTTTATGAAAGACTATTCATGTTATCATTCATTCATTCTCATATATGTACGTACTCATTTCATAACAGAAATATATCAGAAACACAATTAATGAGATCTCAATGTGTCAACAAACACAATCAATCATAACAACTATTACAGATTACATTCAAGAACCAATTGGCAAGTTTCTTAATTGTCTTTAAGAGTAATCCATTCATCAATAGATCTGCACTTAAAAGTTATGTACTTATGTGTTTTATTGACACTTTCTGTTTCTAAAATTCTTGTTTAACGACAAAGTATTTCAATTATATATGTTTAGCATCATTAGAATACTTATCATTCTAAGAAAGTAAAACAACTACGAAATTATCACAATGAATTCTCAACGACTTGACAATAAAAGTCGACAATCCCAAGTCTTGAGATAAAGTTTCGCAATAACAATTCATAAATTGTGGTCTCAAAGCACACCACAAATTCAACTTTGATAGATGATACTTATGATAATTTGCTTTACACTTTTCTTAATATTGTTCCTCCAATAAAAGAAACAAATAACCAAAAGTGAATATATCATCTAAAGTCTGAATCTAAGTAGCCAATCAATTCATAATTATCAGACTTCATAAATGTGAGCAAGTAATCTTTTATTCTTGTGATTACCTTATCACTTTCTTATTTAAGCATTAAGCTTCTTACAATAAATGTATAAAGAATCGTTTCCATTCCAATTGATTTTATAAAAACTTTGCATAAGATTGGACTTATTTCCTTTCGGAACATGGATAACTTTATATGAATATTTATTCATTCTGAATCTCTATAGAACTTTTAATATATACATTATGAGACAATCTTAACAATTCATGTGATTCATTCAGAAATATTTCAATTTCTATCACATAGATTGTCTTACTAATATATTTCATTTCAAAATTTTAAATAAAAACTTCTTAACTCGTGCAATAAATCTCGTACATTATTGACAAGAAAAATATCATCAACATACAAAATCATAAATATAAACTTGCTCCCACCAATCTTTGGATATGTACACTAATCAAAAATGTTTTCTTTAAATCCAAAGGAAAAATAGTATCATAAAACTTAAAATACAATTTTTAGAAAGCTTGTTTAAATCCTTAAATTGATTTCTTAAGTTTGCAAGTCACATTTTCATTTTCCTCAATAGAGAAATCTTTCAGTTGATCTACACAAAATTCTTCATTTAAACTCGCTTTCAGAAAATTAATTTTCACATGCATTTAATGCAACTTAATATCATAATGAGTTACTAATGCCATAATGATTATTAAATCAGCCCTTTAAGATATAAGTGAAAAAAGAATATCTCATTGTAATCAATATCTACTTTATGAGTAAAATCTTTAGCCACATATTTAGCATTATATCATTTTATATTGCCCTTAGAACAATAAATATTTTTGTATCCTTAGGCAATTCAATGAAATCCCAAATTTCATTCTGGTCCATTGATTTCAACTCATCATTCATGACATCAATTCCTTTAGTAGAATCAATATTTTCTGTAACTTGTGACAATAAAACCGAGTCTTTACTTATCCCAATATTATAATAAGATTGTTATAGATATACCATATAATTAGGCGAAATAACAAATCTCTTTACCTTATAAGATCTTCTTAATATTATTTCTTATAGTTCTACAACTTTTCATTGGTGATAATTACATTATAGAGTAATTGATTATTTATTTGTTATTCCAAGACATTAAGTTGTTTAACAACTATAGGAACAACAATTTCCTTCAAATTATAGGTAATGATACTTGCACCCAAACTTATTGAATAATCACATTTCATGATATATTACTCCCACTGATTGCACCATTTTTATTAAATTTGATATTATCGATTTCTGTAATTGTTGTACCCTTTGAATTTTCAAAATAATCAACAAAATAACTACTGATTATTCTAAAATCCAATTTCTTTTCATGTGGATCAATAATTTTAATTTTGTAGACAACCCCAAACATGCAGGTGTCTTAAATTCGGTTTTTTTCCTGTTCACAATTCAAAGTGAGTGTTTGAAACTGCCTTACTAGGAACCAGATTCTATATGAAAACAATAAATCATAACGACATACATCACAATATTATGGGTATTTAGAAACTATTTAACATACTCTTAGTCATATTCATTAGAGTATAATAATGTTTCTCAACTATATCATTCTGCTGAGGCATTATGCCTTTTATTGAGTTTAGCAAATAGATTTGTGCTTTGCACTATTTTTATGTTTTTCACATTTTTGTTTAATTGCCTTCTTCCTTAATAATATACTCATCAATGGTGTCTATTTACTAGAGATTTGTTATGCAATAAATAAATAAAATCATAAAGTGAAAATTCATCTATAAAAGTGATAACATAACTTTATTTACCAAACATGAAGTGTCAATAAAGTACATTAATGTCTATTTGGGTAATATGAAGAAGCCATATATATCTTGTGGCACTTTACTTATTGTGATTGAATTGATTTTCCTTAATGCAACATGTAGCGATCCTAATTTTGCCACTTCGCTGAGTATGTCAGGGATCGAGCTGCCCAGTCAGCTCGCGGGGGTCTAGGGGGCAGTGCCCCTTAGCGGGCCCTAGGGCAGCGCCCTGGCGGGGTTGATGGGCAGCCCCCCCAAAGCAAAAATGCAAAATACATTAGAAGTTGCTTGTCCACTCGAGTGGTCGTTTATGCGCTCGAGCGGAGAATGTTTGGTTTTAGAAGCTTGACCTGTCTGCAAAAGTACTGAGAAAGTGTATTTGACGCTCGAGCGGGGCTTTCCACGCTCGAGCGGACCATGTTATTCAGTTCGTGAATCTGATATTTCAGATCACTTTTGTATATATATCTCTCTCTCTAAAAACCCTTTCCTCTCCCTTCTCTCTACATTTCCCTACGCCAAATTGGATCAAAACCTTGATTTCTCAAGATCTATTAGAGTTCTACCATAGGTTCTTCATCAAAGTTGGTTAACTTCTCGAGGGCTTTGTTGTGTGCGGTGAAGATCGAGTTTCGACACTGTTGATTTGGGGGGTTTCATCTCATTTCTTCTTTAAAACTTGAGGTAGAGATTTTCTTAGAGTTATATATATATATATATATATATTTGCAAGATCTATATGATTTTCGAAATCATCTTTCGATAGCTTTGAAAATTGATTGTTGATTCAAGAAGTTGAGTGATTTTGAATGTGGGTTTGTCTTTTTGTTCTTTTAAAATGATCTTATGAGTTTTGATCTTTGTTGATTGAAGAAAAGATGATTTTGGAAAGTTTTTTTCAAAATATTTGAGTTGTATAGTTTTGGTGAGAAAACCTAGAATTTGGGGATTTTTTTTAAAGGAGACTGAAAATCCATGAATGATATTGTTATATTTATTTTGTGTGTCAAAATAAATGGATGTTTGAAAATTTTCTTATTTATATTTATATAAATAATGAATTTCAGGAAATATGAGAATTGTTGTTCATTTTGGAAATTATTGTTCAAAACGTTGAAATAGTCTTGAAATAACTAATTGTTGAGGATACTTGAGAAGGGGGAATTGTGTTATTCCTTGGATGATGAATTCGAATAAAAGTATTTATATTCATCTTGTGAAATTGGCATATCAATTCATTTGATTACATTAAATTTTGAAAGTTGATTTGAAAACTTGCATTGAGAAAAGAATGTTGAGAAACAAGTTTTTATGGAATTGTTTTGGGGTAAATACGTTGGTAAGTCTTGATAGGTGGTGTAGATGATATTGAACAAGTTGGCCTGAGAGTCCGGGGTGAAAGACTGAAAACCCGTGCAGATAGGTGTCTAGCCTTCCAGTTAATACTGGTAAAAATGACAATTTGGTAGTATTTGTATAGTCTACTTGCAGACACTGATCTACGGATTACCAGAGTCGTATTTACCGCATTTGAAATAAATTGTTAAGTTTTGAACAATTGAAATTACATGATATCATTGAGCATGATGGTTTTCAAAAGATGAAAATGTGATTTATCTTCAAAAAGGGCATAGCATGGCATGTGCATTTCATCTCTTGAGACTTGTATAAAATGTATATACTTTGTTAAGGATTTCCTACTGGGCTTTATGCTCACCCTACGGGATTTTTGTGCGGGAAAAGATGTGGTGATGCCGCCTAACTACAGGCGAGAAAATGTATGTTGAGAGTACGAGACTCTCATTTTGCTGTGACTTTGTGTGTAGGCCAAAGGCTGTATGTGTGTGGGTTTGAATAACCGTTTTGTGTAACCAGGCTCAAGCCTTGGAAACTTGTAAACCCTTGGGGGTATTTATTTGTTGTTGGATTAATGTATTGTTGCATGAAGAACTATTGTATCATGTAATGTAAGTTTGGAGATTTACATTCGATTTTCCTTGAAAGAGCCATGATTGTTGTATTATCATTTGGGCTAGAAATTTGGGGTGTTATACAACCCATACTCCCACTAAAAACAATAAAATCTAAATTCAAAAGAATCTCATCTTTACTAGTTTTCATAATATTTTTTTTTTCTAGAAAATAGTACAATCTTTTATGCCACAAGTGTGAGGAGTTTTCATTTATCAAGTTATATTTAGGACCAACACAATGATGTAAGATAAATTAAATGTTGAGAAATCATTAAAATTTTAATTTATACAAACCATCATAAATAATACTAAGATTAACAAAAGAGACATTTTCAATAAATTAAACTTTTATTATAAATTTTGAAAATAACCATTAAGGTTAATTAAGTTTAGACAAATCAATAAATAAATTTTCAAAATTAGAATGAACATAAAATTTTTTGAACAAAGTCTAAGTAATGATCAATGCCAAAAAAATAACCGACAAGACCCAATAACTTCAATTGGAGTTTTAACATAATTGGTTTGAAAATAATCTTGCTCCGTATTAAAAACATGAGTAGCCATTTTCTTTCTTATGAGACTGAAAATCTTGAGCAGACTCATTTTCTTTATGCGACTATTTCTTTATATCCCTTTATAAGCATTCTCCCTTTCTTTTCGACTCCTTAAATTACAAGATCAATAAATGATATCTTAATCACTTAAGTTTTATCTCTTCTTAAATAAGCATACTAGTCAATTTATTAACTTTCTACTTACTATTCATAGAATTATAGTTAATATAAATGACCCATACTGAAGAGATAAATAATTCAAAATAAATTACACGAAAATAAGCTTATTTACAAATATTCTTAAATTCTTTAATTGAACAGTCAAGTTAGACAATTCAATGACATGTTCATACATCTCATGCATACCATCGAATTTTATAATGGTAAATATAACCATAAGTGTCCCAGCAAAACACTTATTATAGCAGTTCAGAAACGTTCTTTCATATTATTTAGCATTATCAATTTAAGGAGTTAAAACTTAATATTTGCTATAATCATTCGTATAAAAACATAAACTTTATTTGTTCGATCCTTTTATACTTTATGCAAAGTCTTTTCTTTCTTGGATACTGCTTGAATCATAATAGTAGTAAATTTCTCAAATAGAAACATTGAGTCAAAATTCAAGACATCGAGATGAAACTGAATTTATTTTATTCTTTTTGAGAAATCTTTTTCATTTAAAATTGAAACAAACAAAGTATACAAATATAGCAAAATAAAACTTTAATCAATAATTGATGCTCACTACATTAATGCTAAGAGTAATAAATAATTGACAATTAGTCAAAATAAACACATGTTTAAACAATCACAAATAGTATCACCGTGATCTACCTTTGGGATAATCTAATGGCATACTATTTAACAATTATTGTGATTCCCTTTCACCAATAGAACTAATTGATAAAATATTCATAATTAAGTATGTTTGTTATCTTTGGATATTCATTCCAATATCAATTATGAATACCCATCAACTATCCTATTACAATTCAACAATTACTTAAAAGTGGTGCATTTTTTGACCAACCTAATATCTTTGTAATTAAAGAATTACGATTTGCAAAGTCATTATTTTTTAATACTTGGGAAGAGTATTAAATTTTAATTATTTAATTTGATATCAATGTGTTATTCCAATTGGGTCACTTTGGCAACTACCAATCGTATCATAATTTAAATTTCAAATTATAATAAAAACTTTACATGGACATTATTGAATAAATAATAATTTATTCACAATTATTCATCATCATAATCATAATGCATAAGGTCAATCATAAAAATAAAAATTAGTAGCAGCCCACATTCATTTAATGCCCAAAAATATTTGTGTCAAGATAACATTAATTGATTTTTGGTTAAAATTTGTATCAAGATAACATTAATTGATTTTTGGTTAAAATCACTCACATAAAAAGAATGTCAATTACAAAACCATAGTAAAAACATTATGATGGGTTTCCATAATCTTGCCAAAGATCGAAAAGAAACATCACCATCCGAATGGCTATGGGCAAAACTAATATATTGCATCAAATGACATACTAAAATTTTGTTTTAGTTAAATCACTATAACAATATAAACGGTTTAAATATGGATCAAATTTTGATAATACATTATTGAATATGTACGTAATTGAAAATAATTTTGCATATGAACAATCAATCATTCAAAGCATAAGAGTATAAAATTGATATGTATACTAGACAGTTTTATGTTATAAGAAAATCATAATAATCCATAAACACTTGCTCTGATACCACATATAAAAAAATTTATGGTGTTATGCATATAACAACCTTCATAATCCAAAATCGTGAACTATCATGATTTTCACAAATAATAACATAACGCGGAAAATAAATAAACTTACCCGAATTAGTTATGCGAAACCTTCGAATAACCCAAAATTTGATTGAACATAAACCTAATAATAATATTAGTGAAAAAAAGGTTTCTCTCTATTGACCCTTTTTAGAATACATTGAATTCAGAATTATTTTGATGAATAGTATGAATGTCCTTTTATAGGTAGAGAGAGAACCCGTTTTCTTATTCAACAATGATTTCCACTTTTTCATCAAAGTAAGATACTTGGAAAACACTCTTCTTTATTTACCAATTAATTGTAGTAAAAAAATATGGAATCATAATCCTGCCAAATCTCTAATTCATATTGCCATATCATGTGGGTCAATATAATGAATAATGACTAAATAAATAAGTTAGTCTTATAGGGTCACAGGTAGGGAGAGAGTAGCGGGAGGTTGTCATGGTGGGGAAAAAATGGCCGGAGGTAGAGGAAGTGGCGGCCGGTGGTGAGATTAGGGTTTGAAGAAGAAGAGGAGGGTGGAGGAGAGAGAGAGAAAGAGGGGAGATGAAAAAGAGTGCAAGGAGAGGTACAGTTAACCTCTTGTTACTCAATTATACATTTTAATTAAAAAGTAAAAAAATTATTATAAATTGTTATATTATTATTGTCATTTTTTTATATATTTTTTAAAAAATTATTCAAATAATATATTTTTAAATAGGGCGTGAAGATAGGTAAAATTAGTATATTAAAAAGTATAAAGGAAGAGTATAAATTTAATTGATTGTAATGAGAAAATGAGTGTAAGAAGGTAGAATAGTAGTGTAAGCAAAATTACTCAAATTGTAAAGTTTAACTCCGTTAATAAGATTTTTGAAAAGTTTGTAATGCCCTTATTTTTGCTCTAATTTTTGTTATTATGCCATCATAATTCAGTTTTTTTTTCCTCTCTATTTTTCTTCATTTTTTCCTCTCTCTCTCTCTCTCTCTCTCTTCTTCTTATCCCCTTTCTTCCTCTACCCATGGCAATAGTCAGCAGTTGCATGCTCTAATAGATCACCCATCACTTCTTTCTCCCACCTTCTACCTTTCCTTCCTTTTTTAATCTTTATTTTATTTTTATGGAAGCAACCAGATTCTATCTTCCCACACACATACATATGTATAGTTTTTTAATATATATATACATCCAGAACCCATGGCTTTTCCCTCTCTTTCAGTTCACTACCATAAAAACCCACACATATATGTTCATATATTTATGTATGATGGAGGAATCATCACAGTGGGTTTGGGGAATATAACAATGGGCATTTATGTTTATATTAGCTATAATGGAAAAGTCTTGACTGTAGGTAGAAATTGAATAATGAAAATGTCTATTTTGATGATGAAAGCATTAGAATGATCTCAATTTGTTCTAATGTCTATGCATTAATTATAAACTATTCCATGTTAATAACTAGTTTCAGTAGGTGACATGGTGTGCTATTGTGCGGATTTGAGGTGCCTGCTGTGTTGTGCGGGGTGCACAACAGTCATTATGTGTAGCCAAATGGGTCTATTTAGGGGCCTATTTCAATAATTCGAATCGTTCATATTTTAGAATATATCAAGTAGAATATACCGTCGAAAAATTAAGTTAATCGGATATCGTTTACTTTTTCATCTACTCACATTTGTATTCATTTTAATACTTTAAATCACAATTGTTAATTATTTTTATAGATACAAATGTGAGTGGATAAATAGGTAAATGATATCTGATTAATTTAACTTTTTGCAAGTATATTCTACTTGATATATTTTAAAATGTGAATGATTCGGATTATCTAAATGAGCTCCGAAACGGGTCCATTTCGCTATACAACAGTGACTATTGTGCACCTCGCACAACAGCCACCCAACTTGTGTGCTACAGTGAGCCCATGGTGGCTTTGGATTGTTGAAGGAAGGAAGGAAGGAAAAAGAAATGGAGAGGAGAGGGTGGAGATAGTGTGCAGTTGCAAAAAAGATAGGGGAGATAGATTCCACCACCACTGTGCAACGGTGGAAGAAGAAGTAAGAATAAAAGAAAAGAAAAAAAATAAGAAAAATAAGAGGATAAAACTGTCATTTTATAGTTATGGACCTGACACGTGTGCTTAATGTGGTGCATGTTATACACGCACTGTTAACTTTCACATTTAACTCCATATTAAAGGGAAGGTTAGGTGTATATTTGTAGCCTATAGGGGAGTAATGTTTTTTTAACTAAATCATAATGAGATAAAATGTAATTAACCCTAAAATAAAAATAATAACATACAGATTTAAAAGAAAAAAAACAAAATTTTAAAGTCCAAATAAAAATAGCCTAAAAAGAACTACAAAATACAAAATTCCAAGTCTACTAGCTCTCTTTCTCTCTCTTAGCAAATGTAGTTAGTTTATCTCATAGTTTGATCGAAGTGTGGGTAAAAATCTAAATCATATGTGTTTTGAGAGAAATATTTTCTTTCAAGATTTTGGAAACAATATTGAATGATCAAAGTTATAATTAAATATTTAATTATATATATATATATATATATTTTCAAGGGTTTAATTGATATTTTGAGAATAGTTTAAGAGAATAAAATGAAGCTTTAAATAAAATTTTGGCGTCACGCTAATAACTTCCATTTGATTATAGTCGGCAGCTAACAGTAAGGATTAAATTGATTCAAAATCGAATAGTTTATATATAAAATTAATATGATTCATAGAATATGTGCTAAATTGATTTTTAAGTGATAGTTTGAATATAAATTGTGGGGACATAATTTTTAAATGACAACACGTGGCCAAGATGACGCCGAAGTGTTAGCCGAGGTATCAAGTGTCTTGGTCATGACGCCAAGGTGATCTCGGCTAGGCCGAGGTTATCTGTAGAGATATCGAAATCCGAGATGAGCGGATAAGGGACAAGAGTCCTAGAATGGGGGAGGACCTCTGTCTGGATAAAAATAAAGCTCTTAGGGAGTTTATCTCTATTTGGTTGGAAGTCCAAGATGAGCGTTGAGCCAGAGTCCATTGAAGCTAGGCTTCTACAGGAATCAGGTTAGTGCTAGCTATAAAAATAAGTCACCATCATGGGTCTAAGGTACGTTTTTTGTATTATGGCTAGTGAGTTAAGTACTGTTTGCTATCTTTGAGAGATAATTGAGTACTAACTTGATCATCGGAGTGCCCCCGGATAGATGAACCACCGCCGGAGTCTTATCTTTCTGTGACAGGTTGGTCGGGCGTAATTGTAGCTCGACTTTTTCGCACCCCCCTTTCGGAGAGCTCGAATTGGTCCTACAATTCAGACTCCTGTCACGGTTCTGAATCTAATTTCACGAAGTGCAATGTGAAACTGATAAACACCAAAGAGCCCAATCCGGCAAATCGTTTTGGAAAATCGATTTTGAATCAAATAATGCCAAAACTGGATTGCTTTGCCAGATTACAGAGTTGCCACCTAAATATTTTATTTTAGAAAAATTTAGGAAACCCTGATTCGTGCCAAAGGCCACGTGTCCGTCATCACCAAAGTTGCCTTGGCTCGGGAACTTGAGTCCGAGAGGGAAAGGTCTTAAAATGAACACCCTTGCTCGCCCGATCAAAGGATCGGCCTCTACTATCACGATATGTTGTTTTTATAAATATATGTGTTCTTGTTCTGGTTATTACTCTAACATTACTATGTGATGCACACAAGCAAGTATAGACTAAAAATCGTAAGAATTGGAACATTTCAACTCATGTTTGTTTTCGAAAATGGTTTGAACTTGCCACCCTCAAGTGGGCTTAAAACATGATTTTACCACTTCGCAAAGTGGGCTTAAAACATACGTTTGTTGAATCATTCCAATTCAAGCAACAAGCCTTCATCCACAGGCATTCATGCAGTTTAGCAAGTAAGCGCATAGCCTCATGGCAAGCATGCTATCATGGCAACACTCACACTCATGCAAGTATGCTAAAGCGTAAAAGCTTACCGAGTACTCCAAGCCAAAACAAAAGCTAGTTAGAAAGAATGCATGATCCTAAATATACAAAATGCCTAATGCAACACATGTGTAGACACCCCATTTTTGACCGTCCTCAAGACTTGGACGTCACCGCTTGAACACTCGGTGATCATCCATGTTAGTGTTCGTCTTGAGTTCCCGGAGGTCTCGGCTACGCGCCTTGCCTCAGGATCTCTCGAATCGACTGTTTCGTGTCTGGTTTTGCACCAAACACTTGTGCTTTTCCTTGGAGGGGCAGAGAATGGCTTGTGGGCCATCCCCACACTCCACCGGCCATGGCTTGAGGCCACCGGCTGTGTTTTGTTGCCACCGGCCAAATGTTTGGCCGGCTGGCACTATAGATAGCCGGTCGGCTATCTTTTTTTGGTCAATTGCATTTTTGGCCGGCCGACTACTGTGCATCTGCTTTTGCAGATATTTTTGTGCAGCTGGCATGCACTTTCACCCCCTCCATACACGTGTATGGAGGGATTTCCGTCTTGTTAGCTTCCTTTGGAAGCTTTACAAGACTAATTGTCTATAAGAAGGAGCTTCTTCTCTCTTGTAAAGGGGTTGGACAACTTAGACAACATTTTCAGAGCTTGAGCTTTAGGGTTAGGGTTTACATATATCCTCTATCTCTATCTCTCTCTCTCTCTCTCTCTCTCTCTCTTGTGTTTAGTATGTGTTTAGTCTCATTTTTGTGCACAAACACCCACTATCACACCTTTTCTTGTTTGCTGAGGTACCAGAGGTCTTTCCTTGAAGCTTTTGGACTGATTTGGAACCAAAAGAGCTGCTGGAACATTGTTTGTGAAGAGGGTCTACAAGGGTAAGACTTTTGTCCCTTTTTACCCCATTTTTGCAAAGCTTTTTAGCCTATTTTGCATCTGTTTTTGAGCTTAGAATATAGCATATAAAAGTCTTTTTTTTGTCTGCTCTAAATAGTTTGTTAAGGGTGTTTTAAGCTTTGGGGTTGTTTGACCCCTCTTAAGGCTTGTTTGGCCTTTGTTTTGTGCCATTTTGGTTGAGCTCCGGGACCATTGTGTTTGGGCCTCCCCACCACTGAAATCTTGAGGGATTTCAGGGTGAGGATGGTGCCTTGAGGTCCTAGGAAGGAGAGGGCCACCCCCTCTCCTTGTTGTCCTTGAAAAGGGCCATTTTTGCCTCTTTAGTGAGCACCATGTTTAGGTTCATGTTGGCCATGCCTTGACTGATTTTCATGCTTATTATGTCATAATATAGCATTGTGTTTAGTTGGTTTTGGTACACCATGCTTGCTTAGCATACATGCCTTGTAATGCCATGATTTGCCTCAATACATGCATAGCATTTAGACTACCATGCTCATGTATTTTGGCCAAGCTTTGTGAAGCTTTTATGCATATTTTAGTGTGCTTGAGGACTGTTTTTGGTTGTTTGGGTCATCCATGATTTGCTTTGTACCCTCTTGTATGCCTTAAGCATTGGCCCCTCTAGCATGCCATCCTTGCTTTGTTTCAGTGGTTTGGAATCACTTAGTATGTTATTCCAGACCTCATAATGTGCTTATATGCTTGCATTTGATGTCCCTTTAATGTTTCATAAGGTTGTCATCTCATGCTCCATGTTTAGGCCTTCATGCATGCCATCCTGTTTAGGCCCCTAGGATGCCATGTCATTGTGTTTTTAGTTATGTTTCAACATCCTAAACCTCTGATTTTGGTCATTCAATTCATGCCATGTTTGGTTTTGCTAAGGGTAGTTCAATACCTCCTTAGCTTGCCTTGAGTTTTGGACCTCTAATTGCATGCTTATGCTTGTCTTGTTGGCTTGGTTTGGCACCATTTTAACATGATTTTCAAAGCTTATGTTGCATGTCATTAGTCCATGTTTTTGTGCTTACAAGTTGTCTTTATGTGCTTAAGTGTTGTACCATATTTGCATGCATGTGTGTGTGTGTGTGTGTGTTGGACCTCACTTCCATAGTATTGGCCACTGATTTTGGCATGCTTGCGAGCTATCCATGTTAGTTTAAGACCACCCCTTTGCATGTTGTTGTATGCTCACTTTGTGTGTTGTCGCATGATTGGAGTTGCATGATTGAATGAAGTCACATGCTTGCTTGCATGTTTGAACACCCACATTGTGCCTTGCATACTTGTTAGTTGCATTGTCTCATGACCATTGTATGCCTTGTATGCTTCTTAGCGTTGTCCATGTTGCATACTAGTCAACATGCTTAGGATTTCATTACATTGACATGAATGCTTTGCCTCTTGAATTGCTTATGATAGAGGCTGAGTTCAATTTGCTTGATTATGTGCATTGCATTTCATATCAACATGCACACTTGATTCTTTGGGCCATCATGCATGGAAATGCGTGATTGGTGGTCCGAGAATCGAGGCTCATCCTCCTTTGAGTCATACACATGATAAGGAGTGTGGTTGGTGCATACATTGCTTGAAATGCATTGCCACGCCAAGTTCTGTCCTCTGCTGCTGTCAAACCAGTTTTTGCAGGAAGATTTGGCCGGCCGGCCATCTTTAGTGCCGACCGGCCATCCATTGTTGGCCGATGGAGTATTTTGTGGCCGATGACCATTATACATGGCCGGTGACCAATCCCTTTAGCCGGTGGTGTTCTACAGCACTCAGAGAAGCAACCCTGGGACTTGTGCAATCTTCAGAGGAGGATAACAGCCAAAATAGAGGCATCTTGTGCATGGCAGTGACTTCCGAGCGGAACCAAGCGCGCATGCATTAGACCCTCTTCCCAAGGCTGCTGTTTACTGCTTAATTATATTCAATTGATTTGTCAATTAATTAGGTGGTCTGTAATATTTAATTAGCTTGTTGGTTAGTTAAATTGTATTATTCTTTCGGTCCCTCCGAGCGAGGACAAATTTGTAATAAGTGTGGGTGCGTGTGTCCATGTCTTCCAAACCCCCACTTCTTTCTCCCTTTTACTTACCTGCTTTCGATGGTTAGTTTAGGGCATGTTTACTTTAGCATACCTTATGCTATGCATGCGTGTATCATTCATCAGTATTGCATGCACCGGGCTCGGCGCATCATGCTAAATGCATAATATTTCAAATCTAACTTGAATACATGCTATTTGTGCATTTCACATGTCATCCTTAGATTAGCCGAGCCTATTCTAGTGACATTCTGTATGCGTTGCATTAGGCATTTAAACATGGACTTGGATCATGCATGATTGCTAACATGTTCTTGTTTTGGCGCGGAATACATTGTAAGTATTTTATGCTCTAGCATCTCGCATGAGTGTGGATGTTAACATGACAGCATGCTTACCATGTGGCTAGATGCTTATGTGATATAAACTGTCTGAATGCCTGTGGGTGAAGGTTGGATTGTTTAAGTTGGAACAACTCATTGAAATCCGTATTTTAGCCTACTTGCGAGTAGCAAATTCCAAAGCATTTCCCAAACAAACGGATATGCAATGCTTCGTTCCAAATTAGGCAATCTAGTCTATACTTTTGTGTTGTGCGCATCATATAGTAATTCTAGCTGATTAACTGGCATAAAAACACATAACGTTTTCAAAAGAAGATATCATGGTTAGTAGAGGCCGATCTTCGGATCGGGCGAGAGGGGGTGCTCATAGCTAACCTTCCCCAATCGTACCCAAGTTCCCGAGCCGAGGCAACTTTGGTGATGACGGACACATGGCCTTTGGCAACGAGTCAGGGTTTCCTAAATTCCCCCATTAAAAAATATTCAGGTGGCGACTCTGTATCTGGCGAAGCAGTCCATGTTTGGCACTTCTTTCAAAATCTGTTTTCTCAACACGATTTGCCGGATTTGGACTCTTCGGTTCAAGATTAAGAACAGTAACCAAGACGAGTCCGAACTGTAGCATTGAGGTCCCTCGCGGACTTGTTACAACATGCAATAATGCAATTAATAGGCTTGGCTACGAATATGGCATATGATACAATTTGAACAACATGTTGTGAAACACGTATTCAAATAAATATTGAAATACAATGTAATTTGAATGATGCGCCGAGCCTCGGTGCATGCAAGACAAATGAATGATGCAAGCATGCGAGCATAAGGTATGCTAATCGAAAATGTCCCTAAACTAACCATCGAAAGCGGTTAAATAAAAGGGAGAAAGACGTGGAGTTGGAAGACGTGCACACACTCACGCACACTTATTACAACATCATGCCCTCTCGAAGGAGGGTCCGAATGAATAAGCTAACTAGCTATGCTAATTAAGCTAACTATTACAAACCAAAACTCATTAACTATTCTAGTTAACTAATTATTACAGCATAATTGAATAACTAGCCATGCTAAGCTAATTAAAATATTACAAAACGAATTAAACTAATTAATTACAACACATGTATGAATGAATTAGCTAGCTTATTCTAAGCTAACAAAAGAAATTAAATGGCCTCAGGGCGAGGGATGTATGCATGCTCGGTTGCTTCACCCGAAAATGCCATTGCCTTGCTATCGGATGCCTCTGTTTGCACTTGTTTGATCACTGAAAATTGTACCGACTTCCAGATTGCCTCTGCTCCAACACAGGAACACATTTGTGCAAAAATTCACTGGTGGCCGGTCGCTACAAAAAGTGGTTGTTGGCCACCTTAACTAGCCAGTCGGCTACCTTAACTGGCCGATCGGCTAATTCAAGTGGCCGGTCGGCCACCCCCTTTTCTGGACTTCTTCTTTTGCTGCAACAGAGAGTAAACAGAGGCAAAGCAAGGCATTTTCAAGAAATATATGTACTGCTACCCTCCTTATCATCTCTCAAGCTCAAAGGAGTGTAGCTCTTGGCTCTCAAGCCATCAATCAAGCATTTTCAATGCATGATGGCTAGGGAACCAAGCTTGTACAAGGTTAATGAATGCACAAACAAGACCAATACAACCACTACCCTATCATGCGTGATCAAGGGTGATGGTGACTAAGAAAAATGGCACGTTTCATCACTTTGAATATGAAACGTCCCATTTCTCTCGTGTTCGGATTAACGTCCGATCCGAACACGTGCAATGCAACACAAAGATGCTTAATCTTGCCTATTTTACTTTGTTCATTTTGTTTACTCATTTTAGATTACCAATCCATTCTTTAATTGATTAGTCCAAAAGTGAGTATCCTCTAATTGAAAGAGGACTTAAACCACAAGTACATTGAGCATGAAAGAGGGCTCATGCTGTTGGTAATGAACTCCCAAAGGAATTAAACCATTAGGCATGAGGGTCTCAATTCCACACTCAAGCCAACAAGGGGTTCGAAGTCACTTTCAAAACAAATGAAAGAGTGAAGAATAGAGGAAGATTGCAGAGATTTTAGTGCTGAAATGGAGTGCAAAATGGCATTAAAACATGCAAGCAACTCATACAATACATGCTAAAAAGTCTAACTCACTAAGCTAGTGAAAGAGATTGCACTACAACCATACGATACAAGCCTCAAAGGGCCAGACAAACTCAAAACAGAGTTAAAACTAGTCAAAACAGTGACTAAATCATGCTGATATTAAGGTACAAAATGTTAGAAAAACATGCTCACGTGTTAGCTTGCAAACAAAACTCAAGACACAACTCTCAAAAGCAATGAAAGAGTGAAACAAATGAGCATGTGACGGGGCTGTATACACTAAAATTACATGTTAAAAGACACTACAACATGCAATCATTCCAAGCAAAACATGTTTAAAGGCCTAAAATGCCAAGCTAATGAAGCCATTTGCACTACAACTATGCAAAACAAGGCTCACATGACCAAAGCAGCTCAAAACAGAGTTAAATTATGCCAAATCAGAGGCAAACACATGCTGGAAATAAGCTAAGTTAAGCCACAAAAACATGCTTCCATGTGATGCTAACTAGGCATGGAAGTGAAACACAAGGAGGGGAGGCTAACCCCTTCATTTTTGGACTTCAAAACATGCTTTTTACCACTGAAATAACTCTGAATTTCAGTGGTTTAAAGGCCCAAAAATTTTGATTTTAATATGCTAAAACATAGTGCAAAGGCTCACACAAATAAGCAACAAGAAGGGTAGACAATCCCTTAGCACAAAATGGCTTCAAACCAACATGTTAAGGCCAAAAAATCAAAGCTTTTTGTAGTTGGAAACTAGGCCCAAAATAGTATAAAAAGATGGCCAAGTAAGTGATTAAAACTAAGCCTACAAGGTAAGTAATATACCTCTTGAAGCTCAGTACAAAACAGCACTCTTTTAGGCTCAAACCTCCTTTCAACAGCCCAAAATAGGCTCCAAGGGACCTCAACTTCAAGGTGGTCCAATTTGGTTAAGGGCTAGTGTGCAAAGGTGTAGAGAAAATCAATTATCAAGCATAAAACAAGAGGAGAAGAGAGAGAGAGAGAATTTTGATCCAAAATTTCTCACCTTCCCAAATGGGGGAGAGACCCCCCTATATATAGAAAATCAAGCTAAAGACTTGTATTCATCCCTCCATACACGTGTATGGAGATAGCCTTCAGTGAACAACAGCTGGCAAACAAATATCTGAAAAAGGGAACAAATGGCCGTCGGCCTAAAGGCCACCTCAACTAGCCAACCAGCCACTTCAACTGGTCGATAGAAACAAAAAGTGGCTGACAAGGTCCCTCCCCCTTACAGGAAAGAGTCACCAAGGTTTGGCCCAAAAACAAGCACAAAACAAAAAGGTTTTAGAGGCTCAAGAACAAGGCGTTCCATCGAGAACTTTGGGTGCACAAACAAGCACAATCATCGAGTGCACAAACAATGACATCTAAGTCTTGAGGTCGGTCAAAAATGGGGTGTCTACAGTGATCTATTCTGCCTGTGCTCTCCCGCTGAGTTCCTGTTTGGCAGTGTGGTCAAAAATCAGCACCCACAATTTGGCGCCGTCTGTAGGAAACGTAAGGAGAATAAATGGCCAACAATGAACAGAAAGAAAAGATTGGGGGCAACATCCCTAGTAGGAGTGGTAAAAACATTGATCCTAATATTGAGGAGGACAACTGTAATGAAGAACCTCGGGATAAGAATCCAGGAGAAAAGGATGTCGGCCAAGAGGGTGACGCATTGAAGAAAGCATATCAAAGCGGGTACTACAACGAAAGCGACCTCCAGGTATGGAAAGATAGATGCCTAAGGAGGGACAACAAGATGAAGGGAATGGCAAACAAGTTGGCAGACCTATAATCGATTGTCAACTTCATGATGCAGAACAATGTCATGCAGCCACCGTTTCTATTAGAGGACATGCCGATTCCAGTGGCTAAGAACAATGCACAGAAAGGGGGACAGAAAGCAATCCCTGTAGTCCCTCAGCATGATAGGGCAAAAAAGCATTCGCATCGGCCTTCACGGGAGGTCGGCCGAGGAGAATCGATGAGAGGAGAGTCTCAGAAGACACATCGTACCAAGGAAACCTACGTTAAGGAACATCGGCATGTTTAAGGGGAAGGAGCTTTGTTTTGACACAATGAATGAAGGGAGGTCCAAGAGGACTCATAACGACACCAGGAGCAGCGTACCAAAAAGGCTGAAATCCGTTGACAGCCGAGCTCCAGGACAGACTAAGGAGGATTTGAGGGATTACCTCCAGAGGAAATGACAAGATGCCGAGGTAACATCTCTGGTCAAGCTGAGATTGCCGTTCTCAGTGGAATTGGATAAGTTTGAAGCCTCGAAAAGGTTCCACATGCCGAGATTCCAAATATACGATGGTAAGTTTGATCCTAACTTTCACGTCAGCTTATATTTGAACTCAATGGCACTATATACCGGGAATAAACCGTTGCTCGGCAAGGTGTTCCCCTCATCCTTTGGGAAAATCGCATCAGATTGGTTTCACAAGTTGCCGAAAAGAACTATGAAAAGCTGGGGAGGCCTGGCCGAGATATTTGTGGCCAGGTTTGTTACAAACAAACTGCAGCCGTTGAGGGTAGACTCCCTGATGGCTCTGAGAATTGGCGAGGATGAAAGCATCAGGGCTTATGCAAAAGGTATTATAAGTTGTTTTACCGAATACCAGGGTGCAACCAAGAGTTGGCGGTCGTATCTTTTAAGAATGGCCTGAACGATGACTATCTGCTTCAAAAGTCACTGGAAAAGACGCTGCCAAAAAGTATGGAGGAACTTATGGCCAGAATCGAGAAATATGCGAGAGCAGAGGAAGAACGCCAGGGACAAAGGCATCAAAGCAAGAGAAGAGGAACAGCTCGCCAAAGCGAGGCCGAGGTAATACAAATTTTAATAAACAAGAAACAGGACTGAGGGCTGCACAGGCAGTCACCACAGTGTTTTGGATCCCGATTTACAAAGTCCTGGAAAGGATCAAGAATCAGCCTTACTATAGAGCACCAGAGAAGATCCTTGGAGAATTTATGGGAAGAAGCCTGAGGAAGCACTGTACCTACCACAATGAGGATGGGCATTTGACTCAGGGGTGCAGAGCCCTAAAGACACATCTGAAAGATCTGGTAAGACAGGGTCACTTAAGAGACCTAGTAGATGAGGCTAGAACAAGGAATGAGCAAGCAAGGCTACCCTAGGCACCAGCAGCAGCACCTCCACCCGCACCGCAACCGCAGGCAGACGGACCTCGAGTGATCAATGTGATTCACTCAAAGGTCAACGAGAACGAGGTACGTAGGGAGACCCAAAGGATAAAGCACTTACAGCATGTATATCAGGTCCAACAAAAGAGGCCTAGGGCAGACGAGTACCAAGGACTAGTGGTGTCCTTTACTGAAACCGACCTAGACATGGTGTAGCATCCGCACAACGATGCTCTGGTGGTATCCCTTAAGATTGGAGAATGCCAGGTAAAGCACATTTTGATTGATCAAGGCAGCTCTTGTGACATCATGTATGTCAGATGTTACAAGGAGCTCAGCCTTCACCAAGATGACCTAGAGCAGTCCAACAGTCCAACGATCGAGTTCAATGGAACGCCGACGTGGCCCCTAAGAGAAATAAGCTTGGAGGTACAGGCAGGCACCAAGAAAGTAAGTACAGAGTTCTTAATAATTGACACCCCCTCTCCTTACAATGTTATCTTTAGAAGGCCATGGTTGCACGCAATAAGGGCTATTCCCTCAACACTACACCAGCTGTTGGGGTTCGCAACAGAGCATGGAATTGAGGAGATCAAAGGGGATCAGATGCAGGCAAAGAATTGCTCTATAGCAGTAATGAAATCCACCTGCAACGTACAAGAAGCAGAAACAGTAGAGATTGAAGATGAGGACATAGAGGTCCTGGATGATGTCGGCAAAGAGCCAACCGACAAAAGCGAGGAAGCCTTGAAGAAAATTCTGGTCCAGCAAAGGGATGAAGAGCGCTTCTTCCTTCTCGGCTCAAGCTTGGCCGAGAAGGAGGAAAGGGAGTTAGAATCATTCTTGCGAGCAAACATAGAGGTGTTTTCCTGGACGCCCTACGAGATGCCTGGCATTAACCCTGAGGTTAAATGACATAGACTGAACGTAGACAGGTTGGCTAAACCAGTCATTCAGCGAGCAAGGAGGCCGACGCTAGTTCATGTGGAGGCAGTAAAGGAGGAAGTGAACAAATTATTAGAGGCCAAAGTCATCTGAGAGGTAAACTACCCTACTTGGCTGTCCAACACTATGGTTGTGAAAAAGAAGAATGGAAAGTGCAGGGTCTGCGTGGACTTTACTAGCATGAATAAGGCTTGTCCCAAAGACAGTTTCCCACTCCCCAAGATCGATCAATTAGTGGATGCCACTTTAGGGCATGGAAGGATGAGCTTCCTGGATGCTTACAGGGGGTACCATCAGATAGCAATGTACCCCCTGATGAAGAGAAGACTGCATTTATCACCCCAAAAGGGCTATATTGCTACAGAGTGATGCCTTTCGAGTTGAAAAATGCAGGAGCAACGTACCAGAGGTTAGTGACCAAGATGTTTAGACATCTGATTGGCAAAATCATGGAAGTATACATTGATGATATGGTCATGAAGACCAGAGAACTTGAGAACCACTTCGCCGACTTGAAGGCAGTTTTCGATATCCTTAGAACATATCGGCTCCGACTCAATACTTCGAAATGTGCATTTGGAATTGGATCTGGTAAGTTCCTGGGATACTTGGTTACCAGAAGAGGCATTGAAGCAAGCCCAGATCAAATCAAGGCCATCCTGGATTTGAAAAGCCCAGAGTCGGCAAAACAAGGGTAGATATTGACTAGAAGGGCCGCAGCCCTAAACAGATTCACGAGCAGAAGTTCAGATAAGTGTAAACCATTTTTCAGTCTGTTGAAAAAGGCCATAGACTTTTTGTGGACAGAAGAATGTGAAGTCGCCTTGGCCAACTTGAAAAGATACCTAACCACAGCTCCAGTTCTCTCAAATCCAGTACCTAGAGAGGAACTGTTCTTATACTTGGCGGTTTCAGAACATGCAATGAGCGCAATATTAATCAGAGAAGAGAAAGGAGAACAAAGGGTAATATACTATGTGAGTAAAACCCTTGCAAGCGTAGAGACCAGGTATTTACCCCTGGAGAAATTGACATTGGCCTTAATGATGGCCTCTAAGAAGTTGAACCATTATTTCCAAGCCCACAAGATTGTGGTATTAACTGAGCATCCCTTGAAGTCCCTGCTACAACAAGAAAATCTGACAGGCAAGGCAGCCAGATAGGTAGTAATACTGGGCTAATACGACCTGGAATTTAGGCCCAGAACAGCAATTGAGGGCCAGGTTTTGGCCGACTTTGTGGCCGAGTTCACACCAAGAGCCATCCCACGTCGAGCTCCGATGAGCCGCGGTTTAGGGTATCCAGGGGAACAAGAAGAGACCCAGCTGGGAATGAAAAACCCCACGACAGAGTACAAGAAAGAAGAAAAACTCAAGCCCTGTGATATTTATATTGGCAACTCCTTCCGCTTGTTTGTAGATGGGAGTTCAAACTGTCAAGGAACGGGGGCAGGAGTAGTGCTAGTATCGCCAGATAGGCGGATGTTAGAACGATCTATTCAATTGGGGTTTAGGGCCTCAAACAATGAAGCAGAATATGAGGCACTGATCGCAGGATTGAAGTTGGCAGCAACAATGGAAGCCGACAAGGTGGTAGTCTTCTATGACTCCCAGCTTATTGTGAACCAGGCAACAGGCGAGTATGCAGCCCGAGATGAAAAAATGATACCTTATGTCAAAGAGGTTGTCAGACTGTTAGCTTTGTTTCAAGACTACCAACTACAGCAAGTTAGCCGAGATGACAACAACCATGCCGATGCCTTGGCTAACCTGGCTAGTGCAATGAAATCAGGGGAGGCAAGGACAATAATGGTTGATTATTTGTCAGGCCCAAGTGTGGAATCACTGATCGCAGAGTACGAAACAATGTGTGTAGAGATGGGCCAAGTTAGATGGATGCAATAGTAATGTTCTTTAAAGATGGAAGCTGCCAGATGATCGCAAAAAAGCACACAAGACCAAACTGAAGTCGGCTAGGTTTAGCCTAACAGCAAAAGGACATCTCTACAGAAGGTCTTTTACTGTTCCCCTTTTGAGATGTGTGCATCCCTCCCAAGTTGAAGACTTCTTGTATGAAATACATGAAGGAGTATGTGTAAGCCATGTTGGGGGCAGATCACTTGCTTATAGGGCCATTACTCAGGGTTACTGGTGGCCCTATATACAGAAGGATATTGAAGCCTATGTCAAAAGTGCGAGAAGTGTCAAAGGTTCGCACCTTTGATACATCAACCAGCAGCAGATTTGAACCTAGTGTCCAGCCCTTGGCCATTTGCCCAGTGGGGCATGGATCTTGTTGGACAACTACCCCAAGCAACTGGACAAAGGAAGTTCCTGCTGATAGCAACTGACTATTTCACGAAGTGGGTAGAAGCTGAACCCCTTGAGAAGATTTGGGATACTGATGTGAAGAACTTCATATGGAAGAACATCATCACCAGGTTTGGGATCCCAAGGGCCATAATAGTAGACAATGGTACACAATTTGACAGTAAGCTAATTAAAGGCTTCTGTGCAAAGTACAAAATCAAGAACTATTACTCTACTCTAAGTTTTCCTTAGAGTAATGGTCAGGCAGAAGCATCTAATAAGACTATCTTGGATGGGATCAAAAAGAGGCTGGTGGCAGCAAAGGGAAAGTGGGTGGAAGAGTTGCCCAATGTACTTTGGGCATATCGAACTACGCCAAGAAGATCAATAGGGGAATTCCCATTTGCCATGGCTTATGGCACAGAAGCAGTCATCCTACTGGAAGTTGGCATCCCAGGGATCAGAACCCAAGAAGTAGAGAATAGGACTAATGAGGCATTTCTAGCCCGAGATCTGGACCTACTTGGGGAGAAAAGTGAGAGAACAGCAATTCAGCTGGAGGCATACCAGCAACAACTTGCTAGGGCTTACAATAAGAAGGTCAACCCAAGAGTGTTTCACGTTGGGAACCTCGTCCTAAGAAAGGTCGTCGACAATAAGAAGGATTCCAGAGACGGAAAACTTAGCCCAAATTGGGAGATAGAATTATCTTGTTCGCCGACAATGGGCCATATTGGCTTAAGGACAGTGATGGCAAAGAGTTGCCAAGACCCTAGAACACTTGCAACCTAAAGTTTTTCTATCATTAGATTTTTATTTTTCGAAGTTTATGTCATAATTTTATTGGCTGAGGTAGTAATAAAATTTTAGCCTGGTTTTTTAAGAATTTGAAATTTGTGTGATTGGATTGACTAGTCCTACGGCGATGTTTCTAATTGAAACATGACAAATAACTTAGACTTATCATATGGCAGAGTTGAATTGTACTAACATATAATAAAGTTGAACTAAGTTGGCGATGTTTCTGATTGAAACATGACGAATAATTTAGACTTATTATATGGCAAAGTTGAATTGTACTTGCATATAATAGAGTTGAACTAAGTTGGCGATGTTTCTGATTGAAACATGACGAATAACTTAGACTTATTATAGGGCAGAGCTGAATTATACTTGCATATAATAGAGTTAAACTAAGTTGAATTGTAGCTAGACTTGCCATGTCGGCAGAATTAAACTTAGAATGGAACTAAGTGCATTTAAGTTAGATTAACAGGGAAACCAAGGTTGAGAACCTCGATTAGTCTTTGTTTGAATCTAACTTTGGCGAAAGGCTATTCGGGCTTAATGTGAACATAAGTGAAACTTAGGTTCACATTAGGGGGCAGAGAGCTGGAGAATGATGAATAAGCTCAAAGATTTGAAGTGCTTGGGACTTGTTGAAATTTTATAGACAAAGTTTAACACTTGTTGAAATTTCAGAAAAATTTACAAGTTGAAATTACCCGAGGTAATATTAAAAGAGGTATCCGAGATACATATTGGCCGAGATGGCCAACCAGGTTGCCAAGCTTGGAAAGGGTGAAGTCTTGAAAGAAGATAGCATATGAAAGTAAAAGAGCAATACTGAATAACACTTGTAAAAATATTTTGATATTTTTAAGTGTTAGTCGAGGAAAACATTCAAGATTTATATCCGAGGTATCACTTCCCGAACTTATTATACAGTTAAGGTATACTTTGATAAAGGGCAAAAATATTCTAAGTATGGAAGCATGAAAGGCATGAAAGAAAGCAGTAAAACATACAAGCATACAACACTTGAAGGAAGAAATCAGACTTGCATTCAAAAGAGAAACTTGTCCATGGGCAAAAAGGTACAAAAAGATTACTTGTTCAAAGTACAAAAAGAAACGTCGGCCAAATTGGAGTTAAAACATTGTCCAAAAGGTTACAAAAACTACAAAGGAAAAAAGTACAAGAAAATATTCTAAACAAGCTATTCTGCGTCGGCGGTTGGTGGTGTTTCGACCTCAGCAGACAGTCGGGCGAGCTTCTCGGCAGCCTTCTCGGCCTCGATCTCGGCGTCAATTTCTAGAAGAGTCTTGTCAAGGCTCTTCTCAACAATCTCGACCTCGACCTCAGTGGTGTTCTTGGGGACCTTGTTCTCGTCGTCCTAAGTTAAGTCAACGGCTTGCTCATTCAGAGTTAGGGACTTGGCCCCAGCAGAACCCTCAGTTCCAACTTCAACCTCGGCTTCTTCCTCTTCTTCTTCCCCTCAGCCTCAGCCTCAGCCTCGGATTGGCTTGGAGCGGGGGGAAATGGCATGACGAGTCAGATCTCATCTCGGAGAAGTGAGTCCACAGGATAGCCAGCTCTTTCAGAACAGCTATCCAACCAAGGGTGTAACCCTTATTGTGATAACCCTGCTCCGTTTTACGTTAATTGGTCCTTATTATAAATGTGATTATGTGATTGATATGATTTTGTGTGCCATTATGTGAAAATATGTGGTTTTGAATTTCTATCTGTTCACCGTAGGAATATCTGTTTGATTATCTGCTTTGGAAATTAAATTGAAGGCCTTATTGGCCACGGAACCCGAAATTGACTACGCCATTGCGATTGGCATAATTTTTAGAGCCTACGGTGAAATTTAATTGGAAATTGATTCGGATCAAATTAAGTTGATTTAATTGATGAATAAGTGCCCAATTATTTACTACTATTAAATTGGAATTAGTGGGGTTTGTTGAATTAAGGCACTACACCCTCAATTCTCTCCTTATAGCTTCATTTCGCTGATTTGAACTCAAAGAGAGAGAGAGGGCCGGCTATAGAGAGAGAGAAAGAGGGAGAGAATTGTGTAATCTTGGCTCAAGGTTTGGGGAATTTGAAGATTAAACTCAAGAAATTGCTATAGTTTGGAAGATTGAGCCTCTAGGTAAGTGAATTCATGAGTTTAATGTTGTAAATTGTGAATTCAAGTTTGATTAATGGTCAAGAACATGAATTAGTTTGATTATAAGGAAATTGAGTTGTATTTGTTGAATTTAAAGTCAATAGATGCATGCATGTAGGAAATTACTATGAATTTCCATATTTGAACACAATGTGTATAATCTATGTTGAATCTTGTTGAAATCCATGTATTTGATCATCTCTTCACCAATTAAGTTGATATGAATGAATATTTCTCACATGCAAGAGTAGATCATGGAGGTATGAGCTTTGCATGTTTGAATTTGATGTGTTGGTGATGAGTTTGGGTTAATTTGAGGCATGCATGTAAGTAATTCAAGAAATTGAGCTTCATTGTGTTGTAATTTGGTGTTGGTATCATGTTAGTATATGTATATGTGAAATTTCAGCCATGGCATGCAAGAAATGTTGGTTAGAGTGTTGAATTCGAGCTCAAGAACCATTTTGGAAAACCCAGAATTTTTTATGTCCGCTCAAGCGGGGGAACCGCCGCTCGAGCGGGGATTTCGAGCTCCCAGTATTTTCTTGCAGGCATGGTGTCCGCTCGAGCGGGGAAGTTCACGCTCGAGCGGGGAGCTATGTAGGATGAACTTCCGCTCAAGCGTCCAAGTTCACGCTTGAGCGTAAAAATGATACAACCAGCACTTTTGCAGACCTAATGGGTCCGCTCGAGCGGGGAATCCCACGCTCGAGCGGGGACCCCGTTTTCTGAAATTTTGAAAGTGTACTCTGTGTTTCGTTTTCCGTTCTCTTTCACTTGCAAGCACTCTTAGGCATGCACTAAGCATTGTAATTGAGTTAAAGAGATAAGAATAAAGCCTAAAGAGGAATATGTGAATTAAAGAACGGATTGAATCGTTTGTGACCCATATGTGCTATATGATGTGTAGGGTCAAGCTCCAGGGCAAATCCACAAGCCGATCACTGTGAGTAATATCGATATTTTGAAGCCTGTCATTTGTCAAATTGCTTATTTCCTTATAAGCCTTATAAGTTGCTAGTTTGAATTGTGGACAAATGTTTGATATGAATAACCGAATAGGCCGAAGGCCAGTTTGAAATAAATAAATGAATGAATAAATGGGCCAGAGGCCAGTCTGACATGAATGAATGGGCCAAAGGCCAATCTGACATGAATGAATGGGCCAGAGGCCAGTTTGACATGAATGAATGGGCCAGAGGCCAGTTTGACATGAATGAATGGGCCAGAGGCCAGTCTGACATGAATGAATGGGCCAGAGGCCAGTTTGACATGAAAGTCTGAATGGGCCAAAGGCCAGTTTGACAAATGAAAGATAAATGGGCCAAGGGCCAGTATGTTTGGAACTACAGCCACTTGATTTAAATTGTGCGCGTATATGTTAAATAGAAATATGAATTGGGCCCAAGGCCATTTGAAGTGTGTTGTTCTACATATCATTGTATAACTTCTTTATTTGATATTATTCACTAGGCTATCGCTCACGCTCATTCATGTGTTTGTAGGTGAGCCAAGAGAAGTCCAAACCCAGCCCCAGTGAAGTCTGTAAGGAACAACAAAGGTTTTGAAGAGTCAGCCCTTGCGTCTCACGCACGAGACCCGTCTTCGCCTTTTTGTCATTCTGTTTTATTTTGTCACATGGGCGAAGTCTTTGAATATGTTGTATATAGTTTTGTTCGGTTGACTTAGACCTATATGATCTTGTATGTACAGAGCTTTGTGTAGTACATATTTTGATGTGAGTTATTAATGTACATATGTATGGTTTGTTATGATGTGCCATGTAAGCACAGCTCTATGGACAAAGTTTTAAATTGCTTCCGTTTGGCCCCCATCAACTCAGTTAAAATACGTTTGGCTTGGTTTGAGGCCGTAGGTAATCTCATGATTACTGGCCGGTTATGTCCTTAACCCTTGGGGCGGGTTCGGGTCATGACACCTATTGTATGCTTGTCTAACTTGCTTTTTGTATTCCTCACAGACATCGGCTGCCCCCTCGGTGTAAGCCTTCTCATCCGCCTCCTTGATTTCGGCTACCTTTGTGGACAGAGCCGTTTGGAGCTCAGTTTGGACCTGGGCCTCTTTTTCTTTGGCCTCTTTTGCCTCGGCCTTAGTGACCTTGGCAACATTTTCTACAACCTCGGCGCGGTCCTCGGCTATTTTTAAGGCTAACTCAGTAGCCTTGGCTTGATCAAGAAGACCTCGGATGTGAGCATCGGCTTTGTTAAGTGAAATGAGAAGTTTGGCTGCTTCCTTGGTCTTTTGGGTTAGTTTTTTCTTGAAACCCTCGGCCTTAACTGCGAAAGAGTGACCCTGCTGGATGGCCTGCAAGAAAAGAGAACAGATTATTAAAATTTTGGCTAAGTGTTAGAAGACTTCAGAAAACAAGGTAAAAGACTTACCAAGACGTAGTGCTGCATCATTAAGGCATAGTTTTCATACTCTGTTAGCTTAGCCATTCGGTTGATATCGGCTGGCAAAAGAACGACAGTGGAGATGGCGACGCCGACTTCAACACTGTCCAGCGCGCTATCACCAGATAGCAGAGGTCGGTCACCCACCATAAATGTCGGGGCCCAAGGGGAGTTAGATTTAAAGGCGCCGGGCTGATCTGTATCCTCAGACCTTGGCCGCTTCGAGGAGGGAGCCTCAGACGAACTAGCCTCAGCAAGCCTCTTTTCAGCAACGGAGGCGCTTTTCTCAACCTCGGCTAGTTTAGAGATCGGTAAAGTGTCCTCAGAGTCGATCTGAGTTACTGTTGCCTTGGCTTTGGCTTTCTTTACCCTCTTTGGCTTAGCCTTTGGTTGGGATTGTGATGGGGAGGATTGAACTGTCACAACGCCAGGGATGTCGACCAAGAGGTCTTCAACCACAGCCTTGCTGCGTCTTATCTCGTCGGCGGTGGCGGCAACAATGACTTTGGTACCAAAATGGATTGCTGGAAGTGCAGTGGGTGGGTTTGCTGGATCATAAGCCTACACTTCAATACTTTGGCATTTACGGCTACGAGTTCTACCTGCAGGAGCGAAGAGTGGAGCTCGACGTCGGCGTTGGCACTAGGCTGGAGGAATCAGTTGGGGAGTGGGTATTGATTGCTGCTCTGCTGGATCAGAAGTTGAGGCTTGATCAGGCCTTGGCAATGACGTGATAGGGGGAGTTGTTGCAGAAGGTGGAGACTTGCTTTTTCAAGGAACATCGGGTAGTAGGCTCCGATATGTTAGGATGTAGTTGAGGAGGATTGGAGCCTTACGAAGCTTGATTGGCAGGCCGAGAAGGCGAACCAAGTCTTTGCTCGGCATGTAGTATCGGCGAAAGTCTTTTTTTGGCTGGAGGAGAGCTACAAAAAAGAGATCATACATTAGAAATAGATTAACAGAAAGATGATTAAAGAAAAGTAGGATGAGGGACTCTAGGGAGGGAAACTAAGTCCTTACCCTTGTCATCCTAAAAACTTCGCGGCGCAATGGGAAGAGATGGAGTTCATCGTCTAGCGCGAACTCCCAATTGCCCGAGACAATCAGGTTGTCATCTGTCACGCCTTTATTTGAGTCTAGAATATTGGCTATTAGCTTGTATTTGGTGGATCTCAGCTTAAGGCAATATGTATAGCCAGCTTTGGTTTTAAGGCCACACATCGTGTAATAGTATTGGATATCGGACAATGTGATCCTAGCGTTTTGCCGACGTTCCAACTCGGTGATTCCGTTTATAATCCTAAAAGAGTTTACAGCTAATTGCATGGGGTTCAGTTTGTAATAGTGGAGAACCTCCCTTAAAAGGATGTTGAGGAGGAATCTGACTCCTCCTTTAATGACGGAGACTACAGCAAAAGAGCATGTAGTCCTTCCCAGACATAATGAAGTCGTTCTCTCTAGCCAATCGGATTTGAACGTTGGCTGGGATAGAAAACTCTTACTTAAAGTATAAGCTTAGAAAGGGAGTCAACCCTCCTCCTGAACATACACATTATCTCAGCCAAAGTGAATCCAATTTCAGGTTTTTTGGTAAGAAGTTTGGAAAGTGGCAAATGATCTCGGCTCAACCCTAGAAAGCACTGGAGTAAAGATTTTTGAGAATCTAAGGGGGGTTTCGATTCAGTTTTCCTAAGGAAAAGGGTTATAGATCAAATCACAAACCTAAAAACTATGCAGATACAGGAGTCAAAGGCAAGAATCTGGAAATAAAGCAAGAAAGCCAAAAAAGAAATGAAATTTAGAAATCAGGAGTAAAGCAGAAAGCAAGACGATAGATGTACTCATCCAAACTTTAAGGCACTAAGTGAGTGTGTGAAGAACAGTGTGCAAAAGTCGTAGCAAAAGAACATGATTGGCATTTTCATAAAAGACTACACAGATTCCAGATTTAAGATTCAAGAACAGGAAATCGATTCATAATCGAAGAAAAGAAAGAAACAGAGTATAACCATGAAAACAGATCCAATGGCAACAGAATGAACATATGGTATAGATGGAAACATATTCAAAATCATGGAGGACATAAACTGAAAGTTAGAAGAAAATAAGGAACTCACCAGTTAGGTCCGAGCTCGAAGACACCGGTTTGAGTTTTGCTGGAGTTTGACGGTGGCAATGAGTGGAGAAGAACGGTGAATGCTTCGCTGGAGGAGGTGATCGGAGCAAATTGTAGAGTTTGAAGACTTGAACAATGGCGGTTTTGGAAGAAAAGCTTTAAAGAGAGAAAGCTTGGGCAAAAACGAAGGAATGCAAAGTGAAACGACAGAGAGAGAGAGGTTGTTTTTGTTAAAAATTCAAAAGGGCGGCAAACCATAATGACCTGTCTTGGACGACGTGTCTGTCAGGCGGCGTGCGCAGACGCGACGTGACCTGATAGCTCGTGTCAGGTACGGACTAATGAGGGAGCGACACATGGAGAAAACGGTTGAGTAAACCATACGTGACAGCTCATGCGCAGATAGAACTCTTGGAGTTCTTAATTTAATGAAGCAAAAATCTCGGCTGTAAGAGCGATCTCGGTTAAAGAACTTTGTTAGACTTATTTATTTTGATGATTTATTTAATTATGTTTTAATTTATTTGAAAGAAAAAAATAGAATCCAAAATTTATTTTGATGATTTATTTAATTATATTTTAATTTATTTGAGAAAGAAAAATAGAATCAAAATTTATTTTGATGATTTATTTAATTATATTTTAATTTATTTGAAAAAGAAAAATAGAATCAAAATTTATTTTGATGATTTATTTGAAAGAGAAAAATAGAATCAAAATTTATTGTCCCATTATTTTTTACCTAAACCTTTATCCTAAATGTTGTTAGAATGTATTTAATATTTGATTAAATCAGGAGTTCAAACAGCCCAAAACAAAGATTCAAACAGTCCAGCACAGCAGCAGGCCAAAAGGTTCAAGTGGAAGATATTCAAATTAGTAATGATGGAGTGGAAGATATTCAAATTAGTAATGATGGAGTACAACAGCTATAAACGGCTATAAATTCAAATGAATACAACGGCTATAAATAGCTATAAACGGCTATAAATTCAAATGAATACAACGGCTATAAACGACTATAAACGGCTATAAGTTTCATTAAATATACCAAAACCTCTAATATAAACAAGTTACAAGAAAAATCAAAAAATATTCTTTGATCTATAATCACTCACAACCTCTAAAAAATTCTCTAAGAAGTGTTCTTTAATTTTTGTTTACATCCTCTCTCAGAAATTATACACTAAGCCTTATAGCATTAAGCTCATCTTTCCTGTGTGAGGTTTACAGAAAACTAGAGCTTCATTTTTATATCTATCTTTGAGAGATAATTATTGTAGCTTTCTGTGAAAGCAAAAACACCTTCTTTTCAACCTTGTAAAAGTGTAGTACACTCAGTGTTCTTGACTTAGAAAGTCTGTGTAAAATCTGTGGAGGATTGCTCCATCTGTGAAAAGGTTGCTAGCACCCTGTGAAGCTAAAAGATAGTGAAAAATCTCAAGTGAAGCTTGAGGAGTGGATGTAGGCTTGGTTGAAGCCGAACCACTATAAATCTGTTTGTCTCCTCTTCCCTAATCTCTTTACTTTCCTGCTACTGCTATATCTATCTAATATTCATGTGCTAATCATTTGATTTACCCTATATGTTAGTTATACTTCATTGTTATTTTGCTTGATCATTTACTGCTAAGTTCATCATTGTGCTTGTTAATAATTTGTTGTACTAGTAGTTAATTTTATTGGGGTATTATTAATTTTAATTTGTAGAAACCTAATTCACCCACCCCCTCTTAGGTTGCTTTTTGGGTAACAATTGGTATCAGAGCCTGGGGTTCTTGTTTAGATTTAACAATCTTGAGTTTTTGATCCACAGCAACCATGTATTCTACTTACTCTGCTGTAGGACAAGCTAGCAATAGGCCACCTCTCTTTGATGATAGTAATTACATTCATTGAAAAGAAAAAATGACTTTGTATCTTCAAGCTCATTATCACTAAAGGTCCTAAAATCCCTACCAAGGTAATAGACCATATCAGTGTACCTAAACTTGAGGATGAATTTGATGAGCGTGATTATAAACTCCTTCAAGCTAATGCTAAAGCCAAGCTTAATCTTGTGTATGGACTAGATGAAAATGAGTACAATAGAATTTCTAGGTGTATTACTGCTAAAGAGATTTGGGATAAACTTGAAATCACCTATGAAGGAACTAGCCAAATAAAAGAGTCTCGGATTGACATGCTTATTCATGATTATGAACTCTTTACTATGGAATCATTTGAATCGATTTCTGAGATGTTTTATAAATTTACCAATATTATTAATACTCTAAAATCTCTTGGTAAATCTTATACTAATGATGAGCTTATAAGAAAAATACTTAGGTCTTTGCCAAATGAATGGGAAGCTAAGGTTACAGTTATCCAAGAAGTAAAAGACCTAACAAAATTAGGCATTGAAGAACTCCCTGGCTCACTCATGGCTCATGAACTTTCAATGATGGATGGCAGCAAAAAGGAAGCCATTTGGGGAGAAAATGATGGAGTAACCAACCTGTGTCTCATGACTCTTGGAGAAGAAGAATCCACTCAAGATGAGGTAATTTCTAATTATGTAGAACTTGAAAGTGCTTTCAATGAATTACATAATATATTTAGTAACGTTTGTGTTAAGAATTCTAAATTAAAGAAATTAGTTACTTCTCTTTCAAATGATGTGGGTGTTTTAAAAATGGAAAATGCTACTTTGAAAAATGACTTTACGTCTATTGCCAATGAGAAAAACATTTTGAAAAACAATGTTAAGGATTTAAACAAAACTCTTGAAAATTTTGTAAAAGGAAAAGAAAACCTCAACAAGCTTCTTGGAAATAAAAGATGTGTTTTTGACAAAGTAGGCATTGGTTTTGATCCTCTTAAACCTTTTATGAGATTAAATGTTCTTGAGACTAATCCCCATGGACCCAAGAAAGTATGGGTACCAAGAAAGAAATCAAGATATTTTGTAGGTGGAATCTCAAAGAACACCAAGGACTTCGAGAGGAAATGCACAACAAGAGTGTTCAATCTAAAGAGCAAAATCAGCTCCTACAAGAAGAAGAATGATGAAATGAAAATCACCAAGATAAACAATAGAGGTAATGTATGGGTGAAGATTCCAAAGAGGTAAATGAAGATATAACTCCTAACACACCTTTAAGCTTAAAGTTCTATATTCTTTAAGGTATGATTTGTGTACAATAGGTTGTGTCTAATCATTCCTTCCATGTAACCTAATTGTACTAAGTTTGCTAAGTCATGTTCTTCTAGTTTCTTTCAAACATTCATTGAACTTAAAAATGAGAATTATATTATTTTGATGAATACCTATTAGAATATGAATGATTCATGTATTTATTAACATTTTCTATCATGTCATCCATTGCTATGAAAAAAAGATAAAAAGTGATAATTTTTTTTGTGAGGATACTTTTCACATCTTATATATGACTTCATACTAATATGTTAATTCCTTTTTGAGTCATATCTTTGTAGAATCAATTTTGATGTCATAGCATGTTTTTGAGATGTATACTATCTATATTTTGAATTCCACATTTGTGATCTCAAGAATATGCTCAATATGAAAATTTCATGCTTATATGCTTTACATTGGAATATTTGAATGAGTTGTGAAATTCCTTGATTATGATCCATTAACAATGTCTAAATGAAAATAAGTATCATACGTTTATAGAGACATTGCATCTATCCTATTGAATATCTTTTGAATATGGATTATATTGTATACATCTCATGAAATGCTTTTGATTGATAAATTGTTGAATTAATTGTTTATAACATTCATGTTGTACTCCATATTGAGTAAAATGTTTTATCACACTTGAGCATGTGGATTGAATTGATGAAAATGCCTCTTGATAATGTTATGTGATTAAATGAGATTGTTGCATCATTTCTTAATAAAACAAAGAGCATAAAACTATTTTCTTATGCATATTATGCTATGCGTTACAACTTGAAAATTCTGAAAAATAGCATTCCAAACTCTTGTTTGATCACTGAATTATTTTTCACCTTTTTAGTTTGTGATAAGAAGTGATTTGTGTTGTATTTTTATTGAGTAATAGTGATTGTTCTATGAATGCTATATTTACACAAAATAGAAAAGGGTAGCACTGACTTAGGGGGAGAAATCATTTTGCTAACATACTTGTTAAACCCTTTTGAGATGAACTCCTCATGAAAGAAAATTGAAGATTGAAAAGCTTCCATCTCTTGAACCTAAGGTATGCCTCATATACTCTCTTAAGCTTTTAAGGTAAAAATTCTATCTTATATCCCTTGAGCTAATACTGTTATTACTTTGATATGAAAAAGATTAATTATACTTCATATGATTTGCAATGTATACTCTTTGATGATGCTCTCACCTAAAAATCATGCATATGCTTAAATGTGTGGTACATATTGAAATTCATGATTTTTCTTGGCATATGGATTGCTATACCTTGAACATGCTTCATTTTTTTTTTTTTGGAATTACATTAGCTCCATGAGATTATATTGAGTATAACCTATTATAAGCAATATTTGGTATTCTACATAATGATTGAGTTATGATTGTTAAATCTTCTAGATTGCATATTAGTATCCTTGGTAGATTGCATGTTGGTATCATTTTGGCATCCTATTTGATATTATTGACGAGAACATTTCAGTTATGAGCTTTCATTTATCATATCTCCTATTGATTTTGCCAAATGAAATAAGGGGAAGAATTTAAACTTGATTATTTTTAAAATCCCCTCAGTTTTTATTCTGTTTTTTATATCAAACTTATAGGTTTGTACCTTCACATGTTACTATTTTTTTTGCCCATTATTGTCAAATGGTATGAGCTTCAATTGTATGATCATTATGTGCTATCATTTTTTTGGTATCATGAGCTACCTTGATATGGATGATTATTTGTGCTATAATGAGACTTACATTCTTTCATCCTATATGTTGTACCATACTCCCTCCTTGTGCTTGATTTTGTTAAAAATGTCATCGACGAAAAAAAAGAGACTTGATTGTTTTAATATCTCTGATTATTTTTGGTATCTCTATACTTCTGGTATCTTAATTCTTACAACATGACCTTTGAGCTGATTAGTTGTTGATAATGTAAGAGGAAGATCGTTTTCTTCAAGGAAGAGTGACTTGAACTTTAGCTCCATATTTATGCTCTTGCTTGGCAACCTTGTTTGATCTATGCACTATTATGTCTATTATAATCTTGAGATTCGTATGCTCTTGCTAAGAAATTGAGAATTAGATCATGCTCAAATACTTCTCATATACTCATTAACAATTTGGTCTCTCATTATTATTTTTTATTTGGGCTTAATTTTCTTATTTTTTTTCTCTGCTTTTTAATTTCATTTTTCAGTACTTAAACATAAACACAACAACAAATCAAAATACAAATATTTACATTAAAAAAAAAAAAAAACACCCTTCATTTTTTTTACGGCCACACGCCGATCAAAATAAACATAAAAAAAAACCCTTCATTTTTTTCCGGCCATACGCCGATCTTACTTACTCGCCTCTTCCATCATTTTCTTCTTCTTTTTATCACCTTGGGCGACCCTTGACGCCCTTGCCCCTGTGCTTTCGTCGAGAGCGACAACTCCCCGCTGACTATCAAAGACCAAGAACGACGTTTAAGCTCTTTATTTTCGGCCTTCAGTGCGCCTATTTCTACTCGCGCATCCTCGTACATGCGCTGGAGCAGAGAGAGTTGAGCGTTGACCTGATGGAGCTCACTCGTCCTGTTCTGCAATCGGTGAGCCAATTTTGTGACTGACGTCACCGTCTCCATACAGGACGTCAGTGTGAAATGATTGGCTTCTTTGTCAGATTGAGCTGCCATGATTTGCTCAATCGACATCATAAGAAGGTTAGGAAGAGGAATGACAGGAAGAGTAGGAGTAGGGGCACTCGGTCCAGCAGAGCTTATGGGATCGTTCAAGTCCAAAAATAGAGTGAGGGGACAGGATAAGGAAGCCATGGTTTAGAGGTGAGAGGTGTAAAAGAAATGAGTTGTAGAGAAATAGAAGAGAACAGACTGAGGTTTGGCCTCCTCCGTTCAGTTTTTTTTTTTTTTTTATTGTCTCTCGATGAGGAAAAAAAAACAGACGAGAGTGGTGAAGAAAAAATAGAAGAGAATGGTGAAGAAGAAAATGGAAGAGTGTGTGATTAAGAAGAAGGCAAAAGAGAAGAAGACAATGAGGGAGAGGGAGCCGAGGCGAGTACAAATCAAGACCTGCTTTTGTCGGCCAATGACGCAAAAGTGAGGCCGCGTGTCAAACGCATTTATTGAAGGAAAAATAGAGACGCGGGAGAGTTGTATGTGTATGCATATATGTATATATATGTTTTGAATTGTATAGATGCCATTTATCACTATCATTCTCCTCCTCCTCCTCCTCCTCCTCCAGATTCTGACCCATGATTTCCTTTTGATAATGTCACAGGGGGGAGAAATTATATGATGTTATGTATTATGGTATTATTTTCAAACTAATATGATATTATGTATTTATAGTTTGATATCTTAATCTTATATCATGTTGTTGATTAAAACTTATTTATTACACATGTGCTAACCTATGTATTTAGAAATGAATTCAGGGAGCATGACTTGAGGGGGAGCCTTTCTTACTCCCAAATCAAATCAAAACATCATTGTGTGCCATCATAAAAATGGAGAGATTGTTAGACTTATTTATTTTGATGATTTATTTAATTATGTTTTAATTTATTTGAAAGAGAAAAATAGAACCCAAAATTTATTTTGATGATTTATTTAATTATATTTTAATTTATTTGAAAAATCAAAATAGAATCAAAATTTATTTTGATGATTTATTTGAAAGAGAAAAATAGAATCAAAATTTATTGTCCCATTATTTCTCACATAAACCTTTATCTTAAATGTTGTTAGAATGTATTTAATATTTGATTAAATCAGGAGTTCAAACAGCTCAAAACAAAGGTTCAAACAGCCCAGCACAGCAGCATGCCAAAAGGTTCAAAAGGTTCAAGTGAAAGATATTCAAATTAGTAATGATGGAGTACAACGGCTATAAACGGCTATAAATTCAAATGAATACAACGGCTATAAATTCAAATGAATACAACGGCTATAAACGACTATAAACGGCTATAAGTTTCATTATATATACCAAAACCTCTAATGTAAACAAGTTACAAGAAAAATCAGAAAATATTCTTTGATCTATAATCACTCACATCTATTCTCTAAAAAATTCTCTAAGAAGTGTTCTTTAATTTTTGTTTACATCCTCTCTCAGAAATTATACACTGAGCCTTATAGCATTAAGCTCATCTTTCCTGTGTGAGGTTTACAGAAAAACTAGAGCTTCATTTTTATATCTATCTTTGAGAGATAATTATTGTAGATTTCTGTGAAAGCAAAAACACCTTCTTTTCAACCTTGTAAAAATGTAGTACACTCAGTGTTCTTGACTTAGAAAGTCTGTGTAAAATCTGTGGAGGATTGCTCCATCTGTGAAAAGTTGCTAGAAGATAGTGAAAAATCTCAAGTGAAGCTTGAGGAGTAGATGTAGGCTTGGTTGAAGCCGAACCACTATAAATCTGTTTGTCTCATCTTCCCTAATCTCTTTACTTTCCTACTACTGCTATATCTATCTAATATTCATGTGCTAATCATTTGATTTACCATGTATGTTAGTTATACTTCATTATTATTTTGCTTGATCATTTACTGCTAAGTTCATCATTGTGCTTGTTAATAATTTATTGTACTAGTAGTTAATTTTATTGGGATATTATTAATTTTAATTTGTAGAAACCTAATTCACCCCCATCTTAGGTTGCTTTTTGGGTAACAAACTTGGTTCTTGGTTCTTGGTTCTTGGTCATTGATAAAGTAGACTACAGAGTCTTGGTCGAGAGGAGCTAGCGTGTGATGATATCGGCCATGAAGGATTGAGTAAAGTGTTAGCCGACATGCTATGTGGACAAACGATGTAGGTTTCATCACCTCAGGATGCCGAAGTAATAGAACCTGGAGGGCAGTTGTGGGAACATAATTTGTAAATGACAACACGTGGCCAAGATGACACCGAAGTGTCAGCCGAGGTGTCACATGTCTTGGTCATGACACCGAGGTGATCTCGGCTAGGCTGAGGTTATCTGTGGAGATACCGGAATCCGAGATGAATAGACAAGAGACAGGAATCTTAGAATGGGGGAGGACCTTCGTCTGGATAAAGATAAAACTCTTAGGAAGTTTATCTCTGTCTGGTTGGGAGTTCAAGATGAGCATTGAGTTAGAGTCCATTGAAGCTAGGCTTCTACAGGGATTAGGTTAGTGTTGGCTATAAAAGTAAGGCACCATCGTGGGTCTAAGGTACATTTTTTATATTATGGCTAGTGAGTTAAGTACTGTTTGCTATCTTTGAGAGATAATTGAGTACTGATTTGATCATCGGAGTGCCCCCGGTGGACAAACCAGTGCCGGAGTCTTGTCTTTCTGTGACAGGCTGTTATGGCGTGATCTATTCTGCCTGTGCTCTCCCGCTGAGTTTCTGTTTGGCAGTGTGGTCGAAAATCAGCACCCACATAAATGAAATTCTCTCTATATATATATATATATTATATAAAGAATAATTCGATAATCGTAGCCATTTGATTTGATCACAAAAAAAAAAAAGAGATTAATTCAATAATTGTAATCATATGATTCCATCTTATTTGTCTAAAGAAAAGTGACAAGTTAATTTTAAAAATAAAAAAATAGACTGTTAATTTTCTTTTTTTTTAAGGTAAATGCGATTAATTATCACATTTGTTTAAGAAAAAACAAATCTAATTGTTTATTTTTTAATCATCCTATTTTTTAATCATCCTTATTAATTTTTTTTATTTTGTTTAAAAAACAAATATAATATGATTATAATTATCATATTAGTTTAAATTTTTTAATAAAGTATTTATCCAAATGAAATTAAAAATAAACAAATCAATCATGATAATGATGATTCGTGTCTAATCTTCTTTCCAACTAGTAGATTGACATCTTAAATTTTTTTTTTTTTTTTTTTTTTGACTATTTTAATTTCGGTTAAATAATTTGTTTGAATTAATTTTTTAATTTTTATAAAGAAAATAATAAATAATTATAATTTAAATATAATATTTTATTTTTTAAATTTTTTTTAAACTTTTTCAATTTATTTAACTAAAAAATCAACCCAACTTTCCTGCCAAAGGACACCTTATTGGTTAGATACAGCTTTCAGAAAATTGATTTTTCCAAAGTTTGAATGGTGGTGGTGGGTCAGTGTACGTCGTCTTGGTTTGTCCACGCACCGTGGAACACATGAAGGTAATAAGAAAAAATTTTGTATGGAAATAGGAATTGGTCCTGTTTGGTAGGGTTTGTTTTCAGTTTATTTTAATTTTTAGTTTAATTTAAATTATTTTGATATATTTGGTTTAGCTTAATAATACAGTTTATAATTTTTTGTAAGTCAAAAATCAACTTATTCTTTGAGTAGAGGAGAATAAACTTAATTTATAAATTAAAAATCAGTTTATGTTTACAACTATAAACTATAAACTATAAACTGTTAGGGTATAAGTTATAATCACTTTCCCACAGCTCTACTAAACGGGGTCATTATGTGATATTATTTTTTATTAATTATAAATATATATATTAAAAATAATATTAAATATAAATATAATAAATTTTATTATTAAAATTAATTATAATAATAAAAATATTATATAATATATATTTTGTCCGTATATAAAAAGTACTTAAATAATAGAGCTTCATTTCTTAAAAGGGACGACTCCTTTATTTTCTGTCATCTTCGATGGGGGGAAGAACAAGCCATTGAAAAGTGGGCACGTGGTATTCATTGACAAAGTCTCTCGGTCTCTCTATGGTCTATGCTGCAAAATTTCTATGGCTGCTTTTTGGATCAATAATGCAATGATAATTATTGTTTGGCTTATTTTTCCACCAAAGAAAATACCATAACCATAAATGTGAGTTGTGTTACTATCGATTGAAATTTTTTAATAGATTAAGACGTGTTTTGAAAAGTTAGGAAGAAGTTGATTTTTTAGTTTTTTTTTTTTATTTTTTTGGTAAAAAAGTTAGTTTTTTTGTGACTTTTTTGGGAGAATTTGGTAAAAAGTTAAAAAATTAAACTCTTTACTAAGTTCTCAATTTACTCCTAAATTTGGATAAATTATACTGATATCTTGAAATTTTTATTTAATATAAATTGTTTTTTATATTTAAAAAATTTTGCTTATCCTTTTATCATATTAAAATGATATATTTATTTCTCAATCTTTTATATATAAAATAATAAAATAATATTGATATTTTGTTAAAGTCATTTTAAAAGAAATCACAATCATTTTCTTTGGTTTGACTCATACAAAAATTTAAATTTCTTTATTTTTCGTATTTTTTTATTGCTAATAAATTTTTTTAATATTTTAAGTAATTTTTTTATTTTTTAGATACACCTAATCTAGATATACTTAAGAAGTACAATATTTTTTTATTTTTTTAAATTTACCAAATATAAAAATACAAAAAGACAAATTTGAGTAATAGTGTAATAAATATGAATGACGGTATTTGGTAATACTATAATAAATGTGGGTGAATAGAGGAGAAAGAAAAATGATAGTGGAAATAAAAATGAAAAATTCTATTCATATATAAAAATTTATACAAAAAATATCATAAAAATAATATGATAGTGATGTTGTAAATATAAATCATGTTTATGGGTGTTTTGTTTTAAAGTGATAGGCCACCGTTAAACTATATCATTGTGTTTGAAAATTTTATATAAAATTTATGTTTGTATATTATTACTCAATAAGAATATGTTCAAGTAAAATTTAATGATAGAAAGTTGTAGAATTTAGTCATGATGATAGGTAGAAAAAATGATACGAAAATGTCAAAATGATTATTTAGAAGATTTTAGAGTATGACGTCAGCTAGTTAGGAGTAATTTATTATGAGATTACAAATCTCAATGACAAGAACGTAATTTTTCAAATACGAAGAAGGAATATATATTAAATAAAAATCTTACGGGTATTAATGTAATTTGCCCATTAAATTTTAAGTCAATAATTAGGTAAATTTATTGATATTTTTTTGTTTTTTGGGCTTCAATGGAGAGGATTTCAACAATTATCAAGTGTAGACAAAAATAAATAAAAATAAGAAGGAAAGGAGATGGAGAAAATGATTAAAGGAACAATTAAATCAACTATTAAATTATGGGGTGATGTCGGAAGTTGGTGAAATGTTAATCTTTTGACATTTTTATCCTTTTATATGTAAAAAAATATGAGAAATGTTATAATCAAAAATAGATTAAAAGCTAAAAGTAAGCTTCTTAAATTGCCCCTATGTCTACTCTTATTGCTTTGAAATAAAGCCGCAGTAAAAGAAATACTACATAAAATAAATCTAAGGAGTGGTTTAGGATGATCTAAATAAATGTATTTTTTAATTTTTTATGAAATATAAGTTAGATATGGATTGGGTTTGAAGTGATATGGTAGAGAGGTGATGTGATTTAAATAAGATAATGTGGTTGTTTGAGATAAACTAAATAAGTGCACTTTTTGACTTTTTATGAAATATGAATTGGATATGGGTTAGATTTGAAGTGATGTGATAGAGAGGTAATGTGACTTAAATAAGATGATGTAACTTAAATAAGATAGTGATTTTTTAGCTTTTTAATTTTTTTTATTATGTCAAACCAAACCTAAATAGAATAATAATTTTTTAACTTTTTTAAATTATGACAAACAAAGCTGAATTACATTTTGCTCGTAGGATAAAAGAAAGAATAATGCTTGGGACCCCCTTTTGGGGGTCACCCCCTCACCCCCCTTTGCCACGTGGCGGGTGGTGATTGGAGGAGGAGGAAAAAAAAGAAAAAGAAAAAAAAAATATAACCAATGAGAGAGAGAGGGGGTCAAAGGAGTGGGGGAAAAGGGGGATGAATCATTGTTGTAAAAGAAATGACAAGATAGATTTTATTTGATTTCTGTTGGGAAACTTTAAGCCATACGAGCTATTTATATGCAAAAAGTTGTTGGAAAAATCTACCCCACTACCTAATAAATCTACTCACACTTTTCATCTTCATTCGTGTCGTGTTATGTGTTACTCCATGTTTTTCATCTCTTGCATTTTATGTTTCATATTCTTCTATTTTGTCCACCTCCACTTTCATTTCCAAATGAGTAATAATAAATAATAACAATAATAATATTTATGGTGTCAACAATTACAATTTACCTTTCTTATTTTCATAATTATTATTTTTTAATTTTGGTTTCTAATTTTTATTTTTTTCACTTTAGTCCTTAACATTTGTATTTTTTTTTAATTTACTTTTAAAATTAATCACCATCCAATTTTAAAAAGAAAATGCCACGTGGGCAACCACGTGCAAAATAAATAAATTATATTTTTTTTCCTTTAAATTTATTAATTTCTCACATTGACCCTTAATATTTGTATTTTTTTTTTTTCTCAATTTACTTCCAAAACCAATTTCCATCAGATTTCAAAACCCAAATTTCAACCTCCCATTTTTTTTTCTCCTCTCCAAATTCACCTCTAAACTTTCATTACTCCTTTAGCTCCCCTCTGCCCCAAATTCCACCACCATCGCCCCCATCTATTCCCTTTCTTCGTCATCCCACACGTGTACCATGACTATATCGTTCGTATACACCCAAACACCTTTATCTTTGGTTGAATTTTTGTATACCTTTTTTTAATAATAAAAAAAAATAAAAAATTTGTTTGGTAAAAAAAATGGATACACCAATAAATCCCAAATTAATAACTTATGCACTATTTAGTCCTACAAATTTTCTTATAGACTGAAAGGTCCCATTACAATGTTAATAACATCAGATACAATGTTAATAACATCAGAGTCATGTTACAAACATTAGATTTCAAACATCTAATGTTCATCAAATTTCAATAATGTTTGAAAATTTAGGATGAAAAACATCTAATGTTCATCAGATTTCAATAAAATTTGAAATTATAGAATGAAACATCAGATCATTTACATCATTTACATCATGCTGATGTAAAAATAGGACTAAATGGAGCATAAAAAAATTCCCAGGACTAAATGGTTCAACGTTTCAAAAACTAGGACTTATGGGTAAATTTTTCAAAAAAAAACACTAATTATTTTCATATGGCTATCTCTTTTTGGGGTGGAAATATTTTTTGAAATACAAAAATATACTTTTTGGAATTTATTGTTTTTCAAATTTGTTTCTAATTATTCAAAAAAAAATTAAAAATTCAACCAAATTTAATATAATTTATTTTTATGCAATATGGCTACCAAAATTGGGAGGAAAAAAAAAAGGGGGGGCTAAAGTTAAAGAAATATACTTTAAAAGTCAAAGTGAAAAAATTGTAAAATTTAAAAGGAAAAAGTGTAATTTATCTATTTTATGCCACGAGGCTATCCACATGGCATTATCCGTCCAAAATTGGACTGCAATTTGTTTTGGGAGTAAATTGAGCCAAAGTGGGATAAAAAAAACTTTAAAGGTTAAAGTGGAAATCTCTTGAAACTTCATGGGCAAAGTGTAATTTACCCATAATGCAATGATTTGTTGCTTACCTCATTTATGGGAAATTTTAAAATAGGCACCCTAAAAAAGAGTATGCCTTTGTTATGATTTTTTGTAATATTTAGATATGACTCATTATGATATTAATTACAATTTAGTTATAACTTATTATATAGTTGTTATTTTGGTTATAATTGAAGAGATCTTTCGTTATGCCTCAAGTAATATTTGTTTATAATCCACGAGTGGCGCTAATAGCCCCTACCTTCTTATTTTTTTCTAAGGAGTCCCTATTTCTTTGAATCCCTATTTATAAAGTTTAAACATTGATAAAATTTCTAAAGACCCCCACATAATACCAAAACTATCCCTCATCCAAAACATTACACACCCACTTATCTACACACCCCATAACCTAGGAGATTCGCACCCCCTTCCCCCCAAACCCGCAATAGTATTGCCCTCTCTATCCAAAACCCTTCACTGACCCATTACAGACCAAGCATCGACAACTACATTACAAATGAAAACCCTGTAGCCCTTATGACCATTTGTCACAATCCCATTTCGCCTCTAATAGAATGATGTCATGATGACCGAAGGCCAACTTACAAATATTCACACATACAAAGTATATATATGGGGCATACATGTGCGGAAGTAATAAATTTAAATCAAATTAGCCTATAAAAGTTGTGCATAGATTAAATAAAATGACATACATATTAACATAGTTTTACAACTTGGATACAAAATAGAAAAAATAAAATAAAATAAAACAAAGCTTGCACATAAACATCCTCATGTTATATATTGATCAAAAGGTTTCTCAAGCCAAAACATACAAAAGAAGATGATCTATAAAGCTAAAAAGTATAATCTTCAAGATGATTACAAAACATGAACCAAAACATCTTCCAAACAAAGTCTTAGGCGACATCGCCTTCTTGTTCATCACCTACATATATATAAAGAAGAGGGGTGAGCTGAAAACTTAGGCTAAGTTTGGCATCTTCAAAAAAAGTCAAAAAGTCACTATCTTATTTAAGTCACATCACCTCTCTACCACATCACTTCAAACCCAACCCATATTTCATAAAAAAGTCAAAAAAATGCACTTATTTAGAGCATCCCAAACAACCCCTTAGTGAATGATATAAGTAATAAATGTTTGAATGAATGATATCCAATATTTTATCAAAACAATACATATCATAGCTTGTAACAAATCAAAAGATGAACCAAGTTCATCAATCAAAGACTTTCAAAGTTTCAAAGGATGTTTACTACCATCTACATAACACAAAGGATGAACATTCATTGACAAAACAAAGGAATGACCAACCCGGAATTGATTAGACAAGCCCACCAATTGGTGGCAAAGGAGATATCTCAAACAAATGTACTAGTTGCATTAAAGTCCCCTAACATACAAGGACCTTTCAAGAATGTTATCAAAACAAACATAATACTTGATACAAAAACTAAGAGATAATTATTCATACTTGATCAAATACTTTTCCAAAACAAAACAAAGGAAAGCTTTTATCCAAATATTATAACATAACTTTATTAAAAATACTACTTACAATAGCTCTTCGGTCGCGGAAATTAAGGCAAAGATTCAAGACCTACAAATACATAGTAAATCCCATTGAATGCACTTCATGAAGACAAGAAGAGATGCTCAAAGAATGTTATGCAACACACTCTCAAAACAAGCTTCAAATAAGTATAACAAATCTCGACATTTCTTTCCAAAACCAAGTCAAAGCAAAACATGTTCTGGAAGTTAAATCAATATTTATCTTCTCAAAAAAGCATGTTGGGTACAAAGATGAACTGGACCAAAATAACCTAGCTAGGTAAACTTAGGAGGTCATGGCCGAGGTTCCACACCTCTTAGCTGAGGTGTGGTCTCCTTGGCCGAGGTGTGGGTTGCCTGCCCAGGATGTTACAAGGTGTCGGCAAAACTGTGCTATGGTCGGCCTAGATGTACATACAAGGTTAACCAAGTTGCAAGTGATCATGCAAGGTAGGCCAAAGTGAGATGCAATGCTTGGCCTAGGTGTAGAAGTTGGACAAGAGTGGGTCTCGGTGACCACACTTAGGAAATAATGAAGTCTGAAAATCTGAGTTTCCTCTTGAAGAACATAAATAACATGAACATGAAGAACATGAATGTCAAAATCATAACTTCTTATTCAAAATCTGAGATTTCATGACATAAGTTCAAAAACAGGGATCTGGGTACCCATACTTGAAGGTTTCATGAAAACAAATACAAAAAAACATAGAACTTATTACAAACTTTTGGATCAAAACATAGTTATTATTTAAGAATACAAGAACACTACTTTCTCTCTCTAAGACAAAACTTTAAATCAATGCATGGCTCATGAATCATGCTAGATTATACAATGTGATCAGATTAACATAAAGAACAACAAAAGTAGATTAAAAATCTAACCTCAAAATACAAATCAAATGGTTCAAAGTCTAATAATCAAACTTGTAAAATCTAGCTTCCTCCAAGAACTTCTTTTTTTTCTTCTTAGAGCTTCTCTCTCTTCAAGACAAAAAAATGGCAAATGATATAGGTTTCTCAACTGCTAACTGACTAATACCTACTACTGGGACACGTGGCATCATCTAGTCAAATCTTCTCAAAAAGGTGTCTGAATCAAAAGACAATAATAGGTCAAAGTGTATACAATAAGTAAGGTGGCATGGGTTAACAAGGCAAGGATCCTGGATCAAAACATAGGCTTTGGATAAGTGAAGGATAGGTGAGGTCTTCCTGATCTCGGCTAGGAGGGGTAATACTTGGCCTAGGTGTGACACACCTCGGCCTAAGTTGTACAAGTCATGGAACAAGTTTGCTAGATGTTGGCTAAGGTGCACAACTCGGCAAGAAGGTGCCCAACACGGCTGCAAGGTTCAAGGATCAAAGATCTTGGATGTCTAGGTGATGCACACCTCGGCCTAGGTGGTGCACACCTCGACCTAGGTGTGAGTGTGGAGGTGGAGGTGAGCCAAGATGGTTACAATATGGCCCTAAGTGTTGTCGCTCAACGGCTAGGTGTAAGAGTTCAAAGGTGTTACCTAGATGTGAGATAGCAAAGGTAAATAGACTAGGTTCAACACACAAGGCAATGAACAAAACATGGATCTTATACTTAGGCAAAACACAATAGTATCAAAACAAGACAGAATCCCACACTTAGACAAAATATCAAAGTTTACAAAATGCAAACTTAACAAACCAAAATCATGTAAATTCTCAAAAATATGTGTAAGGCAAAATGAGGGTTGTTATACCATTGCACCCAAACACATTATGACCATTTCCCAAACATATTACACACCAAGCACTCAAATTATAAAAAAAAACAAAACAAAACAAAACAAAACAAAACAAAACAAAACAAAGTTATCGAACATTGTGACAACACATTTTTACATTTACAGATTCATTGGTTTGCTTTACTTTGAGGGTTGAATACTAGGAAGAACTCGTGAATGCAATGAAGCCACGACAAGTGTTTGAATTCTTAAACTGGGTGGTCTAATTTTGGAGCCTGTAAAATCAATACTCACATCGTACAAAAAGGCAGAGAGAGATGGAGGTTTTGTTTGTTGTGAAATTTTATCAAAAGAAAGTAATGGAGTCATCTTCATCGCCATCATCACCATTGTTGTTCAAGGAAGATATAATGAAAGTGAAAGTAGCATTGTTGACAGAAGGGGATTTTAAAATTGGTTTCGAGCGTTAGGTGTTCAATTTAGTTTGATAGGGTTGGGTGTTCGATTCCGAGTGTTGTTTGCGTAAGAATGGGTGTTCCATTTCAATTTGTATCCATTATAATAATTTTAATTGAGGTTATAAATGTCATTAAAAAATATTAATAGGCGGGAGTCCTTAGAAAAAATATGGAGGCTATTAGCGCCACCGTAATCCATTGTGGTCCTTTTGATTACAACACAAAGAAATATCATTACAAAATGTAATAACTTGCATATGGTGCACCCCTATTAATGGTGTGTATTGTAGAATGTTATGTAATCTATATGTCATTGGGTATTAATAGTCAAATTCAATAGGAAAAGTTATTTGGTTATGTTGAAGCAATGTTAAACCATTCAACATGTGACACTCATTCTTTATCTACTACTATTATAAAAGTGTGAAGAATTGTCATGTTTTCTATTTTTTACGTATCTCGAATATACCTTTCCAAACTTATTAAATATCACACAGCAACCTACATCTACTCAACAACCAAACACCTTCTGGAATCTAAATACCTTTAAATATCAAACACCTTCAAACATCATAATATGATTATTTTTTTAATAATTTTACTACCTTGGCATGTTCAATATTTGTCTCATCCATTGCATTCTCATGAGCGGTGAGCATTCAAATATCAACACCTTCAAACATCATAATATGATTATTTTTTTAATAATTCCACTACTGCGGCCTGTTCAATATTTTTCTTCTCCATTACCTTCTCATGAATGGTGAGTGAGAAATTTTGTGAGATTCAAATTAAGAAAAATCATGAAAATATATAAAGAAAATAAATATTTTTGCAATTGACCTACTTTGAATGAGTGGTGATGATTTAAGTGATCTTACTGGCAAACCGATAGCCTTTGGATTGTATTTTACAATTGAGTTTTGTGTATTAATAATAGACTTTGTTTTGGAGGGTTCAAAACAACCGCCAGTCACAATCTACTGCAACACTTTCACAAATAATAATCGACTTTGCTCCGGATGGTTCAGAACAACCTTGTTAGATCAATATGGAATGAAAAATAGCAATATAACAAATTCCCAAAGTTTAACTACAAAGAAGATCAAATTATAGAAGGAATAAATTTTATAAAAATACTTTAACTTTCAATTTCCTTTACTTATTTTATTTCAAAATAATAATATAGTTGAATATTTTATTTCTTTACCTTTAATAATATATTATTACTATGTTAGTTGGGTGCTTTATTTCTTCGCCTGTTAATTACCAAGTGATTTCTACATACATACACATAACAAAAGTGAAACAATATGGTGAATTATATATTTAATAGTAATAAGTCCAACCATGTGATATGAACTACAATTATTTTATACGACTGGTTTCGATCTACTTTTAAAATTTTAATGCTTAAACATTAATATAAAAATATAGGATAATATGTGAAATGTTTATACGACTTTTTATTCTTTTGTCATACAATCAAACCCACTCATACAGTCTAGCCAATGCAACTATTATAAAAAGGTAAAACACAAAAAGCTAAAAACTATTATAAAAGCTAATAACTAAAAAAACATTAAAATAAATAAATAAATAAGAAAATTTATCACGAACAATGCACGTGCTACGTTAGTAGTCTCGTAAAAATTAGGAAAAAACTATTGTGCACACCCTTTAAAGAATGTGTATTATATGCACCTTATAACTACTAAAAAATAGCATAACTTCAATTTTTTGAGTCATAACTAGAAAAAGGAAAACATGTCATAACTAAATACATTATGAGGCATAACTAAAAAACTCATGAGTCATAATTAAGAAAATTGATTATAACTAAATAAGAAAATGATATAACTAGGAATACATATGATACACTCCTTTTTAAAGAGCGTATATTAGAATTTCCCTCAAAATTAACATACAACTTATTTAACCAACAAAATACAAGTTGAGTGGCTATATATATATATATATATATCTCAACTACTAAATAATTTTCTGTTAGCAGATTCCAATAAAATTGGAGCAATTATTTCATGTCTTATTGGATGGTAAACAGTGTAATCGATGAATATAGTAGTGTGTTCATTATTTTGTGTAGATTTTTGAGAAGACAAAATATGACAAGACAATTTGTTATTGATTTATGAAATGTCCTTAACTAATAAATAACGAAGGATAAAAGAGACTAGTAAAAACTCTAGTACGAAGTTGCATGGCAAGCACAAGGTCTTTTGCATTTAAATTATTTATTTCTTTATATTCAAAGTAATTTCATATTTTTACACTAACATTTTGTAAAGGATCCGAAATGAACAGCAATAATAGTATTACTTAGAGAGGCAAAGTTATGTTAATGAGTCAATAATCTAAGGTGAGCGGAGAGTGAGTAGTCGGGTGAAGGTAGAGCAAGTGGTTCAAGAGAAAAATGTGACAGTGCATGAATAGGCAGCATATTGTTCCAAATCCCCAGAAGTTCTACTTGACCTTAGGAAATGAGTCCTATTTATAGGCTTTTCCTTGATACTAGAATATACCAAGTGGCCAAATAGTGTAGCGACTCGTGTCGCGGGATATTGTATCTTGAACCACCAAACTTTGGTAGACACGTCCCTTGATATGTACTATCCCTTTGACACAAAGCCTCAGCAAGTGCCACTGTACTATCTTTTTGGCACGAGCCTCAACATGTACCTTTTTGGTGCAAACCTCAGCGAGTGCCATTTTGGTACAAACTGCAAGAAGTGCACCTACTTTGGTGGCACTCTGTGATGGTACTCATTACGGCACACGCCTTCTCAGTTCAGTTTCCCAAGACATGCATTTTCAGGACTCATGACCTGCTATCAACCATACTTGTGTTTACTTCAGCGACTCCTCCACTCTTAGCCACCTAATTACAAACTTTCCAGCTTCCCAGGGCATGGGTCACTGCAAGAGTTGTGCTTCATACCAAGCCCAAGAGGGTTTCCTTGGCCCTACCTGTGCGACCAAGGTAGGCTCATAACCTAGGTGAATGGAAAGTGAGTCTCTTGCTTTCAGCCTACCCTCCTACCATCTTGGCAAGGTCGCTGCGGTATACTGGTATCTTTGGTGCCTGCTATTGGTTCCAAACAATAGACATTGGGGCCTGCTATCAGTGCCAATCTACATATACTTTAGGCTTGCTATTCGCCTTAGCCTGTTAATGCTTCGAGACTTGCTATCGGCGTCAAGCATTAGCCTATCATTTGTGTGGCAAAGGCCTCCCTTAAAGGCTGCTATCACTTTGGGGAGACTTGCCTTGGAAGATAGTTGTGGAAGCTGGAACTACTTCAGCTTCCCTTTCCTCAGCAAGTGTTCCCAAGGCGGTGCCGCAATGTTTTGATGAAACAGTAAAGCCTCAATAAATTCCCTTGGGTTTGCTGCCTTACTTCTGAGGGCCCATTTGGACCTATGGGGTCGGATCTGGTGCAACCCTTTGGTTGGCCCATTTCTCTTGGGCTTTGACCCATATTCATGACACCTATTCGCCTAATAAAGGCGACTCTATAATTAGGTTAACACTTTAATTTCTGTCTCTTCACACATTTTTATATTTTGAGATTTTTATCACATGATACAATTAAGAGCACAAGAAAGTAAAATTTTTGGATGCAAAGGATCCTTAGCCTACCATTACATTTCGTTGCACTTTAAGTTCCAACTCCACCCCTTACTATCTCTTGGGACATTGTATTATTATTTCGGGATTTAGGTCAGAGGTCTACTTCTAAAACTATTGGGAAAATATGTCCAAATTTAAATATTTTTAGGCCAAAAAGATGTTGATCTATTCAAAAAGTCTACCTATCTATTTATTTGCTCAAATGTCACCTATTTGTCCAAATGTCACCCATCTATTTACTTCACCGCCACTAGCCGCCACCACCGACCACTATTGGCCATCAGCTACTAGCCGCTAGCGACTTTTGACTTTTCTGATGGCTTTTCAACACATGTCCTTGTCATCAAAAAAGATTAAATCTTGAACCAAATAATATATGACTCCATAAGATGGGCTTTTCACCAATTAACTCTTGTCATTTTGTCACTCCTTAAGCTAAAGCAATTTTACCCAATAAAAAAAAGGGTAAACTACCAGTAGGTCCTACTTTGGAGACTTATTACCTAATAGGTCCTACTTTGGAGATTTATTACCCATTAAGTCCTATTTGATAAATTTATTAAGTGATAAAGATAAATTTATCAGTCTTTTTTTTTATAAATAAATTTATAGTGATAAATTTATCAGTCTCTTTGTTTTTATGAATAAATTTTTAGTGATAAATTTATCACTCTCTTATTTTTATAGTGTTAAATTTATTAGTTAGGACCTGTAGGTAAATAAGTCTAGTTAATAGGACTAATTGGTAAGTACCCCTAAAAAAAATGAACAAAGAAACGAAACAAAACAAGTGAATGACTCGATCAAATTGGTCATAAATTTCTCCACGTTCTGTTTTTTTCTTACAGTTATCTTTTGGGGCTTGGACAGAGAAAATTTCATGGGCAACCCGACCCAATCGAAATTATCAATTTATGCTTGGTTTGTTTGGGTTTGAGCTTGGAAACTCGGGCTTTAAAGGCTGTCTTAGCCTGCTCTTAGTGTGACTAGGGCTGAGCACAAATGGGGCTCCAGCATAACTAAACATATTCAACCCTACTTTGCTTGGGCCTCCAGCACAAGTAAACATGTCGAACCCTAGTGTGCAAGTGCCAAGCAAAGCACCCTTACTCTGGGATTATTTGGTTCAGCTTAGTTTAAGCTGCTTAGAACATCTCCACCCAAACCTTCAAAATTTTGTATGTCAAAATTTTTTGAAGACTTAGGTGTCAAATTGACATATATAAATTTGAAATATCTAAAAAAATACTCCACTGATATATCAAACTTATTATTTTATTGCATTAACTTTAATTGCTTTTATTTTAATATTTTTTGAACTCTTTTATTGGTCCTCACTATTAAAATAATAAAAACAAAAGCATTTGACATCTTTTCGGCATGTCAAAATTTTCACTATTAAAATAATAAAAACAAAAGCATTTGACATCTTTTTGGCGTGCCAAAATTTGACACTGTTAAGACATGCCAAATTAACCTCTCACTTTTAGAGATTCGGGTGGAACACAATTGGATGTCAAATTTTGTTGTCAAAAGTGCCATCTCAAAATTGACATTTCGGGTGGAGATGCTCTAACTTCTTTTATTCTAGGAGTATATGCCAAACTATCAATTTCTACTTATAACTTATTATAACTTATTACGCAGAAATAACTTAAATAAGTTTTTTTTAAAAAAACTAATTATTTAAAAGTTAGGAAAGAATGATTTTGGTTTCTATTTTAAATTACCAACTTTTAACTTAGAGCAATAACAATAGTGTGCCAAATGCTTGAGCCAAAGCCATTTTTAACTATACCATCACAAAAAACCTCCTCCAATAGTATGCCAAATTTTCCACAAAATCAATTATGATCACTAGATGTTTTTTGAAAATTAGATCCAAGGATCAAAAATATGATATGGTAGTTGACTTTGCGCACACAAAAATAAAATAAAATACAAAAATCGTAGTGGCATAGCTAAAAATGACTAGGACAAAGTTATTTCAATTTTCACCATTATAATCGCTCTTACAATAAGTTGTATCAAACAGCAAATGCCTTCTTACGATGTGAGCTAGTGTTCATTAACTTCTATTCTAGTTTTTTTTTTTAGAGAACAGTCATATATTGAACGATTTGGATCATCGATATGAGCCCAAATTTGGGCCCACTATGGCCCAACAACGTCTAGTCCGATTCTGAATTGGAGAGAAGTTGTTCTTTTTCCTTTCTTTTTTTTGTATACTAAATATTCAAACCGGTTGATTTTGATTCAACTGATTTTTGGATTTTCAAAACATAAGATCTCAATCAGGCCAGATCCAACTTGTTGACAACTTTACAGTGGTTAATAATTACCAGAGGTCCTTATAAAGAGCCTATTAAGGAGTGCCAATCCTTAAGTAGGTGTTCTATGTAAGATACATTTTGATCTAACCAAAGGAGTTGCATTTTAAGATAACCACAATAATAATAATAATAATAATAATAACAACAATAATTGCATTCATTAATCAAGCCCAACAACACCTCTTATTTGAGCAATCTAATCAACAACCACATAATGAACAGCCCACATACTAACCAATGTTACCAGCCAATGAAGTCTCCTTTACAATTTGCTGGTGCTCCTTTTTGTAAGGCTTCCCATAGCCTTTGTTTTCTCCTTTAGAACAAATTTCTGAGTCTTTCCTGTCGAAGTTTTTGGCAAATCCTCAAAAACAACAGTTCGCGGAGCCATAAAATGTGGCAAATGATCACGGCAGTACTTGATAATCTCATCAGCACTCACGTTACAATCATCCTTCAACTTCACAAACGCACAAGGCGTTTCTCCCCAATGCCCGTCAGGTCTTCCAACAACCGCAGCCTCAAGAACTGCCGGATGGCTAAACAACACGGACTCAACCTCAATCGAGCTTATATTCTCTCCCCCCGAGATGATAATGTCCTTTGAACGATCCTTCAGTTCTATGTATCCATCGGGGTGTTTAACCCCCAAGTCCCCACTCCTAAACCACCCGCCTTTAAAAGCCTCCTCCGTTGCATTGGAATCTTTCAAGTAACCGTTCATTACTGTGTTCCCTCTAAACATAACCTCACCCATTGTTGTTGCGTCTGGTGGTACACTCTTCATGGTATTTGGATCCTTTATATCGATTTCCTCCATCCCGAGATGATGTAACCCTTGACGGGACTTGATCTTCGCCTGTACCTCAGGTGAGAGGGAATTCCACTCTGGTTTCCAAGTGCAAACCGTTCCTGGACCGTAAGTTTCTGTCAAACCGTACGAGTGAGTGACACCAAACCCTAGCTCCTCCATCTTAAAAAGTACTTGTGGAGGTGGTGGTGCACCGCCAGTCATCACCACCACCTTTCCCGGAATGGGCTTCCGGGCACTGGCTGGGGCATTCACTATCATGTTCAAAACGGTGGGTGCACCACCCATGTGGGTCACGTGGTGCTGAGAAATATTGTCAAAAATGCCCTCTGCAGAGACATTTCTCAGGCAAACATTTGTGCCACCCTGTGCCGCCACACCCCAAGTAAGGCACCAGCCATTGCAGTGAAACATCGGAACAGTCCATAAATAGACCGGCATTGAGGGCATTTCATTAAGAAGAACAGCAGCCAGAGAATTGAGATAGGCACCTCTATGACTATAAACAACGCCTTTTGGGCTCGATGTTGTGCCTGATGTGTAATTCAGTGAAATAGGGTCCCATTCGTCATTTGGCCATTTGATCTCAAAATCAGGCTTTGCCGTTGCTAAAACCCTCTCATATTCCAAACAATTGGTGGAGGGAGATGATTTATTGGACTCTAGGATTAAGACTAGACGAGGCACCTTGGAGCCCATCTTGGATAGAATTTCTATTGCTCCCCTTGCAACATCAAGAAATTGGTGGTCTACGAATATAATTTTGGCCTCTGAATGCTTCAATAAAACCGAAACCATTTTTGAATCATGGCGTACATTAAGCGTACAAAGAACTGCCCCCGCCATTGGAACTCCAAAGTGTAACTCATACATTGCTGGAATATTTGGAGCCAAAGCAGCAACCTGCTCAAAAGAAATTAAGATCCTTTATTAAACTAAGAAAACATGTATATAGCAATCTGAGGACAAATATATTATACAGATTTCGAAAAGAAAGGGGCAAAAAACGAAATGCACTAAGCCAGACATCATAGCAATTCACATGCAAGATTTAGACCCAAAAAATATAATTTTTTTTACATGTAATTTTAAAATATATATATATGATATTCATTAATTAATCACTTTTTAGGTGCCTATCTGGCAGAGAACAAATCCATCATTAACTATGAGAAATCTTTTTTCTCTCGAGTCCCAAATGCCCTGCATAATAAGAACCTGTACAAGAAAAAGACCATTTGTAACATATCTTATGCTAGGAAGCACGGATACGGATACGGATACGGATACGGGATACGGGTACGATACGATACGGATACGGCGATACGACAAAATTCAAAAAAGTAAGATACGGATACGGCGGGGATACGTTCATAAAAAATATTTTTTTCACAATTTTTAGTAATGTAGCATACACAAAAATAAAACTTCAACAATTTTCAGTAATATAACATACATAAAATAAAACTTCAACAATTAATGTAGCATCACCCATAACAACCATAATGCATCACCCATAACAAAAAATTTATCAATTCAATTAAATTTCAACAATATAGCATCACCCATAACAACCATAATGCAATTCAATCCCATAATTTGAATAATTCAAATTTAGGGGGAAAAAATTTACAAAGTTCATTTATTTATCAATAAGTTTATTTATTTATTTATTAATAATTTTTTTTTACCTTATTTGATTTATCAATAAGTTTTCAAAGTTTATAATTTTATAAGTTTACAAAGTTTATTTGTAATAAGTTTATTTATTTATTTGTTTAATCAGATTCAAGTAATAGTACCGAATAATGTCAACAAAGTTTTTTTTTTTTTTTTTTTATATCTTATTTGATTTATTTTATTTTATTTACAGAGTATATACATACAAAAAATTTAAAAAAAAATAATAATAAAAATAAATATGCAAAACAACAGAGACGACATAGATAAGGGAGAGGGAGAGGGAGAGAGAGATCGACCAAGAGGGGGGGGAGGTGAGATCGCGATCTGTCTGAGACACAGACAGATCGAGCGAGAGAGAGAGGGAGAGAGAGAGTTCGTGAGATCGAGTGAGAGGCAGACAGAGGGAGCGAAAGGGAGAGAGAGAGAGGGACGAACCTGATCGACGACCGTGAAGCTCCTGTTCGCGAACCTGATCGACGACCGTTGAGCTGCTGTTCGAGACGAGAGACAAGAGACAACGAACTCCTCCTCCTCCTCCTTCGCGGCTGCTGTTCGACCTAGGTTTGGTTGATTATTATTTTATTTTTTTTGTGTTTTATTTTATCTGATTTTCATATTTTACATTTTTACCCCATTTTAAGTTTTTTAAATTAATTTTTTGCCCCGCCGTATCCATACCGTATCCTGACCGTATCCCGACCGTATCCTCGCGTATCCTAGACGTATCCGAAATTCAAAAATTTTAAAAAAAAAATTGGATACTTCATTTCCCGTATTTGATACGTATCCCGCCGTATCGGGCGCGTATCCGTATCCGATACGTATCCGATACGCGTACGGGGGCCATTTCGGAGTATCCGTGCTTCATAGATCTTATGTCTTGAAGAAAATCATTTTATCCCCAAAATAATATTAGCATTCCATCTATATGATATTCCTCTTTATCCTTTATTGGACTGTTTATTATAATTGGAAAAGTTTAAAACGGAGTCTTAAATTTGGGAAATGACTGATAACTAAAAAGCATCTACTTCGATTTCAGACAATCTTTCAACCATGTAGATCCTGAAAGCAAAGACCCTTTACAGAAAGAAATTGAGGTTTATCTGTGATCAAATTTTTATCTAGAAAGAAAATTGAAACATGAAACACACTATTGTATTTGGATATACAGTTCCAATAAATAGGTTATCAATGAATGCCATTTATTATCAATTTTAATATAGCATGATTAAACAGTCATTGTATGTATAATCTAATATTTCACAACATGGAAAGAGAAGAATTAGTCAATGTTGGTGCACATGCACAAAATAATTTAATATTAAAATACATTTTGCATTACATTATGCACCAACAGTCACCATTATGAATGAAACAAATGAATAGGCCACTTATGGGTAGGTAATTCCTTTCTCCAGCATTGAAGGGGATAAAAAAGATTATATAAAAGCAAAATAGAATAACATTGTCAGTGGATAGCTGAGTCAACACAACCTAATTTCTTCCCTAGATAACACCAAGAAATCTTTAATATATATTCAAAGGAGCAGGTATTACACTAAAAAAAAGACACAACTTGCACAGTAAGTTAAGTGCCTCACAAATTTTCTTACAAATAAAAAACAGCAAATAATCCATGGGAGATTCAAACATATTCTGGCTCTGTTAGCAAGTTTCAAATTTCAGAGAAATTTTTTGTATCATCCAAAACATTAGAACTTCTAACTGCAACATACCCTAAAATTACTCTGAAAGTGAAATGTGTAGACTAGATCCACATCATAACTATTTGAATTGATACCATACACTTCATTTTCGGAAAACTTTTTTGGACCCAACTTTTTCGATCTGCAAATGAGGAGACCATAGATTAGAAAGAGAAGTGTCTTGGTATTAAGTACCTCAAACTGCAAAATCAGCGTCCATATACCAACATGCACAAATTAAAGAAAAAGAGATGACTGAAACAACCCATGTCTATCTGAAAACTACATATTACACTAAACAATCATTTCAAACAATACAAGAAAAAAACATCTCACTGCAGCAAATTGTGTTAGCAAGTATCAAATTTCAGAGAAACTTTTCAAAACATTATTCACCCAAAAAAAACTTTTCAAAACATTTAAGCATTTGAACTTCTGGCTGCAACGTACCCACAAAAAGTATACAAAAATTACTCCGGAAATGAAATGTGCGTACTAGATTTATTTTAAATATCATCTACATCATACCAAATTTGAATTAACAAAGGTTGTTAAAATTGGGATCCTAAGTACGATCGGTGAGAGGGAGATCAAATCGAGAATCGTAAAATCCTACTCCCTCCGTCCCAAAATATTAGTCCCTTATTCCATTTTTCATTGTCCCAAAATATTAGTCCCTCTTCTAAAATCAAGTACAAAAATAATATAAATTTCTTATTTTGCCCTTCTTTTAAATTAATAAACAATATAAAAAGTACAATTATGCATTGATATTCTCAAAAAATGTACTATCAAAATGGTCATTTTGGAAAATTAACTTTTTTCAAATGCAATAATTTTACTACCAAAAAAAGTTGGATTCCCCAAAAGAGACCATTATTTTGGGACGGAGGGAATACTTTCTATTAGAAAAGGATAACAATACAAATTAGAATGATACATATTAAAAATAAAGTGAAAAATCACAAAATCTACGGTCCTACAGGATCATACGATCCTACTTGCGACCCTGTTAAAACATCAATCCCACAACAATCTGAATCGTTTTATCAATGTACGATCGTATAATACCACACACTTCATTTTCCTTTTCAAAGTACTTTTCCTTACACAGCTTTTTCGATAGAAAAAAAATTCGCGTTTGGGATCTAGTTAAAATAGCTAAAAAGTGAAAAAGTATACCAAAAATTCAACCATTCTCTCTACGTTTTTTACAAGTCTTTTCATAAAAAAGAAAAAAAAAAATCAAAAAACTAGCTAGTTCCCAAACAACCATTGCAAAATCACTGTCAAGCTGCACTGGACCATCAAATTGAAAGAAGGAAAATGCTAAACACAGAGATGATTGAAACAGCCATATCTAAGAAATCAAACAAACAAAGAAGAAAACGGAGTCAATCAGAGCAACAAAGAATCAAAACAAGTACGAATTAAAAGAGACCCAGAAACACACACACACACACACACAAAATGCGACTGACGAAATCAGCAAGAGAAAATCACATATCACAATAGAAAAAACAAATCAAACAAACAAAAAGCAACGAAGAATCAAACAAAGAATCGAAACAGGTGCGAATTAAACAAGACCCAGAAACAGAGGAACGGTACTGACCACATCGCCGCGAGAAATTCCCAGATGGGTGAGAGAAGAAGCGAGGCTGATACACCTTTCAAGAGTCTCTCTCCAAGTGAACTTGATATCGCCATAGACAACAGAGGCTCTGTCTCTGTATACGATGGCCGATCTCAGCAAGAAGCTTATTGGGGAGAGAGGGACGTAATTTGCAGAGCAACGAATCGAACCCTCCATTGATTTCGTGAAAAGGGTTCGTGGGTTTCGAAGATTTGTATATCGGAGATTTGAATGAATAATGGATTGAAAACGATGAAGAGAACCACTCCAAGCTCAACAAAACTGTACCCAAAAAACACTGCTGATGACGAGAAGATATATTGAGGATATTCTACAGTGGTGATAGAGACTAGGACCCCACAACCCCACACATTTTGTGAGAGAAAGGGAGAAGAGACAAAAATAAATAAATAAATAAATAAATAAATAATAATAATAATAATAATAATAATGAGTGGTTGTAAATTAATTGAGAATTGCTTCTCAAGTATTATTGAGAATTTTATTATACACATCTTATATTATATGTATTAATATAATATTTAGTTATAATTTTTTGTGTTTAGTTATAATTTTTTTTAGTTATAATTCAAAAAATATAAAATTATACTATTCTTTTTTGTAATTATAAGGTGTATATAGTATATATCCTTTGAAAGATGTGTACCATAATCTTTCACATATATTTATAATTTAAAAAATAATGCTAGACTTAAAAAAATTATTAAAATTAAATGTCTAGTATAGTGTAGGATTCGCACGACGTGGATCTCACACCCATATAAAATATTTGATAGAAATTTTGATAAATCTTTTAAGGCCTTTAGCATTTTTCTAATTTAAAAGGTAAATTATTAATATATTGAGAAAATTATTTATAAGTTTTATTTGGAAGACTTATTTAATGTGAAATCCTATAAATATTTTTTAGAGTTTGAAATCTTATTTAAATAGGAATGCGTTTAATAAGGTCCTATGAATTGTAAATGAATGATATTAGTATACTATTATACTCCTAATTTGTTTCATGTTGTACCTTATTTTCTCATTCATCATATCACATTTAGGAAGGCTTTTAGAAAACGACAAGTCTACAGGCAATGACCGTACGAGATTTTTTTGCCTTGATCACGGGATTCCAGTGCATTTTCAAAATGCAGCTTAAGTTGATGTGAATATGGTCATTGATATGATGAAGTTTGAGGGTTGTGTGTTTATTCCTTCAACAGATTTCAACTCCAATCGGTTGAGGAGAAGAGTTTTTTTTTTTTTGTTGAAGTGTGTTATTGTTTATTGAAATGTGGATTGTTCATCTTTAATAGGGCATTGACAATCTATTACACTCATTGATAGATACACTTTGACCAATGTTCTGATTGAATATATGTATTTGACATTGTGATGATTGATACGTTTTGATATGTTCGATATGTGGGGTAGTGTGTATAGGTTCAAGGGTTGGGTTGGGTTGGGTTGGGTTAGGGGTATTTTGTTTTGGTTGTTAATTGGATGTCGAATGTGAATCACATCGTAGAATGTCAATTGTACATTAGGACCTGGATGATCATGTTACAATGCATGTTACATTTAATATGTAACGTTAATCCACATGCACCATGTAGTAGATGAAATTGTGTGTTTGTTCGATTGTATATGTGTTTGAATGTGTATCGTGTCTTTGTTGTAATCGGTGTTTACATACATGTTACAGTACGTTGCACAAAGTTACTCCCTCCGTCCCAAAATATTAGTCCCTTATTCTATTTTTCATTGTCCCAAAACATTAGTCCCTCTTCAAAAATCAAGTACAAAAATAATATAAATTTCCTATTTTGCTCTTCTTTTAAATTAATAAACAATATAAATAGTACAATTATGACATTGATATTCCCAAAAAATGTACTATCAAAAGGATAATTTTGGAAAATCAACTTTTTTCAAAAGCAATAATTGTACTACCAAAAAAAGTTGGATTCTCCAAAAGGGACCATTATTTTGGGACGGAGGGAGTATTAGGGATTTGAGTTTGTAATTGAATGTGGATTGCATACTTTGGATTAGGGGTGATGATGGTTCAATACATGGGTTGAGTTGGGATGTTACATGTTACATTTAGGAGGTTACATTTTTATAATTCAACGGTGGAGTATTGAAATGTCACGTTGGGTTTGGGATGAGAAGCATATAGGAATGTCACAGTGGGTTTGAGATGTTACATGTTACATTTACATTGGGTTTGGGATGAGAAGCATATGAAAATGTCACGTTGGGTTTGGGAATGTCACGTTAGATTTGGGATGTTACATGTTACATTTATGTTTTGAATTTCAAATTTTCAACCATATGGATATGATCACAATCTATAGTAACATTGGATTTCTCATATATGATATTACCATTAATCAAGTTATTTTGAATTTCAGAAGGATATGAGAATGTCACGTTGGGTTTGGAAATGTCACATTAGGTTTGGAATGTTACATATTACATTTATGTTTTGAATTTCAAAATTTTCAACCATATAGATATGATCACAATTTATGGTAACATTAGATTTCTCATATATGGTATTACCATTGATTAGGTTATTTTGAATTTTAAATTTCTATCCATATGATCACAACCTATGATAATATTGGATTTCTCATATATGATATTATCATTAATTAGGTTATTAATTAATTAAGATTGGGCAAGAAAATCACAAGACTTATTGGGTTATAAGTTTTTCATATGATCATATATTGTATAAGTCTTCTAAATAAGACTTATAAATAATTTACCCTAATATATTTTCTTGAGATTTATTTAAAATACAATTATTTTATGTGATTTTGAAAATTATATTATACCTTGTCAAGTTATTAATAACAGAACAAATAATTATTTTTATTAATAAATTATCAAATCAATTAACAGTTTTTAACGATGTCAAAATTACATTTTAATTAGCAATTCACGTAATTTTATTGTTGTATAGGGAAGCGCTTAGGAATTTCATTTTTGTACTAATTTTGTTAAATAAAAAATTCTGGTGAAAAGGTATTTATAATTTTCAAAACTTTAGGGGACAATTCGCATTTTGAACAAATTTCAAGTTGTGTATTTGTAATTTATCCTTTTTTTTAAAAAAAATTATTAGTTTAAAAAATAGTGTGCACATAAAATTTCAAATATTGAATGTACAAATATAAATAATTGTGTCACACATATGTATTTTGCATTTGAAACCTTTTGTGCACCTAGTTTTTTTTTTTAAATTTAAAATAAATTATAAATTTATTTGTTGTAATAATTTGTGAAAAAATTAAACATATTTAATTAAATAAGTTACTTATTTTTTTTGTTGTGTAAATATCCATAATATATTCAATATAGTTATGACAAAGAGGTTGGACTTTTATGTATATACATATTTAACAATTCTAAATAAGTTCAAAAACTAAAAATTGTAAATTAATAAAATCTCACTTTTTTTTTACCAAATAAACTGAAAAGTTTAGGCTGTGTTTGGTAACGTTTACGTTTTCAGTTTATATTTACAAAAATTTTATAAACTGATTTTTATTTATTTTTTGTTTATTTTTAGAAAAACATAAACTATAAATGCGTTTGGTAATTGACAAAATATTTTAAAAATTTTAAAAATATAAAAAAGAGTGAGAAATGGCAAGTGGTGGCAAATGGCAGCGGAAGACGGTGGTGAAAAGTGGTGACGGTGGGTGGTGGGTAACTGGTGGTGGTGGGTGGTGGTGGTGAGTGGGTGGGTGACAGTGGCGGGTGATGGGTGGTAGCGAGTGGGTGGTGGTAGTGGTGGCGGCGGTGGTGGTAGTGGCGGGTGGCGGATGGTGGTGGCAGATGGGTGGCGGATGGGGGGTGGTGGTGGGTGGTGGCAAGTGGTGGTAGTGGGTGGGTGGTGACAGTGGCGGTGGCGGGTGGGTAGCGGATGGCAGGTGGTTGTGGGTGGTGGTGGGTGGTGATGGTGGGTGGGTGGGTGACGGTGGCAGGTGTGGGTGGTAGCGAGTGGGTGGTGGTGGTGGCGGATGGTGGCAGATAGGTGGGGGGTGGTGGTGGGGTGTGTGGGTGGGTGACGGTGGCGAGTGGTAGGTGGTAGCGAGTGAGTGGTGGTGGTGGTGGTGGTGGTGGTGGTGGCGACGGGTGGGTGGTGGGTGGTGGTGGTGGTGGCGGTGGTGGTAATGGTGGGTGGTGGTAGTGGTGGCGGGTGGCGGGTGGGTGGTGAGTGGTGGTGGCAAGTAGGTAGCGGGTGGTGGTGGCGGCGGGCGGTGGATTGTAGTGGCGGGTGGTGACGGGTGGATGGCAGGTGGGTGGTGGTGGTGGTGGTGGTGGTGGTGGTGGCGGCGGCGAGTGGGTGGCAGGTGAGTGGTGGCTGGTGGGTGGTGGCGGCGGGTGGTGGGTGGTGGCGGCAAGTGGGTGGTAAGTGGTGGTGGTAGGTGGTGGGTGGTGGTGGCGGAAGAAGGTGGTGGAAAATGGTAGCGGGTGGTGGCTAGTGTTAGGTGGTAAAAAAAAAAAAATCGAAAACTCAAAACGGAAACACATTTTTTATGTTTTCATTTTTTGGCCAAATTTATAAACTGAGACCACTGATTTATAAATCAAAAATTTTACCAAACAAATTTTTATTTGAGTTTTTAAAATTTTTGTAAATATAAACAGAAAACTGAAAACGTAAGTGTTACCAAACGGCACCTTATAATTTAAAATCATAACCAATCACAGTAATTAACTTCTTCTTTTTTTTAATAAATAAGCTAAAAGTGCTAAACGGGACAAATAACTATCTACTGTCCAAATGATTCATCTATCGAATTTGAATGTCCAAATCGTCTGAATTTGTACATACCGGTTGACTGTCCGAACGACAGTCTGGATGACCACTTGGACAACCGGTGCAACCTTTATCAACTGCAGTTGTCACCCTTGTTGTTGGATGACCAGCCAGACGATCGGTAATGCACAAATTCGAACAATTCAAGCAAATTAAAATTCAGTGAATGTAATATTACTCATATAAAGAGAAAGAAAAAAAGAAATGGAGGAATTACATTCCAGTGGGACAAATTTTTTTTTTTTTACACAAATATAGAGGGGTACAAGTCACATTTGCAGCCTCATAACATTTTACTTGCATCCCATCACAGAATCACTTGTACCTCATATATTTTTGTAATTTGTTTATTCCCACTATGCTATAATTCTTTAAAAGAAAATAAAAAATAAAAATAAAAAAATCATCTTAAATGCTGGAACTCCCAGACCAGAGTACACATGTGACAGAAGGCCATGCGAGTCCACAAATGTCTAATCAAATGAGTAAAATACCAAATAAATTAATAAATTGACAAATTACTACATGTTTGGTTTTGTAATTTATGTCTTATGTGAATTTAATTATTGTAGCATTTAGTGTATTAATTTTAATTTTAAATTGTGCCAATTTAATTCAATTAATGATTTATTTTTTAAAATTGTATTAAAATCAAAGAGTAAAATAGTTTATTCTCACTTTCCAAAGTGATCAATGAGCTAAGGTATAATTTAAAATAGTTCTTAATTTTTGTCTAGTTTATTACCGGACTAGAGGAAATATTAACTTAGAATAAACTGTGTCATACAATTAAAATATATATATATAAGTGTTGTGTCGTACAATAAAATTATTATATATAATATTATAATAAAATATGAGATAAAAAATATATATATATATAAGTGTTGTGTCGTACAGCCATATGTGGTTTTTTGAGGGACTGTTTAGTTGGGTTTTGTGGGTTTGTTGGTTACGTCATTTTTTGAATAATCTTTATAAGGGTTTTAAGGGGATATTGTAGGTGCTTGTTTCGTGCCTTTTTGTAGGTTTTGGTCACATCATGATGTGGGTTTTTGAGTTTATTGTGTTATGATTTGATTGGTAATTTAAATTAGTTTCCATATGTTCACATTATCACCTTGTTCACACGTGATGTTTTCATCGTTTGAATGTGATTTAAAGTAGCCATATGTGGGATTTTGAGGGACTAACGTGGCTGGGTTGTATGTGGGTTTTTTGGTTACATCAGTCTTCAAATCATCCTAATGTCGCGTTTTTTTTTGGTTACATCAGTCTTCAAATCGATTATTAATTTGAATTAGTTCCATATGTTCACGTTATCACCTCATTCACGCTTGGTGTTTACATCAGTCTTCGAATCATCCTAATGTGGGTTTTCGTTGGGATGTGTCTTATGTATATATATATATATTGTGTGCATCATACATTCGTGGCTGCACCAGTGTGAATGTAACACACAATGCAATAACCAGTGCACAAACAACAACACACACAAACCCAATAACCATAAACCAACCTGCAACAATGAACCCGCAATGATGACACCTTGACTGAACCAGAGAACAACAAAGAGGCAAACAACATCAACCCAACGTCAGCCAAAAAACCCACACCAAAAGTAATGACCTCTCACTCCCGAATGTAAATCTCCACATTTACCAATAAGGCACCCACACAATTTGTGATTCACTCAACTGAATCCCACAAAATAATATTTTGTGCACATTACCTTCCCAAACAAAAAGGGAAAACAAGGAAGGAATTGCATCAATAAGGGCATAACCGTAAACCTATATGTATTAAATCTCCATTTCCAAAAACAATAGGACTAATCAATTCATAGAAAATTCTTAGGACTGAATGGAATACCATTTCTCCATATGGAATTTATGAGTAAATTTTCCAATTTTGTTTTGACTTTTTAATGATTTTTTTGCATTTGTAATAGTTTTTTGACTTTATTATATTAACCAATTGGCAAACGCACCCGAAGATCATGTTTGAAATTTGAAATTTTATTTATGAGGTGACGTAGAGAGTAAAAAAATTGAATAAATTACACCAACTTCTCTTAAAATTTTGAAAAAATATAAGTAGATCCATAGTTTTGATATAATTACATTGATTCTCTTTCAATAAGATTAAATTGACCAAAATTAATGCAACTAGTGTAAAGACACAAAAATAAACAAGAAAGAATATATATTTCTATATATAATAAATGACAATATCATTTTTTCATCTATATAACTAATAAATTATTAGTGAACCATAAACTAAATAGTATGTGAATTAAACACCTTACGAGAATCCAATGTAATTATGTCAAAATTATGAGGCTATTTGCACTAAAAAAATTATTCAGTATGCTCAATTTCTCAGTACTCTCTATTAAATTATTTTGGGTTATAATTTACTCTCAATATATCCTATATTTTTTCACAAACTACACTTAAAGATAAAATCATAATTTGTGATACATCCAAATAATAAAAAAATCAATTAAAAAAAGACTTATTCCCTCTCTTTTTTATTTTTTCCTTTTTGGGTACATCGGAAAGAACTTCCATCTCTTTCCTCACTTTTGTCATTGGCAAATATTGAAGAAGAATAAGAAGAAAAACATGACCAAGAAGAAGACTAATAGGGATATTGTTTCATCTCCATGAGCAGGTACAAATAACAGAGGCAATACAAGCTCACCAAGCTATTACTCGTTGTAGACACCCCATTTTTTACGGCCCTTTAAGACTTGGATGTCCTTGCAGGTACATCCGATGATGGGTCTGTTTGCTCGTCGAGTGATCAAAGTCCTCAGCGGAACGCCATAGCTTTGAGCCTTTCAAACCTTGCTTTCTTTTTGTCTCATTTTTGGACCATGCCTTGGTCTTTCCAGCCTTCAATCTCTGGTGGCCTGTCGGCCATCCCTGGAGGCTGCCGGCCATCATTTCTTGTCTGTCAGCCATTGATGGGCCTTGTCCGCCATCACTGATGGCCGGCCGGCCACCAGTGTTTTCTGTAGATATTTTATGACAGTTGTGCCAGTTGTTTACACAGATGCTTGCATCTGTCCACACGTGGAGGGCTAGATCTCTTTGTATAGATTTCATGTTTTCTATATATAGGGACCCCCTCTCTCATGTTTGGGGGTTAGAAAATTTTAGACTCAAAATTTTCCTTTATCTTTACAAATTCTCTACACTTTTGCCTACTTACACTACACTATTGCCTATACTTCCTTAACCAAACTTGATCATCTTTGAGCTGAGGTTCCTTAGGGTCTTCTTGGAGCTCTTGAAGTTGGTTTTGGCTTGAATTGTTGCCTATAATCACTCTTCTCTTCAAGAGGTATAATATTTGCTTTGTTAGCTTACTTTGTATACTTGTTTTCCTATCTTTTTCCCACTATTTTTGAGTTGTTTTTGGGCTATAAAAACTCTGTTAAAGTGGGCTGAAATTTGTGGTTTGAAGCCATTTTAAGGTAGGGGATGAGTCACATTTCTTTGTACCTTGTTTGTAAGGCTTTCCCACTTGTGTTTCCCACTTTCAAACTATCTTTTTCAAGATTTTAACCACTGAATTTCTAAGCTTTTTCAGTGGTGAAAATCATGTTTTGAGGTCCAAAGTTGGAGAGGTTAGCCTTCCCTCCTTGTGTCTTGTTTGCTAGCCTAGTTGGTGCCATGTGTTAGCTTATTTTTCTAGCTTGTTGTAGCTTAATTTCAGCATGTTTTAGTCTCTGATTTAGGCTGTTTTAACTCTGTTTTGGGTTGATTGTTGCATTTGAGTCTTGTTTTGCATGCTTGTAGTGTAATAGTCCTCACAAGTTTGGTATTTTAGGCCTCTAGACATAAGTTGTTTGAGTTGATTGCATGTTTTTAGAGATTTTCATACTTAATCTCAGCACCAATCATCTCTGCAACCTCCCTCCTTTCTTGGCTTTTCATTCTGCTTTGAAAGTGGTGTCAAGTTATTTGTGTGCCTAAGTATGAAATTAAGGTTTCATACTTAATGGTTTAATCCCTTAGGGGGTTCATTACCAATGATATGAGACTTCTTTCATACCCAAAACAACTTGTGTTTTGAGCCTTTTTTCCATTAGAGGACTTTAATTGACCCTTTAGACTTAATTTGATTAAATGATGGTTGGTAATCTAAAATGAGTAACTAAAACTTGGGATTAAAAGTGAGCAAGCTAATAACTTAGTGTGTTCAATTGGATGTTAATTGAACACAAGGAAAATTAGAACATTTCATACTCAAAGTGATGAAATGTGCCAAGTTTCCAAGGTCTCCATTGCCCTTGATCATGCATGATAGAGTGATGGTTTTGTGTGTCTCATTTTACATTTATTGAACTTGTACATCTTGAATCACAAGTCATCATGCAATGTAATTGCTTGAGTTGGTGGTTTGTGGCTTAAGTTCACCTTTCCTTGGATTTGCTTATGAAAAGGAGGGGTGAGTTATGTAAACAATCTGTGGGAATACCCTCTTTTTGCTATGTTTGTCCTCTGTTACAGCAAGATGAACCAGTGCATCAGTGGCCGGCAGGCCAATATCCATGGCCGGCAGGTGGCCAGCAGAGCACCATTGATGGCCGGCAAGCCACTTTCATGGCCGGCAGGTGGTCGGCAAGCTTTACCAGTGGGTGGCTAGCCATTGATGCAAACCTCAGCAGAGTATTGGTAAGGTGGAGCAAAATGATTCTGGAAATGTTCAACTCTGCAAACAAAGGCTTTCGAGAGCAAAACAGAGGCCTTTTCGGTTGGAGATCGAGCATGCACATACACATCTTCTATTTCCCGAGGCAGAGTAGTGGCAAAGTAGTTAAATACTTTTATTACTTAGTGTAGACACCCCATTTTTGACTGACCTTAAGACTCAGACGGCATTGTTTGCGCACTCGATGATTGTGCATGTTTGTGCTTGTTTTGAGTGCCCGAAGTTCTCGGCTAAGTGCCTTGTCTTTGAGCTTCTAAACCCTCTGTGTTTTGGCCTTGTTTTTGGGCCAAACCTTGGTACCTCTTGCCTGGAGGAGATGAAGGCCTTGTCGACCACTTTTGGCTATTGTTAGCCACTTTTCCTCATTGTCGGCCACTTGAAGTGGTCGGTCGGCTAGGGGAGGTGGCCGGCCAGCCACCTGAGGTGGTCGACGGCCAATTTTCTCCTTTTTCAGATATTTTATATGCCAGCTGTGCCAGCTGTTGATCACTGAAAGCCTCCTCTATACACGTGTATGGAGGGATGAAAGCAAGCTTTTGGCTTGCATTTCTATATAAGGGGAGGTCTCTTCCCCATTTTGGGGGTTACAAAATTTTGTGAGCAAAATTTCTGCCTCTCTCTCTAGAATTCTCTCTCTCTCCCTATTTTGTGCTTGAAAGTGAGTTTTCTCTATACATTTACACTAGGACCCATAACAATATTAGACTACCTTGTAGCTGAGGTTCTTGGAGGTCTTATTTGAGCTCTCAAAGTTGGTTTTGGCTTAGAAAGTGGCTGTTTTATTGCTGTGCTTCAAAGGTGTAAGCTTAACCCCTTTTAAGCTTATTTTTGTACACTTGTTTGGCCACCTTTGCATGTTGTTTTTGGCCTACTCTTCAACTACAAAAACCTCTATTTTTAAGGTTTAAAAATGATGGTTTAAGGCCTTTTTGGAGTTAGGGGTGGTCCATCCTCTTTTGTAGCTTGTTTGCTAAGTGTTGAGCCATCTTTTAAAGCTTTTTTTCGGCCTTTTAACCAATGAATTCTAGGGGAATTTCAGTGGTAAAAAATATGTTTTGAGGTCCAAAATAGGATGGGGTGGCCTCCCCTCCTTGTGTTTTGTTTACATGTGTAGATGGCCTAGCATGTGAGCATGTTTTTCTACCCTTTTGTGAATTGATCTCAGCATGTTTTTGCTATTGATTTAGCATGCTTTAGCTCTTTTTTGAGCCTTCTTGGTCATATGAGGCTTGCTTTGTATAGCTATAGTGTAATTGGCTTCACTAGCTTTGTGTTTCAAGACCTCTAACATGTTGTGCATGTGTTGATTGCATGATATAGCATCATTTTATATGTGATTTCAGTGCATATAGCCTTGTCACACTCTCACATACTTCACTCTTTCATTGCTTTTGAGAGTTGTGTTTTAAGCCTAGCTTGCGAGCCGATACATGAGCATGTTTTTATAGCTTTTTGTACTTCAATTCCAGCATAATTTAGCCACTGTTTTGGCATGTTTAAGCTCTGTCCAAAGCTGGTTTAGTCATTTGAGCTTGATATTGCATGCCTCTAGTGCAGTGCTCTTCACTAGCTTTAATGCTTTTAGCTTTTGAACATGTCTTGCATGTGTTGCTTGCATAATTTAAGGTCTTTAGCATGCCATTTCAACACCAAAAAGTCTGTAACCTCCCTCATTTCTTCATTTTTTTATTTGTTTTGAGGGTTGGTTAACCTTATGATTGTGTTTAAGCTTGAGATAGAGCTTGTGCTCAATGGCTTTAACCCTCTTATAAGGGTTCCTCCTAGCCAAAGGCATGATCTCTCTCATATCTTAAACCATCCTTTGGTTGACCCCTCTCTCATTAAAGGACAATCACATTGGACTTAATCGGTTAAAGGATTAATCGGTAATGTAAAATGTGTAAACAAAATGAGCAAAGTAAAACTTGTGCAAGATAAGCATTTGTGTTGCATTGCATGTGTTTGGATCGGACGTTAATCCAAACACAAGAAATGTGGGACGTTTCATACTCAAAGTGATGAAATGTGTCACGTTTCTTGGTCGCCATCACCCTTGATCATACATGATAGGGTGGTGGCCCTTCGAGTCTATTTGTGCATTTATCAAGCTTGTACAAGCTTGACTCTTTGGCCATCATGCATTGAAAATGCTTGATTGGTGGCTTGAGAGCCAAGTGTCATACTCCTTTGAGCTTGAGAAATGATAAGGAGTGTGGCAGTACACACATTCCTTGAAAAATACATTGTTGTGCCTCTGTTGTTCTCTGCTGCAGCAAAACCAGAAGCCTGGAAAAAGGGGTGGCCGACCGGCCACTTACAGTAGCCGACCGGCCAGTTAAGGTGGCCGGCAGCTACTTTCTGTGGCCGACCGGTTACCAGTCCTTTTTTGTGCAAAAGTGTATCTGAGTTAGGGCAGAAACAGTCTAGAAGCTGGTACAGTGTTCAGAGATCAAGGCGAGTGCAGACAAAGGCAACAGAGATCATGGCGATGGATTTTCGGGAAGACGCAACTGAGCATGCATGTCTTCCTCGCCTATGAGGTCGTTTACTCGCTTTATTTAAATTGTTTTAAATAGCTTAGCGTAGCTAGTTATTTAATTCGTTTTGTAATATCATAATTAGTTTGTGTAACTAGTTATTCAATTTCATTGGTTGTAATTAATTAGCTTAGAATAAGTTAGTCAATTAGATTCAATATGTAATTAATTAGCTAGAATAGTTAATTAGTTGGTTTGTAATAATTAGCTTAGCTTAGTATAGCTTAGCTTATTTATTCGGACCCTCCTTCGCGAGGGCATAATGTTGTAATAAGCATGCGTGTGTGTGTGCATGTCTTCCAACCCCACGTATTTCTCCCTTTTACTTAACCACTTTCAATGGTTAGTTTAGGGCATGTTTTGATTAGCATACATTATGCTCACATGTTTGCATCCATTCATTTGTCTTGCATGCACCGAGGCTCGGCGCATCATTCAAATTGCATTGTCAATTCAAATACTTCTTTGAATACGTGTTTCAAAGCATGCTATCAAAGTGTTGCAAATACCATGATTAGGTAGCCGAGCCTATTAATTGCATTATTGCATGTGTTGCATTAGGCATCTTGTATAGTTAGGATCATGCATTCTTTCTAACTAGCTTTTGTTTTGGCTTGGAGTACTCGGTGAGTTTTTATGCTTTAGCATACTTGCATGAGTGTGAGCGTTGCCATGATTGCATGCTTTTCATGAGGCTATTTGCTTAAATGATTAACTGCTTGAATGTCTGTGGGTGAAGGCTTGGTTGCTTGAATTGGGACAATTCAACGAATGAGAGTTTTAAGCTCACTTTGCGAAGTGGCAAAATCATGTTTTAAAGCCCACTTGAGGGTGGCAAATCCGTGCTTTAGCCCACTTGCGAGTGGCACTTTCAAACCATTTTTGAAAACAAACATGAGTTGTTCTGTTCCAATTCTTGCGACTTAGTCTATACTTGCTTGTGTGTGTCACATAGTAAAGTTAGCTAAAAACTGGTTAAGAACACATGAAGTTTATAAAAACAACATATCATTCTTAGTAGAGGCCGATCTTTGATCGGGCAAGTGGGGGTACTCATTTCAGGACCTTCCCCTCTCGTACCCAAGTTCCTGAGCCGAGACAACTTTGGTGATGACGGACACGTGGCCTTTGGCACGAGTCAGGGTTTCCTAAATTTTTCCAAAATAAAATATTTAGGTGGCAACTCTGTAATCTAGCAAAGCAGTCCATGTTTTGTGCTTTTTGATTCAAAATCGATTTTCTAAAACGATTTGCCAGATTTGGACTCTTTGATGTTTATCAGTTTTACATTGCACTTTGTGAGATTAGATTCAGAACTGTAACAGGGGTCCGAACTGTAGGAGACCAATTGGCGCCTCTCCGAAAGGAGGGCGCGCAAAGAAAGTTGGGTCCACACTTAGCTTACTTGCATTTGTGTAATTTAATTAGCTTACTAGTTAATTAATTCAAAGTGTTGTAATAATTAGTTAATTAGTTTAGCTAGTTATTTATTTTGGCTTGTAATAATTAGCTTAATTAGCTTAGCTTAGTTATTCATTCAGACTCTCCTTCATGAGAGCAAAATGTAATAATGTGTATGTCTTCCAACCCCACGTCTTTCTCCCTTTTACTACTAGCTTTTGATGGTTAGATTAAGGACGTCTCACGTTTCAATTAGCATACCTTATGCTTGCATACATTCATCTTGTCTTGCATGCACCGAGGCTCGGCGCATCATTCAAACTGCATTGTCATTTCAAACCTTTCTTTGAATACGTGTTTAACCATATGTTATCAAAATCGACCCATATGCCATATTAGTAGCTGAGCCTATTTAAATTACATATTGCATGTGTTGCATTAAACATCTTGCATAAGTTAGGATCATGTATTTTTCTAACTCTTTTTTGTTTTATCTTAGCTCGGACTACTAGATAAGTTTTAGTGCTTTAGCATACTTGCATAAGTGTGAGTGATTGCCATGACTAGCATGCTTGCCATGAGGCTAAATGCTTACTTGTTAAACTATTTGAATGCTTGTGGATGAAGGCTTGTTGCTTGAATTAGAATAATTGAACAAATGTACGTTTAAGCCCAATATGTTTGGTGGCAAATTCGCAACCTTTAAGCCCACTCGAGGTGGCAAATTCAAACTCTTTTCACAAAACAAACATGAAATTGAATTGTTCTAATTCGGGCAAACTAGTCTATACTTGCTTGTGCGCATCACATAGTAATGCTAGCCTAATAACTAGAACAAGAGTATATAATGTTTATAAAAAATCATATCATGATTAGTAGAGGCCGATCTTTGATCGGGCAAGTGAGGGTGCTCAATTAATGACCTTCCCCTCTTGTACGTAAGTTCTCGAGCTGAGGCAACTTTGGTGATGATGGACACGTGGCCTTTGACACGAATCATGGGTTTCCTAAATTTTCTCAAAATAAAATATTTAGGTGGCGACTCTGTATTTGGCAAAGTAGTCTAATTTTGGCATTTTTTTATTCAAAATCAATTTTCCAAACGATTTGCCAGATTTGGACTCTTTGGTGTTTACCAATTTCACATTGCACTTGTGAGATTAGATTCAGAACCATGGGAGTCCGAACTGTAGGGCTTCTTTCAAACCTTCCGAAAGGGGGCACAAAAAAGTCGAGCTACACTCGCCTTCGTACCACATAGATTCAATAAAGACGATGTGGACTTCATGGTTCGTTCTAATAATTATGGTGGCTAACGTAGGTATGTTCATTGCCATCATGTTCATCAATTGCCCTAAAAATAATTTTGGTTTTGAAGGGGGTCATGTTGCCAAGTTTCTCAGTAGATTCTCGTTTTAGCCTCTCAGAGAAAAGTCTCTCTCCAATCCCTCTTTTTCTACGTAATGTTTGCTTACTTACCCAGCTTGTGAAATTTTGTTAATTGTTGTTGTTTACAATCTGGTTTTAGGTTTGATTCATTAATATATTTATCAATTTTTGTTGAAATTTCTGATTAAGAGAATCCATTCCAATCAAAGATTGAAGAAAGAGAAAGTTTATGTGTTTGTAGAGAAAGAAAGTGGAGAAGATTAGAGAGACAGAGAGAATGAAGGTTTGTGGGTTTGTAGAGAGAGAAAGAGAGAAGAAGAAATAATGATGTTGATGATAATGGTGAGTTTTAATAGGGTGGATTGGAGTTTTGGAGTGAAGAAGAAGATGAAAAGAATAATTAAAACTTTGGGAAGAATACGAAGGGACTTAAATATGAAGAATACGTATAAGTGAATAGGGTCTACTATGGAGAAAAAATATATATTTTATTTTATCACTTAATGTGTATTGTCCTTATTAATAAATCTACATTAGAGTATAATAGGAACTAAAATTTCAAAATTTTAATTGAGCATACAGAATTACTAAAATGTCTGTGGAGTATGGGCCCATATTATCATTTTAGTTATAATTCAAAAATTATTTGGTTATATCTCATGTGATGTGTAAAAGTATCAAACTCAAAATCAATTAGCAATGAGTAGAGAGGCCTTTACATTATATTGATCAAGTTTGGATGACTTAGATTGGCGATGTGGGATTAAGTTGAACATAATGTTTGGTTTTAATTCAATTTTTTTTATTTTTTTTTTATTTTTAAGTTATGACTCTCTTAATATTAAGTTATGTGTCATTTATGATAATCAAAATTGTTACCCAAAAGGCAATTCAAGAGGGAAGGTGAATTGGATTTCTATAAATAAAAATTAACAATTACCCAATAAAAATAACAACTAGTATAGCAAAATATTAACTGATGATAGGTAGATGACTAACAGTTAATAATCAAGCTCCATGAAGAAATATCAATGAGGTATAGATAACAACTAATGCAACATATGAATAAGATGATTAAAAGCTTAAGAGGAATAAACAACAGATTATGATTTAGATGAATTAACAATGGATTGAGCTAACACGGTTAATAGAAGTTAAGATATCAAATAGCTATATCAGTTAAGTGAAGAGATTACAAAAGAGAAGACAAACAAATTTATAGTGGTTTAGCTTCAACCAAGCCTACATCTATTCCTCAAGCTTCATTTGAGATTTTCCACTATTCTTCTAGCTTCACAAAGGTGCTAGAAACCTCTCATACATGGAGCAATCCTCTATAAATTTTATACATACTTTCCAAGTCTAAAACCTTTGCAAACCTTAGGTGATTCTCAATCACTTTCAAGAAATCAAGAACACTAAGTGTATTACACTCTTACAAGATTGTAATGAAGTTTTTTTTTTTCAAGCAAAGTTATAAGAATAATCTCTTACAGAATGATACAAAAAGATGAAGCTCAAATGTTTCTGTAAATCCTCTAAAAGCTGAGTGTATAATTTCTGAAGAGGAATGAAAAACTCAGAGAAAAGAACACTTCAGAGAATAAACAATGAAAATGATTAAGGATGAAGAATATTTATTGCTCATTGTCTCTGTATTATCTTCTTCAGCCGAAGCACTTCTATTTATTAAGGTGATATTCATCTTCAATAAAGTGACTGTTGCCTATTGACTGTGTTAAGAAGATTGAGTGAGATTTTGGTTAAATCTACTCTACTCAAACTTGAAATTTCCCATACTTATTTAGATGTTAAATGCGAGTTGAATGATGGGTCTAATTGTTGACAAGTATATTTGAAAAAGAGCTATTGTAGTACACAAATTTATACAGGGTGGTCGTTCACCCAAATGTCCTTCCAAACGTCCGGTCAAGTCCCGATCATGAAGGATGATTGTCGCGGTTGTCGAACATGCTACCTGTTTGACTGTCGGAGCAACCTGGAGTTGAACTAGGCAAAATTTGGCCTAACCAGTCGACCGACTAGTCCTCCGTCCGGCTAGTCGATTGTCCCTCTGTAGACTGGTCTCCTTTTATTGCTACTATGGTGCACTAGTTTGGTACCTGTTCAAGCTTCAAATTGATCCCTAAAATAACACATTTAGGATAGAAAGATAGATGAATTATGTTGTTAATTTAAATATAAGATTTCGATCAATTAAACTCATTCAAATAAATCAAAACATAAATCAAGGCATAGAGTAATAATCATCAAAACATATTATGTCTAACAAAAATCACAAATGGCACAACTTTCCTTTTCAAATATTGTTTTATATAACACAATTACAATCATTAATATAAGGGAAATTACACAGAAGTCCTTTTTGAAAGTCATGTTCACATTTTTCTTCTTCTCTTTGTATGTGCCTTCGTTCGTCTATGTCTCTTTCTCTTCCTAATTTTTGACGGCCATGCCTACCTTCTTATCTTTCTCTTTTTGATATATAGTCATCGACAATCGGCGACCACCATCGATTGAGGTTCACAAGCAACCACCGACTCCTTACTTCACCCTCACCAATAGCGAAGAAGATGAGTTTTCGGTGAAGAATCTACATCAGATATGAGTAGATCTACATCAGAACTTGTAGTGCCCCAAAATAATAACAACCCACATCATGATATTCAATGGAAAAACAGAAACTTACATAATATTAACCTTTCATTGATTCTCTTTTATCGTACAAAAGATGACATATGTATGTATACGTTCATAAATCCTAAATCTTGAATCTATAGCATATGACATGTAATAATCACATGAAACAAAAGAAAGTACTAATAAGTTAATGCTTTAATATCTATATCTTTCCAAGTCGATACTTGGGAACAACAAAATGAGTTAAACTCCATACATATAAAGCCCAAGGCTTGTACAACAAATATTTACTCAAAAGAACAAGAAGAAACTCTCGGCTCCAAGGTCCTCCCAAGCTACTACCTTGGTGGAGGCATATTATCAGTACCTGAAAGTTGTTTTCTACATAGGGTAAGCTAAACCCCAGTAAAGACACTTGAACGCAACATATAAAACTTAACAAAGTCATATAGTGAATGCGTATGCATGCCATTTGCCAAAACGTTACACATTCTCTTTCAAAGCAATATAATGTCGTAGTTATATATATATATATATATATCAATTCATAAAACAATACTTTTTAAAATCAGAAAATAGGGTAATGGATACAAAACACTAGAAATTTCTAGGTATGTGTCTGCCAATAGGCTATACAAGCACTACTAAAGTCATTTTACCGGTACTAACCACGCGGATTTCTGAACTTTCACCAAGGACACACAAGCCAACATAATAAAATCACAATCACACCCCCTAACTAGATTCACCAAGGTATACACCCATTTTTTCTCAAAATGATACATTTTTAATATTTAACTATGAAACAATGTTCAATACAAGATGTATGAGCAGTTAGTTTCAATCAACATAATCTTCATGCAATTTCTATAACAATCAAAGCTATCATCCACCGATAGCCTAAAACAGATATCTCTATACAACAGATAAGTTTCCAACAACAATTATAAGTTCATAATCTCAAAATGGGAGTGATAATACATATCCAACTCCACTCTCATCTTCAACAGATATGTTCATTTTATCTTTTCAAAACTCAACATCTTCCTCTTCCATTTATAAGTCAAACACTAATGATTTCCAATAAAACATTATTTTCTTTCAAAAACACATTTAAAGAAGAAATTTTCACTATTTCAACACAACTCAACAATATACTCAATCCCACAACATTTCTTAAGAACCCATTTGAAAACCCTTCTTTTATATTTCAAAAACCAAACCTAAATCAAACCCTCAACTTCCAAATTACAATACTTTACAAGGATCATATAACGAAGCTACGAATTATATAAGAAGGTTGAAGAAGTCCCTACCTCAAGATTAGAAGAAGAAGAAAGCAAGAACTAACTTTGACGGAGTCAAAAATAGAAGTTTCACCGATTAAAATATTCATATTTACAAGCTCTACACTTTACTCCAAAGCACTAGGACGGTTAGATCAACAAATTTGAGTGTTTAGATAAGAACTAGAGAGAGAGTGAAGAAATTAGGCTTTTGGATGTTCTAGAGAGAGAAAGAGAAAGCAAAAAGTGATAGATAAAGGCCTTTCCCCGATCTGATATATGCACAGACTGCTCGAGCGATCAAACTACCATTCGAGCTTCAGACACAAGTAAGTGACACCGCTTGAGCAACCAAAACACGGCTCGAGCGCACAATGATCCCCTCCTAGAAATTTTACAGATTGTAGAAGACCGCTTGAGTGAAGATTACCCTACTCCTAGTAGTTTTGCAAACCTACAAAAGTACTGAGAAAACCCAAAGACCAATCGAGCGAACTTGAAGAAAAATAGACATGAATTCCTTTGAAAAACAAATTATCAACATGTTCACAACACAACCAACAACTACAAACAACCAAACTCAATAACAACAAGACAAGAAGAAGTATAGATAACGATAAAGAGTATCGGATCTCGGATCCAAGAACATGAAAGGGTCGAGTCTAACCCAAGCCGTTATAGAACTGGCTAGATCTAAACCACAAATAGTTATTGAAGTAAAATCCTCTCTCTATATCTATCTTTTGTAGCGACCCTGAATTTTCTTAAGTCATTATTTATTTATTTATTATTATTGCTTTATTTTATTTTTGATTTTATTAATTGTGTGGATACATGAGAATTTAATGTGTTATTTAATTAATTTAATGTGTTATTTAATTATAGGTAATTAATCCGAATATTGATATATATAAGGTGTTTATATATTGATAAAATATATATCATATTTATATTTATATATATTGTATTTATGTTGTATTTTTATAATATAAATATAATAGTCAATAAAGTTATGACATACTTAGACTTAGGTATAATGTGCTAGACCTAGATTTAATCACAAAAGTGAATTTTCAATATAAGAGAGAGAGAGAGAGAGAGAGAGAGAGAGAGAGAGAGAGAGAGAGAGAGAGAGAGAGAGAGAGAGACTAATCAAAACATAGAGAGAGAGAGAGAGACTAATCAAAACATAGAGTGCAAGCCACAGAAAGAGAAGTAGAGAAAAAAAAAAGAAAAAAGAAAAAGGGAATTGGGAGAGAAAAAAAAGACAACAGAGAAAGGAGAAAAGGAGAACAAAAGATTAGGGTTTTATTTTGGTGGCTTAAGAAATTGTTCAAATAATTCTTTCATCTTCAAAAAATAATTGTGAGTACAAAACCTACTTCCCTTGATTTATGTTTAATTCGTTGTTTTTATTTATTATTATTTTTTTATTTTTATTTATTTGTTGTTGGTTGGATTTTTTTATTTGTATGTAGATGATAGATTGATTTTAAGTATTTTGATTAGTTGTGTATGTCAAGTTTAGGGTTTTTATATGTATTTATTGTATAGTTGTAATCACACTCATGAATCTATGAAATTAAAATAAACTTGGAACCCATAGATAAATTCATTATATTCCACCATGACTCCGTGAATTATTGTTTTATTTGAGTGTTGGTGAGGAATAATGTATAATAAAAAAAATGTGAGGATTATGAGATTTATTTAAATGCCTTAGGCTTGGCATTATTATGTTTGTTCTCATGAGTAAATGAGAGATTGTGTATATGTATATTGTTGCCTCATTCTCATGAGTAGATGAGTGTTTTGATTTACGCTCGTATGTATATGCTAACCATTCGGGGAGTGTGGGTCAAACTCGGGACGATATCCCCGTGCAAGTTTGGTTTTGGAGCGATGTTAGGTATACGGGAGGCACATGGGATATATGTGTAGGCCGGAAGTGGAGGCCAAAGTGGTAGAGTTAAGGTACAAATAATTAAATATAAACTTATATGTATAGTTTGAATTGTATTGACTTGTACATCTTGAAAATTAGTAAGCGACCTTGATAAATTATGAAATTTGGGCAAAGGAATGTATACGTAATTCTAGACAACTTTTGTATTTTAACTTTTTATCAAAAAGATCGATTAGAACTTATACTCGGATGATCTTGGTTATAGTAGTTTTGATTCATTTTACCAATGCAGATTTTAGAGGCTGTTTTAACCCATGGAAAGAGCTCATTTTTATTGGTTTCGCGTAATCTAAAGTAAAACATTATTCTGAACATTTTCATGTTTTGAACTTTTCCGAAAAAAATCATCTTACAGCAGTTTCTTTTCGTTTTCAGTTCCAGATTTTTACGATCGAATTTCGTTTAGAATTTCTATTAAGTTTTTCTCTCAATCTGTTCAGTTTCTACTAAATTCATCTACGCTACCTTTTATAAAATTTGATTCTGTACAACTTTTGTTTTTTAAGTTTTGGTCAATTCGAAATATTTAAGTATGAAACGATGCATTTTTATACTTCTTCAACAAGTTACTTATGATTAAATTATACTAACTTTATTTTTTTGCAAAATGGTAGGTCATATTAACTTTTTATGCAGGGCTGACCCACCATATTTTTATTTCTATTTTGTTTATTTTATACTCAATTTATATTTCGTTGTATACGAGTAAGAAACTAAATGCCACTGTATCTCGGGAAACTACCCATTCGTCTCGGTACGGATGGAACTACTTATCTTATCCTGTAACAAGAATTAAATGTATTTTCGTTTGTGTCTAATGGACACGTGGGTGTCAAATAATTGTACTCATACCAGTATACTTGTATACTGACCCATTTTGTCTCTTGGCATCTCGGGTGCGTTCTATTTGAACGCAGCCGCGCTTCCTTTGCAGGATTAGTTGGGGTTACAGTAGTGAAGAGAAATAACTATAATTGTTGGACATGTCGTTTGAACTTCTTTTATTTTCTTGAGTTTAGGGTTGATATTAGTTTATGTATTTATTATTTTTTTTATGACCTTAATATTTTGATAATTTGGCATGGTTTATAACTTTACATTATTTAAATTATTTTGACTATTTATTGTTACTTTAATGTTGGAGGTATTGGTTAGTTATAAAATTATGGTGGATAGTTTGGTTGGCGTTTTGTTAGTTTTTTTTATCCCTTGTAAACTTTTGAGGATGGAAATTTACTTAAACCCTTTGGAGACATGAACGTTTAGATTTTGTTTCACCCCTACGATTTAGATGATGGAATATTGATTGGGGTTTAGTTCTAATTTAATAATTAATTGTCAAATTTTGATTCGTGACTTTCTCCTTCGATCTCTCAGTTTTTCTACTTTTTCTCTGCTATACACTTTTCTTTTCCTATTTTAATGGATAAATTTTTCAAATTCTGAATAAGTTGTTTTTGAATTTTGGTTACAAGTAGTAAAAATTGTAAAATTTTACAGTTTCAGTTTTTTTGTGCTGAAATGAATCATAATTTAAAAATGTAAAATTTTACAGTTTCATAACATGCTTTAGAATTATATGTTATGAAACTGTAAAATTTTTCAATTTCATAACATGTTTTTCAGTTTGATTAATAAAAATAAATGCTTAATAGAATCATACTTCAAAACTGTAACATTTTACACTTTCAAAGCTTGTTTTTCAATTTGATCAATATTGGAGATTATTTGCTTAAACCCTACAAAAATTAAAAAACTACATTTTTTTTTCCATTGTTGTTGTTTATTGTTGTTATTTTTTTGTTCTTTCAATTTATCAATATTTAACACATTTTGCTTCTTTTTTTTTTGCTCTAATTTCTCTTCTTTTTTTTTTTTTTGAGCAATATTCTAGACATTTCGATGAGTTTTCGACGATGTTCTTGACGTCCAACGAATGTTCTCGACATTCTGGCGACTTCCAGTGACGTTCAGAACACTTCGACGATAGTCCAACAAACTTCCAGCGATTTCCTGGTGATGTTGAACATTCTGGTGAGTCTCCAGTAACCGTCTAAGAGAAGTTCCGCGATGGTGGGATGTAACAGCGTCTTTAATTTTTTTTTTTTTTTAAAAAGAAGAATTTTTTGGTAACAATTAAAAATATGTAAAACTAATTGATGCAAGCATTTTGTTTTGGAACTAGATGAATTTTAAATTTTACATATGAATCCTACTGGTAAGTTCTTAATATAATAGGTTTTGCATGAATTTTATTATTATGCAATGATTATAATTATATTAAACGAGCTAATATTTGAAATGTGGTATGCTTAGATAATAAAAGACACTCTATCTATAAATCCAAATTTTAATTTTGTTTGATGAACGGTCCAAATGTTAAAACTATTTATCCAAAATAGCCAAAATACCTTTACTTATATATATCTCACAAACCTAATAGACTTACACACACACTCTATTACTTTCTCTCTCTCTCATCTGCCTCTTGCTACGACGCCGTCGCCTCCTCTTCCGCCACCACGACCGCCACTGTTACCGTCATCTCTCTCTCTCTTCTCCTCTTCTCTCCACAGACTGATTGAGGCGACATTGCGACCTTTTGATGAAGATGCTACGACTTCGACCTCCCCGTCGATGACTCTTTATCCACCACAGTCACTCTTTATCAGCCGCCATCAACGACGGTGCACCACCACCTATTTACCACAGCAACAACAACTTATGTGCCGCCACTGTATATCACAGCCTAGATCAGTATCGGCACCAGCAGACTTCTACTCTGTCAAGCTTACAGCCACTTCTGTAATCTACACATTCACCCATGACGAGATTGGCGGCGGCATAACAGCGGCGGTGGTGGATGAAGCATTTCGTGACCTTGATCTACAACACCAAAAGCAACATCCAGAGAACAGCTCGCCGATCTGTGAGATCTTAGATCCGTAACCCCTCTTCTCCAGATCCACCGCCTCCGCCGTCGCGGCTGGCGTCTCTGACGATACTTATTTGTGTAATTGTTTGACCATGTCTCAATGATCTCAGTGCAATTCGATTTCTTGTTCTTTGATACGTATATGTTTTTGTATCTATAAGCGTTGAAGTTTGAACGACGAGTTTCATGTGCTTTCATGAATTTCTCTCAGCCGTGTTTTTCAAGTTTCGCTTAAATTTCTTTTGACGACCTTTCGAGTCTTCTTTCTCTCTTTCTTGAATAAAAAAATCTTAGTCTGTGATTTAAGTTGTTGCTAGGTTCATTTCACTGTTCATCAAGTCGACCAAAGCTTTGATTTTAGGCGTTTTTGCTTCCTTCTAACTCTCTCAATCCTCTTTTAGTTTGATCTAGATTTGAGGTTTGTTTTTATAGTTGTTGATGATTGTGGTGGATGAACAGATAAAAAAAAACAAAAACAAAACAAAAAAACGAACATATATATGTTTATGTACTAGATTATATTTGAGTGTTGGTGGTGGGACATTTCAATAGATAAGGGTTGGTTTGGCTATCTATTTCAATATATAGAATTTAGTTTTGCTTGTTATTTCAACAGATAGAAAAAAAAAATTAAAAATGAACAAATACAATTAATTCATGAGAAAAAATTGAAAAGATAATAAACTTTGGATAGATATTTAAACAAATGAGAGAAAAAAAATTGAATAGATAGTCAAAAAATTTAAATAGATAAAATAAAAATGAACAGATAGTTAAAAAATTTGAACAGATAGATATGAATTTGAACAAATAATCAACGAAAAGTCAACAGATAAATGAAGAGGTAAAATTGAAAACAAAATGTCTTTCAAAATAAAAAAAATAGGACTTCTCACTAAACTATTTTACAAAAGATGAACCTCTTACTAACAAAAAATATTTGCTAAATCTTAATATCTTATACCCTTCTTATCTTGGATTTTTCGACAATTTTGTTGATAATAAAAGTTGCATTTGTCATCTTTTTGAAGGAGTTCGGATGTAATGTCCAATGACTTAACAGTTTATTTTTTATGATTTCCTTTTTTGGAATTTTTTTAATAGGAAGTCCTTTATATAAAAGTTGTACCTTATGATATCACAAAGATGGAAATATCTACTCTTACAAAAAATTTATATATAAATCTTGACAGAAATGATGGCACAATATCATTATTATAAATAAATTTATTTTTAATATATTTTGTTTTAAAATAAAATATCCACAATAAACAATATCATTATCTATAAAAATTATATATAAACTTCCAACAAACTAGGCCTCGTTTGGCAAGAGGCTATTTTAGTCAAAAAGTTAAAAAGTTACTAAAAAGTCAAAAAGTCAAAGATTCCCTTTTCTCTCTACTTTTTGCACATCTTTTCGTAAAAAGTCAAAAAGTCATCCCAAACATACTAATTTTTTTTACATCACATTTTAGTCAAATAATCAAAAAATTACTAAATTAGTCTGTTCCCAAACGAGAAACAATTTTAGTAGATGGACTATCGCATCATACTCAACAACTTTTGTGTCAAACTTTTACTCTTTTTATTTTTTATTTTATGTTGTCACTTTTTAAAATATATCTTCAATTATATTTTTTTAATCTTAGTCTATTTTATTTTAAGAACTATTTTATTATCCATTTTTTTAATGAATAGTACTAAAACAACAATGGCACCAAATCTATTAGTAAAAATTATTAATATTGAATAACTAATTAATAGTACCTTTGTTGAGGTATTGTAGCAACAATAAAGTAATAATTAGACATAAAACTAAGGGTAAATTACACTTTGCTACCTTTATATTTGGTCACTTTTTTATTTTGACCCTTATAATTTTTTTTTCCCACTTTGGTCCCTCATATTCTAAATTTTTCTCAATTTACTCCTAAAGTTAATTTTCGTTCACAATTACGTAGAAAATGTCACAATAACTATCACATAATATAAAAAATATATTCAACTTGTTTGGTTTACACCGTTTTTCAAAAAATTGAGTTTTTTGTTTTTAATTTTTTTAGTATTTTTTAAAAATATTTTATGCAAAGTTTTTATTTTTTTAGGTAAATACACTTAAAATGTATAATATTTGTGGAAAAAAAACTTTAAAAAAATACACCAAAAAAAAAAAATTTAAAAAAGTTCAAAAAATTTAGTACGTATCCAATGAAGTTTGTAAAGATTTTTGTACAAATTTTATACTTTTTAAGGGGTTGTTTGGTATGAACTATATAAGTACACTTTTTGACTTTTTGGATAAAAAAGTAAAGGAAAAAAATTATGGTTGTTTGGGATAATTATTTGACTTTTTACGAAAAAATGTGTATTAAAATATTGTATAAAATAATAAAATTATCGGATTACCCCTAACGCCCCCTATGCGTGTACTAACAGTGATTGTTTAGGAAGCTAATTAGCTGCATTGCTTTGAAGTTGTGTGGTGGACTGGACGGTACTGTTCTGCCCGTGGGGCCCCACCACGGGTCCTGTTTTGATAATCCGAACAGTTCAATATATACAACTCGTCGAGTACTATATTCTTATAAAAAATCAAGTTAATCGGATATCAATAGCTATCTCATCGGATCAGCTTTTTATCAATTATTAATTTGTTCACCATCTATTTTTTTTATACAAAACTAATTTGATCATATAGCTATCGATCTCCTTTTAACATAATTGTTTATAGGCATATAGTATTTGACGAGTTCTACACATTGAATGGTTCAGATTATCAAAACGGAACCCGTAATGGGCTTCCACGAGCCGAAAACACCGTCCTATGTAAATTTTTTGTGCACCGCCCGTGTAAATTTGCACCATCACTTCACAGTGTACCATCACTACAGTGACCACAGTTGGCTTGTACTTTTTTCCTATATAAATTTGTTGTTTTTATATATTTTTTGAAAAAAAAAATTGGGAGCTCTAATTTATGAGCTTTAAAGAGCTCTAATTTGTGGTGGACTCCATGTGATGTGATGTTTTGGTTTTAGTTTTATTTTTATTTTATTTTTTTGGGAATTTTCACATCACTAGAGTTGGGTTTAGAGCCCCAACTTCAGAGCTCTCTATCATTTCTGATTTTTTTGTGAATAGTGATAATTTTTTAACTTTTTTTTAGTAACTTTTTGGTTTTTTATCTTTTATAGAATATGCCAAACAAGCACTAAATATATCAAGATTAAGTAGATCTAAAAAGTAAAAAAAAAAAAAACTGATTAAAATATTTTTAAAAAATACTAAAAATACGAATTGAAAACTCTGAAAACTATTTTTGAAAATTTCAAACCTAATACAGTGATTATTAGATTGGGATTTGAATTTGTGTCAAATATGTGAGTCATATATAATAAAATATTTTTATATCACGTTGTTGCTAATATGTCATTTTCTATCCAATTTTTAACATAAGTTAACTTTAGGAGTAAATTGGAAACAACTTAAAACATGAAGGGCCAAACTGAGAAAAAATAAACTTTAAGGGTCAAAGTGAAAAAGTGGCTAAATATAAAGGGACAAAGTGTAATTTACTATAAAATCATGGGACAAAATTTTCATGATTTATTTGTTTTGTTAGGTAAATAAGTTAATTTATACTATAAGAAAAATGATAAATCACACCATCATATATAACACTTGACACTCTAGTACTAAAAGAATGATTTATTGGTTTTATTAGTATTTAAAAAGAAAAGTGTGTGTACCTAATCTCTCTCTCTATTAGTATTTTTTTTTAAAAAAGTGTGTATACCTAATCTCTCTCTCTCTCTTATTTAACACTAGGGTATACCCGTGCCTGAAGGCACGGTGACCATTAATATATGAAAATATAATTGAATATAAAATTATTGAGTTAAAATGTAATTTATTTAATTTGTTGGGAAAAAAAATTTGAGGTGAAAATATAAATAGATGATCCATATGGTTTTGAATTTTCAAATGAATTTTATAATTAGATTTTTGAAAAGAGTTTGGAGTATTGTAGTATGATAACACAAATGCAAACAAAGATCATATCACCAAATATTTACTATTGTAGTATTTTTGTTTATGTAACCCACTTGCAATTTGTAATACAAAATAAGCATTTTATTATCCTAGCCAATAACAGTACCCAAATAAATTTCTATATCCACATTTTTTTAGATAGTGAGTTTTGGTTGAAGTAAAGAAAAGAGATCTCAAAGCTATAGTTTTGCATCAATTTTAATGTAATGGTTAAAATCTACCAATTTTTATTGTTTGGTGGTCAGTTTATTGTGCAGAAAATTAAATAAATGAAAAATAAATAAATTGTATGCTACGTGGTAAATAAATCAATTTGAACATAAATTTTCTAAATTTATAGGTAAACGAAATAGTGAAAAGTAAACACATAAATGTTACGTAAAATTCAAGCACAACAAAAGCTTAGAGATTTTAAACAAACAACAAAATGTAAATCCCACAACACAGAAACATCTACATAAAAATCAGACGAAATACGCTAGCCAATGCTATGCAATAAAAAAAAATAAACAACAAATTAAGCACACTAACCAATGCTCTGCAATACAAAAAAAAAATGCCAAATAACAAATTAAGCACACCAGCCAGTGCTCTGCAATACAAAAAAAATGCCAAATAACAAATTAAGCACACCAGCCAATGTTCTGTAATAACCAAATAAAAAGATAACCTAATAAAAATATGATTAGTTTTGTTTAACCTAATTCAAGAGCATATTAAGAAGGAAAAACAAAAAAACATATATCACCTAGTGTGTTACATTTACAAAAACAAACTCATAGCATAAATCAATAATTCAAATGCCTATTATCTAACATACATCTAAACTTAGTTATAAATTTCACATAAATAAAAGGCTTTACAAAACTATTGTAAGTAATAAATTTCACATCGATTGGAAACTTTACAAAATATGGATCGTAGCTAGCATATGTACGCTTTTCACAAAAATAAATATGAGATTCAAACTTGTTCTTTCTTAGAAATCTTTGGAGCGCCTCATCACTTTCCAAAAAGTCCTCGTATCAACTTGTATGTATCCTCAGTGAGGAGCATGCACGACAATCTACTAATTTATGAAAATAAAAAAGGTTAGTATATTAGCAAAAGAAAATTTATATATATATCAAAACACTTTCAAATTGAAATTACCTTGTTACATCCCCATCGAAGCAATCTAGTTGTATTTATATTTTTGAGCTCCATATATTTTTTAACCCAATCCTACAAAAGTCGACACATATAGTAAAATATTTTAAAAATAACAATTTGTAATCAATAGAAATAAATTTATCAATAAACAAATTGTACCTTTTGACAAAAGTGGTTTGATCCATAAGTAACACTATAACAAAATTTCAGGATAAACAATGTTTGTAGTAGAATCTGGCTCATCATTGGGAAGGAGGACTTATACGATCAAAGAATGTGCATCTAGATAGGGCCACATACAATTGCCCATGACTAAACACTGGTGTGCGCAAATCAACTCCAACAAATTTCACAGATTGCCCTTGAGATTTATTAATGGTCAGGGCATATGCCAATCGAACTAGAAATTGACGTCTTGTCATTCGAAAAGGCATTTCTGAAGAAGACGGTGTCAAGGATATCCTTGGTATGAATACCAAATTGCCACATTTTTCTCCAGTTAAAATTTGAGCTTCAATTATGCGAGTATTGCATCTAGAAACCATCAATCTTGTGCCATTGCACAGTCCATCTTTTGGTGCAATATTTCTTAACAACATTATAGGACAACCCACTTTCAACTCTACCTTAAAAGCTGGTAGCCCAGAAGGATCTAATGAATTTAAATATTCATTAGGATATCTATTTATTATAGTACGATCAATTTCATCATCTTCAGACATCTTATCTGCTGCCAAATAAGTATGTGTGCTGCCGGGAAAAATATTCAATGCTGCAGTATTGATAGCACTGACATCATCATTCTGTGCAGATAGAATTGTACGTTTAGTTAAAAATGTTGCAGTCGATGTCATTGCCACATCCAGTTGCGGATAAACTACTGAGATTATGTCTTTTAGATCTTGGCATTTGTGTATTGTTGATGGAAGTTTAACAATTTCCTGAGGATTGGTCCCAATCTATTTATAAAAATAAATAAATAAAATAGTAAGTAAAATCAATTGAAGTACATAAACGTAAATATATTTCGTCAATTTAAAAGAACCATATAATAGAGAAAAAGTTTGAAGAAATATTACATCCATCAAGAATTTTGCAAAATTAGCATTTTTAAGATTTGCATGATTCAAGCGCATGTTCGAATTTAAAGACAGAACATGTATATCCTTCCATAGAAAAGAGTGTCTTAATGATGCATTCACAATTTGCTCACGGACTCCTTTGGTTATAACTGGTAAGATTTGTCGAAAATCTCCACCAAGAACAACAGTGATACCCCCAAATGGCTTTTCACTATCACAAGTGTCCCGAAGTGTGCGATCAACTGCCTCAACACAATGTCTATGCTGCATAGGAACTTCATCCCAGATTATAAGTTTTGTTTCTCTAAACAATTCTGCTTGTAATGATTGCTTGCTAAATCCACAAATTGAATTTTCCAATACATCCAACGGAATGGAAAATGTTGAATGAGCAGTACGACCTCCTACCAATAACAATGATGCAATTCCAGATGAAGCCACAGTAATAACAATATGGCCAAGGCTGCGACACTTTAATGCAATCGCATTGTACAAAAACGTTTTCCCTGTTCCGGCACCTCCATTCAAAAAGAAAATAGTTCCTTTATTTTCAAAGACTGAGGAAGTGATTGCATCATAAGCTGTTCGTTGATCATTGTTGAGGCGATCAATAATAATTTATGCATCTGCCTGTTGTGCCTCATTATGCAGTTGTTGATGTTCGAATATCAACCTGTTACCAACTACTGAACTCCAATTTGTAGAAGGTTGTGGCATTGGCGGGAAGTCAATTAAACTTTTTCCTGATTCTTGGAGCATTTGATTCAAAAGATATAGACGATAGTCTTCAATTTGAGCCTCAGTTGGTTCAGAAATGGCAAACAATGTTCGAATCTTATGTGCAAGATCATCACATATGCATTGAAAATTGATTCCATAACGCATATGGTTGCAGTGAAGAGCACTGAGTAAGAATAATAGTAAACAATCTCCTTAATTGATAACCAGTTTTCATAACTGCAGCCTCTTTAAGGCATTGTATCCATTCTTCATCATCTTCTAAAAGTCCTCTTGCAACACATGCTGATTTAAACGTATCATGCAAAACATTGTTGACCGTGCGTAAACATTGAAATGATTTTGGTCCTTTGACAACAGTTAATAGCAAACGCAAATAAAATCTCTCACCACAATTAGGGCTAGCAAAGTACATTCTACCGATTGCATAGCCCTGCTGCCTTGGTTTCCATCTCTTTTCTGAATTAAGCCAAACAAAATGTTGTGGAAATTCTTGGTAAGTGAATGGACATTCATCTTCCATAGAAGCACAACATGCAAAAAAACCAGTAAGAGTTGACATTTGTTGGCCAGCTCTAGAAACAATTGCTTCTAATGATTCATCAGGATTAAAAAGAACGCGGTGCATTCCAGGTAAATGAAGTGCTAAGCGTACAACTGTTGGTATCTCTGCATGCAATAGATAACCAAATATTCGCCAAGCGGCTTCTGGAGGTCCAATATACCTCGCATCGAGATATTGTTGGATCTCATTTATCAATCCCAACACCATCGTTGTACGATCATAACCCTTATAAATATACTTGTGTATATACTTGACACATCTCATTCCGGCACAAACTTCCACATTTATGTGACAGTTGAAACGTTTAGAAAGATATGCATTGTATGGTACGATGTCTCTGTTATCAACTTCTTTCCCCCTCACAATATGAGCTTGACCATTATTGCGACGACGATAGATAGGATATCCATCTTGATCCATAGTAGTTGTTTCTGCGAACGCTCGAGGGTATCTCTTAGTGCATTTACCATTTTCCATACATGGTGCTTGTGGATTTCGAGCACCACATGGTCCATGTACCATACAACACTTGATAGTTTCAAAAAGCATAGGTTCATCTTTTGGATCTGGAAATTCTGCACAAACCAATTTGTCTACTTGAGCACATGTCCGAATTTTGTCTGGACCCTTAAGAAATAGAAGTGCATGCATATGAGGAAGGCCTCGCTTTTGGAATTCAATTGTAAAAACATGCGCAACTTTATTACCAAACACTCGGTTTGTTTCTATCTCCTTCATCAAGCACTTTCTCTTTAACTCAAAAACACGGGCAATTAAATCAGGACGATCAATAGGCTTTTGGTGCGGTAATAATGCCGAAGTAATTTCTGGCCAATTAGGATTTGCAGTCATGGTGAGAAAAATGTCTGGATGTTGGTTGTATCGTGTGATAGCCATTGAGTCTTGAAAGATTTCAAACATGTGTCTAGGACCTCCAGGAAATGAAGATGGCAAAACAAACCTTTGACCAATTTGATTGGGTTGAAGGTCATTTGGATCAATATCTGTCAAATCTTGGTAAAGTTCAGCACGGATCTTCCCTTGATTAAGCTTGTAGTAAGTCAACCTATTTTGTTCAGTTGCAGCCCAAGCATCAACCAAAAACTCTTGGAACAATTTTCCAGCTCTCAAAATTGTTGAATACTCTGTGGGTCGTTCAAACAAACGATAACTATAAAAATCCATTTGAGTAAGCCGATCAGTTGAAGGCCGATCACGTTCAACATCCCACAGTTTCATCTCAGGTTCCCACCCAAGCTCACCATGTGGAAATAATAAAACATAATGTAATGGCAAATATGCTGGGTGACATTCATTGATTTGCATTAGCTCATTATTTCCATGTAGATGTAAGATAACATCTCTCATTCCACTAACCTTGGTTCCATCACCTGGTATTACAACTGCAATCTCATCCATAGTTGATAGGTTATACCGTCGTCGATCTGTCGATGAACTGTAGTGGAGATGAACAGGCAAATTTCGTCCTGTCAAGGCTAATTGATTCAAAATTGCATGAGCCTGGCGAAATTTATCAACGAATGCATTAACCTGTAATAAACTATCTTGAATAGTTTTTAGAACATCTCTTCTTAATTGAGGATTTCTACGATTGCGAACTTCTAAAGCTGAATCAGGGTCATAAATGTACAATTGCGCATAAGCTGCATCTTGCCCTGATTGTGGTAGTAGTGATCCTGTTCGATGTCGCAATTCCCCATGGATAGTGAATGATGTAGGGCCTCTTCCAGTAAGTACTCTTGGATCTAATGTAGCACCAAGACTTGTAAAAGCATTGGTTGCATTGTACACTCGAGTATAACGTCGAAACGATTTTGATTTATCATCATTCCCATCATATAATGCTTGAAGAAGTGAAGGGGGTGTAATAAGCAGAGGAAGCTTAACCTTCCCTTTTGAACAACATGTTCCGAATAGAGGACGGTTTGGAGATGATTTTACTAATTTTTCATCCATCCAATGTAATGCTGAACAGAAAGGACATAATACATCCATCTTGCCAAGAGAATGACGACATGAATTTATATGTGCTCGAGTACCAACCATTGGACTCATAGGCATATCCTCTAATTCCTCATTAGTACATAGATCCTCTTGAAGGGAAGGAGTTGTAAGAGTAGGCCTACAAATATTGGTTCTTGTAAATTAAAATAGAATGGTAATAGTAAGAGTATGTATTTGAAGAATTAAACACAGTCTTTTACCAATTCCTTTGTGGAGCTAAAGATGTGCTTGGCATTGAGAACGAACATGTGGAAGGATGTGCAACCATTGTTCGTTTTTGCGCCGACTGTGTATCCTCAGTTGCCTTTGTTCCTAATTCCAAGCAAGCACGACTACGACGACACGGTATTAAAGAAGTTTGTCTCGGTTGAATACATTCTCTTAATTTTTCCCATTCTCGCCGTGCACGTTGGGCCAATGTAGCTTTTGATATAACATTGTTATTGTGTACCTAAAATGTGAACATTATATCATTGATACCTAAAATAAAAATATTATCGTATACTATTTTATTTCTTTTTCTTCCTGCCTTGTGATAATTTTAAGAATATTTTTATTTTTTTTTCTTCCTTTTCCATTTTGCTTCATTTTCCCTCTTCATGCCTTGTGATATAACAATTTGTTTTTTAATAATTGTTTTCTCTTTCTTCTTGCCTCATGATGATTTTAAGAAAATTAAAAATATTTTCTATGCTTATGTTCCTCTGTTCCTTTGCTTAGATGTTATAAAGTTTTTCTTGGAGTTGATAAATGTTACAATTATTTTTAGGAAATGTAAAAGAGAGCTAAAAATACTTTGTTTGAGTGTACAGAAAACAAAGAGCACACAAAAAAAATTGACAACACAGTTTACATTTTTAAAAATATACATGATCAATGTTCACTTAAACAATATGATTGGCTTTGTTTTATTCGATAAATATTTTTTTAAGATGTTGAATATATACCATTGGACATGTGTTTTCCTTTCCTTTGTCAAAAGAAGTTGCCTTTTCTTTTCCTTTAGACATTGCCTTGCCTTTTCCTTTTCCTTTGCCTACCAAAAATAAATAAAATTTATTCAGAATACGAAAAAGAACATGTATTTATAGAATTTATTAAGATTACGAAAAAAGAATATGTTGAACTTGATATTTATACTTACCTTAGAATTGCGGATAATATTAAGATTGCACTCATCACGAATAACAACACCGATATTCCTAGTCTCATGGAGGAATGGGCTTGCATGGGTAGGCCTACAAATATTTGTTGTGTACAAAATAAAATTTATAAAATAAAATCTTAACAATAAGAATATGTATTTGTAGAAATAAATATAATGTTTTACCAATTCCTTTGTGAAGCTAAAGATGTGCTTGGCGAAGTAAGATGTGTAAACATTGCTCCTTTCTGAGCCGGTGGAGTATTAGTTGTGCTTGGTGGAATCAATTCTCTTGATCTCTCTCGTTCACGTCGTGAACGTTGTCCCAATTGATATGAAGAGTTTGCCTTATCATTTCTTTCGCGTTCTCGCCGTGCACATTGAGCCAATGCAGCTTTCGATATAACATTATTGTTATGTGCCTAAAACATGAAGATTAATTTCATAAGATGCCTAAAATATGAATATTATCATCTACTGTTTTATACTTTTCTCTTCATTTTTCATTTCTATTAATTTACTTTATTTTAATTCCCTTCCTTCTGATATTTTGTAAAAAAATTGAAAACTTTTTCATTCTGTATCCCTCCTCCCTCATTCCTTTTTGTTCTATTCTTTTTTCTTCTCTTGTAGATGTTAATGTCAATAGCAAAAAGCCAAAAAGAATAATAATAATTTAAAACAAATATAATGTTTTTGTACAAATGCTATTTTAGCATGCTTCAAAAAAAACATTTCACAAATTTATATGAAACTGTTTACTATAAGAACAGTATATGTCACTGTGCAAGTAGTATGTCAATTTTACATTTAAAAAAATAAAAATAAATAATCAAGGTTCATGGTCCAAAATAAATATTTCAAAAAAAGAACTTTAAATGGAAATGTTGAAGAGCCATACTACTGAACATGTATTTTCCTTTCCCTTGCCCGAAATGGTGGTCTTTTCGTTTTTCTTCAACAATGCCTTGGCAATTTCCTTTTCTTTTGCCTACAAAAAATAAAGAAAATTTTTAAAGAATAAAGAAAATATATATATGTAGAAAGTTTTTAAAAAATATATAAATAAGAATATACGGTGTTTTGAATAAAAAAAATCTATATAATTAAATTGGGCCTACCTCTCGAACACGGATGACATTAAGGTCACGCTCATCACGGATAACAACATTAACATTTCTTTCTTGAAGAAATTGGACCTAAAAATACAAAAGAATTAGAGGTAAAAAAAAATAAAAAAATTATACATGTAAGAAAATGAGTAAAAGGAGTCAGTATTACAGTTCGACGTAGGTCTCCATCCATCTGTAAATTATAAGAAAAGAGCATTTTGTTATAAGGAATTAGATAAAAAATTATGAAAAGAAAAGAAAATTGACTTTTGCTTATAAGAAAAATGTTTTTTTTTTTCAAATAAATAAAAAAGAAAACAACTTACGTGACCAAAAATAGTAATGTTGTTCATAATTAGCGGTTGAAGGTCAATGGTGTCTCAACCTGAAAGTGCCTGGTTATGTAAATTTGACAAAGATAACTATATGAAGGCAAAATGAGGTTTAATAATTGCCATAAAGAAAAATTAACAACCTAGTTTAAGAAGTTCGTTTGTGCATGAATATCACAGATGGAGAAATTGACCTACTACAGGATAGAAGAAAAATTATAATTTTTTTATGTCTTCAATATACATTAAAAAGGATAGAAGAAAAATTAAATACTCTCATAGAAATCTTCATAATTTTTCTCTATTGGCCAAAATGTAGAACTATTGCAATACATGATTTTGTGGTTAATTCTATATAGTAACTTTGCACTGACAAAGGTTAATTCTTATGGATTGTATTGCCCATTTTTCCTACTAACAACTAAGTAAATTATAAAAAAATATAAATTATACTAATGAATAAAATTTTAGCAAAACTTAATTACAAAAATTTAATTACTAAATTTGCATTTTAAAATGTGAAACAAAATAAGTAAAAAACTACAATAAAAATTTATAAAAGGGCTCACCACACTGTAACTGGAAAATTACAAATACCTTTTGTATTATCTGTATAATTGCAAATGCCTTTTTCAAAAAAGTATACTACACAGTAGCTTATTTACTCCAAGGAGTAATACTCTCATAAAATCATTAAAAAATTGTTAAAACAAATTTTTAAAATAAGTTTAAGTTTTTTCAGAAGTCTTTTTTTTGTTTGAAAAATTCCAAAAATAAAATTGAAAAAGCTAAATAAATTGGACTCTTTTTAAAGAGAGAGAAGCCTAAACATTTTAAAATAGCAATTCAATAAAAAACCAAATTAAAAACAATTCACTAAAAGCAAAAAAAAAATAAGGGTTATCAAATAAAAAGGGTTAACTTTTTAATGTTCCATTTTCCTTTCAATCAACAAATTCCTTCAAATCCTAAATCCAAATACAGCCTAAGAGAGATGGGAAAAAAAAAAAAAAAAAAAAAAGACCTATCATATTACAAAATTAAACTGTAACAAAAACTTTGTAAAAATTTGGGAAAAAAAAAAAAGAATAGTTATTCAGGCCCAGAAGTTAGACTTATTTTATAGGTCCAGTGATATGTTAAGAAGAGGACTGGTTGATAATTAAATATTATCTAATTATCAACCAATCATCTTCTTAACACATCACTGGGTCTATAAAATGGGTATAAAAATGAACTTGTATATCATTATTAAAAAAAAAAAAAAGACATAAGTATTCACATAATTCATCATACATTCCAAAAAAAAAAAGTATTCTCTAGAAATTGAACAGCTATATACCAAGATACATAACTATACACACTATATTAGACTTCTTTCTAAACCAAACATTAAAAGCTTAATGTGTAATCTAATTATTGAAAATTCGAAAACCAAACATGAAAATTCCAAGGCATTAAAGAAATCTAAGAAAGTTCATTCATTAATCCAGAACATTCATTAACCCACTGCAATTCAAAAAAGAAAGCAAGGAACTAATAAAGACTTGCAAGGGAGAGACTTCCTAACTTGAGAAGCAAAATTAAAGGAATCAGAGACAGAAGGATAAAAAGAAAAACACAATTAGTAAGAGCACTCCTCAACACTAAAAATGTACATGAATATATTTTCATATTTGACGAATAAGAATATGACCATTAATGATTAATGAAACCTCAACCCATTTGATTAAGATGAAATAAAAATGATTGTTGACACGAAATATAACTGTAAGAAGCAGAATGAGGTTTAATAATTGCCATAAAAAAAATTAATTGACACAGAATTACCTACTTTAAAAAGTGTTTTTTTTAAAAAAAAAATTCCAAAATTAATATTTAAAAAGCTAAACTTTTAGAGAGAGAGAAGCGTAAACATTTTAAAATAGCAGTTCAATTAAAAAAATCAAATTAAAAATAGTTCACTAAAAGCAAAAAAAAAAGGGTCATCAAATAAAAAGGGTTAACTTTTTAATGTTTCATTTTCCTTTCAATCAATAAATTCCCTTCAAATCCTAAATCCAAATACAACCTAAGAGAGATGGAAAAAAAAAAAAGAAAAAAAAAGACCTATCATATTACAAAATTAAACTATAACAAAATCTTTGTAATAAATAAATAATAGTTATTCAGGCCTAAAAGTTAGACTTACTTTAATGAATCAAGAATCAACCAAAAGTTATTCAGGCCCAAAAGTTAGACCTACTTTAATAAATAAAGAATAGTTATTCAGGCCCAGTGATATGTCAAGAATCAACCAATCATCTTCTTGACACATCATTGGGTCTATAAAGTGGGTATAAAAAATAAACTTGTATATCATTATTAAACAAAAAAAAAAGAACTTGTATATCATTATAAAGTGGGTATATCACCATCATACATTCCAACTATTTAAAAAAAAAAAACATAAGTATTCTCTAGAAATTTAACAGTTATATACCACGATACATAACTATACACACTATATTAGACTTCTTTCTAAACTAAACATTATTTTTATCGTGCCTTCAGGCACGGGCATACCCTAGTACACACTATATTAGACTTCTTTCTAAACCAAACATTAAAAGCTTAATGTTTAATCTAATTATTGAAAATTCCAAGACCAGACATGAAAATTCCAGAATATTAAAGAAACTTGAGAGAGTTCATTCATTAATCTAGAACATTCATTAACCCACTGCAATTCGAAAAAGAAAGTGAGGAACTAATAAAGAATTGCAAGGGAGAGACTTCCTAACCTGAGTATCTGCTTGAGAAGCAAAATTAAAGAAATCTGAGATAGAAGGATAAAAAGAAAAACACAATTAGTAAGAGCACTCCTTAACACTAAAAATATACATGAATCTATTTTCATGTTTGACGAATAAGAATATGACCATTGATGATTAATGAGAACCTCAACCCATTTGATTAAGATGAAATAAAAATAATTGCTGACATGAAATATAATTGTAAGAATACAAAATGAGGTTTAATAATTGCCATAAAGAAAAATTAATCGACACAGAATTAACAACCTCATAACATATTTTAGTTAACAACCTATTTTAAGAAGTTCATCATTGCATGAATATCACAGATGGAGAAATTGAACTACTACAGAATAGAAGATAAATTATAATTTTTTAATGTCTTTAATATACATTAAAAATGATAGAAGAAAAATTAAATATTGTCATAGAAATCTTCATAATTTTTCTCTGTTGGCCAAAATGTAGAACTATCGCAATAAATGATTTTGTGGTTGATTCTATATAGTAATTTTGCATTGACAACAGTTAAATTCTTATGGATTGTATTGCCCACTTTTCGTACTAACAACTAATATATACCACACAAAAAAAAGGCAAAATAAAATTTTAACAAAACTTCAATATAGAAATTTAATTACAAATTTTGCATTTTAAAATGTGAAAAAAAAAGAAGAGTAAAAGGCTACAATAAAAATTTATAAAAAGTCTCACCCTACTGTCACTGGATAAGTACAAATATATTTTGCCTTATCTATACAATTACAAATGCCTTTTTCAATACTCTCATAAAAATTATACTACACAGTAGCTTATTTATTCCAATGAGTTACACGACATAGTAGCTTATTTAATCACAAATATATTTACTTCACCCATTTTTCCATATTGTCCATTCAAAAGTTATATTTATTTATTTTTAATTATATGTTTTATAAGCAGTGAAACAGTGAAGAAAGTTAAAACTTTCAATTTCCTTTTCTTCCTTTTCTTAGATACCAAACAACAATGCATAAGATTCAAACTTCCTTTTCCTCTCTCTCTCTCAACAATCAACAAAAGAGAGAGAGTGAGAGAGAGAGAGAGAGAGAGAATCCAAAAAAAAATAAAGTGGGCATGAAAATTGAGCTTGTATATCATTATTAAAAAAAGAAGTATTCACATAATTCATCATACATTCCTATTATTTAAATAAATAAAAAAAGACACATAAGTATTCTCTAGAAATTGAACAGCTATATACCAAGATACATAACTATACACACTATATTAGATTTTTTTTTTTTAAAACCAAACATTAAAAGCTTAATGTTTAATATAATTATTGAAAATTCGAAGACCAAACATGAAAATTCCAAAGCATTAAAGAAATCTGAGAGAGTTCATTAATTAACCTACTACAATTCAAGAAAGAAAGTAGGGAACTAATAAAGAATTGCAAGGGAAAGACCTCCCAACCTAAGTATCTGCTTGAGAATCAAAACTAAAGAAATATGAGACAAAAGGATAAAAAAAAAAAACACACACACAATTAGTAAGAGCACTCCTCAACACTAAAAATGTATACAAATCTATTTTTATGTTTGATGAGTAAGAATATGACCATTGATGATTAATGAGAACCTCAACCCATTTGATTAAGATGAAATAAAAATGATTGTTGACATGAAATATAACTGTAAGAAAGCTGAATGAGATTTAGTAATTGCCATAAAGGAAAATTAATTGACACAGAATGAACAACCTTATAACATATTTTAGTTAACAACCTACTTTAAGAAGTTCGTATGTGCATGAATATCACAGATGGAGAAATTGAACTACTACAGGATTGAAGGCAAATTATAATTTTTTTGTCTTCAATATACATTAAAAATGATAGAAGAAAATTTGAATACTATCATAGAAATCTTCATCATTTTTTTCTATTGGCCAAAATGTAGAACTATTGCAATACATGATTTTGCAGTTAATTCTATATAGTAATTTTGCATTGACAACAGTTAAATTCTTATGGATTGTATTGCCCACTTTTTGTACTAACAACTAATGTATACCACACCAAAAACAAACAAAAAAAAAGTAAATTATAAAAAAATATAAATTATACTACTTATGAATAAAATTTTAGCAAAACTTCAATATAGAAATTTAATTACTAATTTTACATTTTAAAATGTGAAAAAAAAATAAGTAAAAAACTACAATAAAAATTGATAAAAAGTTACAAAAATATCTTTTATCTTATCTATATAATTACAAATGCCTTTTTCAATACTCATAAAAATTATGCTACACATTAGCTTATTTACTCCCATGAGTACTACACAGTAGCTTATTTAATCAAAAATATCTTTCATTAACCAATTTTTCCATACTTTCCATTCAAAAGTTCTATTTATTTATTTATTTATTTTTAATTATATGTTTTATAAGCAATGAACCGGTGAAGAAAGTTAAAACTTTCAATTTCCTTTTCCTTTTCCTTCCTTTTTCTCACATACCAAACAACAATGCATAAGATTCAAACTTCATTTTCCTCTTTCTCTCAACAATCAACTGCCAAACTTAAAAGAGAGAGAGAGAGAGAGAGAGAGAGAGAGTCTAAAAAAACAGAGATCGAAGTACTAACCAGAGCGTCGAGAAACAATCTACAAGTAAGAACAAAACACAATCAGAAATCAAACAAAAAATTGAAAAAGAACAAAAATAAAAAATCACAAAAATAAAAAATTCTGACAAACCGTCATTTTGTCAACCCATATTTGGTGAGTAAAAATATGACTATTGATAATTAAATAAAGTCTCAACCCATTTAACTAAGATGAAATAAAAATGATTCTTAATTTGAAATCCATTTTTCCTTAACCCCCATTTGATAGAGAGAGAAAAGTGGGTGTTGAAACCCAATTGATTATTAAACAAAAAAACACAATACAGAATTTCATTTTGTATTTTGAGACATTTGATAAAAATTGTAAAATGTTCAACATTTTTGTTTTTGCTATTAAAGCTCATCCTCAATAGCAGCATTTAATAGATTATAGGAATTATTATCACCAAAAAGAGGGTGCAAAATAAAATGGGCTTTGGATAATGCAACAAAATAAAACAGGGTGCAAACAACCCTATAATCCATCATATTTTTAACCCATTTCAATATTTACAAAAATAGAAAGACACCCTATAATGTTTCAATTTCAGTGTGGTCCGAATATAATTGTCATTGGTAGGGTTTAATGAGATTTTTGCTTTTAAATTTTTTTTTAAAGAGAGTCTCAACCCATAAGATGAAATAAAAATGATTCTTAACATGAAATCCATTTTTCCTTAACCCCCATTTGATAGAGAGAGAGAGAGAGAAGTGGGTGTTGAAACCCAATTGATTATTAAAGAAAAAAAACACAATACAGAATTTTATTTTGTATTTTGAGACATTTGAGACATTTGATAAAATTTTAAAAATTCTGACAAACCGTCATTTTTTCAACCCATATTTGGTGAGTAAAAATATGACTATTGATAATTATGACCATTGATAATTGTAGAGAGTCTCAACCCATTTAACTAAGATGAAATAAAAATGATTCTTAATTTGAAATCCATTTTTACTTAACCCCCATTTGATAGAGAGAGAGAAGTGGGTGTTGAAACACATTGATTGTTAAAGAAAAAAACACAATACAGAATTTCAATATTTCGGTTCCTTAGACCCCTTTGTATACTATGGCCCATGTGGCTGTTTAACATTGCAATCCCTAGGACTCCAAAGCATTATGGTAATTTTGAATTTTATTGGACAAACATTCATTTATTTTAATCTAGTTCTTGACCTCAAATAAGTCTAAAAGTCACTAAACCATGCTAATAATATTTCTATAATTTATATGAAAGAAGTTCTCTTCTTTCTAAAACATTTTGAAGTATTTAAATAGAACGCAAGAGTGTGAGTCTTTGTATAGTGTACTCACCTTCATCGTGATATAGTATACTCACCTTCAAAAATAAAAAGAGGTTCAAGTCTCACCCCTCACTTATCTAATTTTTATTTTTTCTAAATAGAAAAATGAGGGACATGTGGCATAAATATAAGGCTTGGATACCAAGTCCTGCCTTCACTTAGTATAGATAAATTCACCTTTCATACCACAAAAAACCAAAATACATAATTTTTATAAAATCATCTAATTAGACACCATCACAATAATTTATAAATTTTTCTTTAAAAAAAAATTTAAAAAAAAAAAAAAAACACCACTTGGACATCCACTATATCATTTGTAGTGGATTGCAATGTTAAACTGCCAATTTTAGACATTTGAGAAAAAAACACAATACAAAATAGGTGGAAACAATCAATAACATAGTTCATGAAGGAACCATGTAATATGTGGAAACCAAATAATGCATGCAAGGACCTAAGAAACAATCAATAACATTTGATTATCTATAAATTTGGCAATTCACATACTCTCAGATGAGTCTCAGATATTTGCTTTGAAGAGAACCAAAGTTAGTGGCTGAAGAGAACCAAGTTTGTGTTTGCACCATAGTTCATGAAGGAACCATGTAATATGTGGAAACCATATAATCTGATAGAAAAGGAAAACGGCCCTATAATGTTAATGTTAATGTTAAAGGAAAACAGCCCTATAATGTAATATATGAAAACAACCATATAATCTGATAGAAAAGGAAAACAACCCTAGACAATGAATTAAGAAAAGGAAAACAGCCCTATAATGCAAACAGAATGCTAATGTTAATGTTTCAATCCCAAAAAGCCCCATGTGATCAGCACCCATTTACTCATAGAAATCTTATTCAATACTTTTCTGAAACCCACCAATATGAAACCCACCAATATGAACCTAAAATCGAAACTGAAATATAAACCCATTTCAAAATACAAAACCAAAATACAATTTTATAGAAATCAAAACCAAAAATCAAAATAGAAAACCCATCATAATCATAGGTTAGAAATATATAAACCTATCATACAAAATTTTCAACCCATCATATATAATCGAAACATGGGAAAATGGAACTGAAATAGAAACTCATTTCATATAAAATTCTGGAGATAGAAAGAGCAGAGAAGAAAAATTGCTGGAGCAGTTCGAAATAGAAAATCCATCAATGATTTACAAAAGCTCTCTTCTAATCAAAATCCATTTCTAAGAACCCATCAATGAAATCAAAATCCATCAATATTTACAGAAATAGAAACCCATTTCATAGGTTAGAAGAGTGAAAGAGCAGAGAAGAAAAATGGAGATTGCTAAGAAGAGAGAGAGAGCTTTTGCTGGAGATTGCTAAAACCAGTGAGAAAAATGGAGAGTTGAATCTAAAACAAACAAATCAGAAGAGAGCTTTTGCTTCAGAACTTTGGGAAAGAGAGACAAAGTGAAGAGACACATTTTGGAGGGAAAAAGTCAAAACAAACAAATCAGAATTTTTTGCTTCAGAATTTTGATAAATATAATCTCAACCCTCAGAATTTTTTGCAGAGACAGAGTAAGTAAATTTTTTGCTTCAGAATTTTTTTTTTTTTTTTTTTTGGCATCAGAATGAAACAAACTGAAGGTAAAAAAAAATTTGAGCCATTGAGTTGTGTTCTTCCTTCTTCAGAGAAGACGGGATGATGAAAAAAAAAAAAAAAACAGAGAAGAGAAGAGTGAGGAGAGAAGAGTGCCTTACCTGGTGATGGTGGAGAAGAGAGCTTTTGATTGAGCTGTGTTCTTCCTTCTTCAGATCTTTCTTCCTTCGATTGAGCTCTCTTTCTTCAGATACATATCAATACATATGATACAAATGATGCCTTACCTGGTAAAATGCAATGGGTTGGTGAGAGTTGATAGGAATACAAATCTGGACCATTGGATTTTAGCCATGGACAAATCTAAACCATTGAAACTCTTTTCAATCTCAACCATTGTTTTTAAATTGGACAAATCTCAACCATTAAAGATAGTTTGTGAGAGAGACATTTTCAAAAATAAATCTGAGCCATTGCTTTTAAATCCAAACAGATCTGAACCATTGATTTGAAAGACATTTTCAAATTAACCCTTCCATTGTTATATAGATTTATTACTTGACACTTTATAAAGTCTTATACGTTTAAAATAAAATAATGCTATATACATAATTTAAGAAATTTTTAATATTTATAATTTATATAATGAGTGAGATCAATAATAATATCATAACTAGTATTGATACACTAATTAATACATTAATTAGTGCATGTAATACCACTACATTATAAGGGCATCAAAATTCGCTCACTATATTCACTTGTTTATTATCAAATTTAAGTCCCATATTTATACAAAGTTTTTTTTATTATAATTTTATATTTTAATTGTAATTCTATTAATATGTATCTACACCTACTGTCTTTACACGCAAATTTTATTAATTAACCAATAATAAATTAATATTATATAAAAAATTTCATTAATTATGCTATCAAAGTCAGTGTTCACTTTACTCTTTTAACATTAATATAATATATATTTATTTAAATTATAATTTTATAATGTGATTGGATTAAGATTATTCTCCTACTTTTCATACATGGTAAAATATTTTTAAAATAATTTTATTTATATGTACATACAAGCATACACATAAATAATACGTCACACCATAATTTTTTTAATGATTTCTAGGGAAGTTACACTTTCATATCATGATAGGGCCAAAATTATTCTTCTACATTGCATACATCACAACATACTTTTTAAAATAATTTTACATACACAAATACACCGACATACACAAAATTAATTTAACTAAATTTATAAAAGGGGAATTGACCAGTAAATCCTATTTTATCATCTTGTATATCATGTGGTCCTAATTGTTTTCTTTTAAACCGTTTAGTCCTTTGGGTTGTTTGTTTACTATTTTACCATTAAAGTGTTAATTTGAATATGTAGACCCACATGTATTTATGGGAAGGGGTGTGTGAGATTCACGTTCCAAAAAAAGGTAATAGTACTCTTTTTCTGTGACGTGGGTTATGACGTGAATTTGACACTTTTTTTTTTTTTTTTGCATGACGTGGATGGGTATTTGTATGTCACGCTGATCAAAAAAGTACACTAATACTTTTTTTAATTTAGTAAATATGTAACACTCACAACATGAGACGTGAGTTATGACGTGAACCCTAGTATTTTGACATTTTTTTTTATGCGTACGACGGAGGTTGTGACGTGAACACGAGATCATTGCCTTTGTTTGCTTCACTTTATCTTCTTAGAACACTGTCAAATTTCAATCTGACTCTGGAACACATCGGCTATGGAGGCAGCTTTGTTACATTCGTCTCCAGATCAATCAATCTCTCCCAACAAGCAGTTCACAAACCCTAATGGTGTGTTTGGTTGGGGGATTTGGGGAGGGATTTGGAAAGAGAAATGGAAAAGATAGGTGAAATGTAAATAAATCATGCCTATATTTCACATAGTTTCACACACCTTTTCCCTTTCCCTTTCCAAATTCCTTCCCAAATCCCCGAACCAAACACAGCATAAGAGAAACAACCAGCCTCTCATTTAACGAAGCTCTGAGAACTTCACTCCTTCGAACTTCCATGGCGGTCTTCTTCACGCGCCTCGTCGTTCTCTCTCACTTCTCAATCCTCAGCCACCTCTTCTTCCTCTTCCAATCCCTAAACCTAACATTAACCCTCTCAGTGAACACCGAAAGAAATCGAAAATCGAAAGAAATCGAAGACTGTCAACAAAAACAGATCTGAAATCATTTAGGTTGTAACAGATCTGAATTCACAAATCTGAATTCACAAAAACAGATCTGAATTCACAGATCTGAAATCGGTTTTTGATTTCTTTCCCTTAATTAGTTTGTAACCCTCTCAGCCACCTCTTAGTTTGTTAACACTAACCCTCTCAAAAACCGAAAGAAATCGAAGACACCAGTGAATTGAGATTCAAAACCAGATCTGAAATCGACGGAGTGTGTGCTTATTGGACCATCAATTAGCAGGTACTGCAGGTACGACGTGGGTTGTGACGTGAACACGAGAATCGGTGGGATTGGTTGAAGCATCACCCGTCAATCGGAGGCATGTTGTTTCATGTTGCGTGGGGTTCGATGATTGAAACATTGCAATTTCGGGATTGTACAGATTGAGGGAATATTTGACGATATTGTTCGTTGTTGGGTTGACGTTGTTGTTCATTGTTGACGTTGTTGGGAATAATTGTTGGGTTTAATTGCTGGGTTTAATAACTGTTGTTCATTGTTCACGTTGTTCATTGTTCATGTTGTTGGGAATAATTGTTGGGTTCACGTTGTTGTTCGATGATTGAAACATTGCAATTTCGGGATTGCACAAATTACCAATTGTGGATCAGTAAAAGTATCCCACAAAATCTGCATTCAATCCCAATATACACCTCTATAAAAAAAACAAAAAAAGGGACAAACCTGTCCACTCACATATCACATAATTCAAAATAGGACCTGACTGTTCACAAAATATGCCAAATAGGACTTGCCAATCCAAAAGAATAAATGTGGGACCAAATGGAGTAATAAATTGGTAAATAGGACTTTATGATAATTTCCCCATTATAAAATATATTTATTTAAGTTATATTTTTATAGCAAGAAATACTAAAATTTTTCTCCTACATTACAAATACCGCAATACACTTTTAAAAATAATTTTACATGCATATATACATTGACATGCACATAAATAATTTAATTGAAATTATCAGGTACATTTATATTAGTTAGATTTTTATAATTCAAAATACTAAAATTATTTTTTTACATTGCATACATTGTAATATATTTTTTAAAACAATTCTATATACGTGTGCACATACATATATATATATATATATATATATATTCAACCAAAATTTATGAAAATATTATTTTTGTCAAACATATTAACGAGTGACTATTTGGTGGTTGTGGAATAATACTGCATATCATTTAGGAAAATCCTTCGTAGCTCGAATCTCTCTGTCCCGAATGGCTCGACTGCCCAAAACGACGTCGTTTTGGGCAGGTTTTTTTTTTCTATGTCTGAAACAGAGAGCAGAGAAAGAAGAGAGAAGAGAAAAGAAAAGGAAAAGAAAGAGAGAGAGGGAGAGAGAGAAGAGAGGGGAGAAAGAATAGAGAGAGAGAGAGAGGGTCGATCGCCACCTCCGATCTCCGATTCTTCTCCACCGCCGGGCCTCTGATCTTTGATCTTCGCCTTCGATCTGTGTATAATGATGATGTGTTGAAATTTTTCAGATTTTTACATTTTTTTTTCGGTTGATTTCTATGGTGGGTTTGTTTTTTGGTTGATCTTTATGTGTGATGATGATGATGTGTTTGGTTGATGATGATGATGCTTTCTCTCTCTTTCTCTACTATATTGATGATGATGTGTTGGGTGGGTTTGATTTTGGTTGATGATGATCTCTCTGCTCCTCTCCTATTTTCTTCTTCCTTCTCCGCCTTCCTTTTCTTCTTCTTCCTTATTCTTCACCCAGTTATGGAAAGAATGAAAAAAAATATATAAAAATAATAATAATAATTTCAAAACGACGTCGTTTTGAATTCGGGCCAAATTCGAGCTCGGCAATTTCGAGCTACATAGCGAAATTGTATCATTTAATACTTGCACTTATCACGTAGTCTTTCATAAACTAAACAAATTAGTCAATAAAAATCAAATTGAGACGTCACATGGACTTATGTCAAGATCACCAAATAATTTTCCCGGAACAATCTAGTTAAATCGCAAACTACTCCAACATGAAAGTAGAATATGCATATGACAAGAAGGAGAAAAGAGAAAAGTGAATTGTATTCAATTCATGTTTATACAATACAAAGCTATCGGTATATAAATAGGACTATGATGAGTGCTGTATAAGGGAAATAATAAGGAAAGGAAAGAATAAGGTAGGGAGAGAATAAGGTAACTTTTGAATATACCTAATAGGGAGGAGCCTATAATCTAAATATGAAATACAGAATACACAGAATAATAAATATATATTTCATATATTAACATCCAGCCTCAAACTCAAGGTGGCAGGGTAGAAATCAACTTGAATTTGGAAACCAAAGCTTGGAAGCGTCCAGGTGGAAGTGCCTTGGTGAAGATGTCAGCAATCTAATCAGCAGTAGAAGTAGGAAAAAGATTAATAGTTCCTTGAGTAACATGTTGGCGAACAAAATTACAATCAATCTCAATGTGTTTGGTTCAATCATGGAAAACATCATTATACGCAATTTGTACAGCACTACGATTGTCACAGTATAGAGGAGTGGCAATGGAAGAAATAACACCAATATCTGAAAGTAACCAGCGAAGCCAAAGGAGCTCCTGAGCGGTATCAGCAAGAGCACGATATTCGGATTTAGTGCTAGAGCGAGAGACCAAGGTTTGTTTCTTGCTACGCCAACATATAAAAGAATCACCTTAGAAGAAACAGAATCCTGTGGTAGAGCGACGATCAATCGGATCACCAGCCCAATCAGCATCGAAATAGGCACGTAATAAAAGTGCATAACGAGAGGAGTAGTGAAGACGAAATAAAGTGTCTTTAACATAGCGAAGAATGCGGAGCACAACAGCATAATGTGTAGATCGAGGAGCTGACAAAAATTGGCTAACAAGGTGAACAACATGTGCAATGTCAGGTCGAGTAACAGTGAGATAAACAAGACTGCCTACTAATTGTTGATACAATGTGGCATTGGAAAAGGTGTGCCGTCCAGAGGTGTTAGGTGTTCATTAGGCTCGAGAGGAGTAGAGACGGTTTTGCTGTCAGTAAGGCCAGCCTTTGTTAGAAGATCATAAGCATATTTGGTTTAAGAGAGATAATAGCCATCGGAACTAGAGGAGATCTCAAGGCCCAAGAAATATGTGAGAGAACCCAAATCCTTCATCTCAAAGTGTTCACTAAAAGACTTTTTGAGTGCGGAAATTTCGTGAACATCATCACCAGTAAGAATCCTATCGCCTACATAAAGAAGAAGAAGAACAATGCCATGTTGAGATTTGCGCATAAAGAGAACAGAATCATAAGAGCTGGAAGAGAAACCAAGGGCCTAGATGGTGGAACTAAACTTTGCAAACTATACACGAGGAGCTTGTTTGAGTCTATAGAGTGCCTTTCGAAGTTTACAGACCTAATTAGATGAGCGAGGATATCCAGGAGGTGGTTGCATATAGACTTCTTCTTGAAGATCACCATTCAAGAATGCATTTTTGACATCCATCTGAAATAATGTCCATTTTTTGAATAGCAGCAACAACAATTAAACTTCCAACAGAGATGAGACGAGCTACAAATGCAAACTTTTCTTCATAGTCAATTCCATATTCTTAGGTAAAGCCCTTAGCAACCAGACGAGCTTTATAACGTTCGACAGTTCCATCAGACTGTGTCTTAATCTTGTAGACCCATTTGCAACCAACAAAGGGCTTGTTAGGAGGAAGGTCAACCAACTCCCATGTGCCAGTTTGGTCCAAAGGGGGTTAGTACTAGCCTCATGATAAGAGTGAGGTTCATGTTGAGAGAAAATAGTAAAATAACAATGATAGTCACGAAGCAAGACAGAAGGTTCTTTTACTCGGGTAGATTGACGAAGAGATATATTAGGAAGCACAGAGGATTCAGTGGGAAGCTCTGGAGGATCAATGGATGCAGGGACTTCAAGAGAAGCAAGAGGACTAGGAATAGGAGATGGAGATGCAGGACCTGCAGGAGAGCCAGACACGGTAGAGGGGAGTGGACCTGTAGTAAGCTCATTGGTAGCATCTGTATCAAGCTCATCCTATAGATGAATTGAGGGATTCGTGAAGAAAGGGGTAGTGGGAGAATCAAAGATATGGAATGGAGACATGGAAGAGAACATTTTATGTTGCCAAAAGACAACATGTCTAGAGACACAAAGGCGTTTAGAGATAGGATCCCAACAACGATAACCTTTGTAATCAATGCCATATCCCAAGAAGCAACAAAGACGAGCTCGAGATTCTAATTTGTTACGTTCATGTGGCTGTAATAAGACAAAACAAGCACAACCAAAAACATGAAGATGATTATAAGCCGGGGACTTACCATAGAGACGCTCATATGGAGTTTGATTGTTGATGATGGGAGAGGAAACACGATTAATAGTGTAAGCAACAGTGATGATTACCTCTCCCCAAAAACGTTCTGGATAAGAGACAGATATTAAAAGAGCACGAACAGTGTTAAGAAGGTGACGATGTTTGCGCTTAACACGACCATTCTATTAAGATGTGCCAGGACAAGAGGAGTGAGGGAGTGTACCATGGTGACGGAGAAATTTTAAAAAATTAGTTTTTTTATATTCTTGGGCATTATCAGCACGAAAAATTTTGATGGTGCGAAAAAATTGTGTCTTGACCATATTAGCAAAATTATAGTAGTATTGTTGTAATTCAGAACGATTTTTCATTAGAAATAACCACGTAAAGCGAGTAAAATCATCCACAAAAATTATAAAATACCTAGATCCCCCCATGGTAGAATGTGGTGAAGGCCCCCAAACATCAGAATGTATGAGATCAAAAGGTGCATGGGACATAGAAACACTTTTATTAAATGGTAAAGATGGTTGTTTGGAAAGTTGACAAGATAAACAATCCACATAATTGTTTGTAACATGACCTAACTGACCACTTGACACTAAAATACGTAAATGACTAAATAACACATGGTCGAGACGGGAATGCCAAAGATCAAGAGTACAACTAGTGGAGGCGGCGACAGTAGGAGGAGAGAGTTGAGATGGAATGTGAAGATAAATGAGCTCGTATAAACGTCCATTTTTACGGTCGATCCCAAGAGTCTGTCTTGTCCGGGGAGTCCTGTACAACACAACTAGAGGAAGAGAAAAGAACAGTAAGACCAAGATCACAAAGTTGCCCAATAGAGATTAGATTAAGAGTAAGATAAGGAATTAAATAAGTGCTAGGAAGAGAAATAGTAGAAGTAGAGACATGGCCTATATGGCTAACATGCATGGGAGATTCATCAGCAGTGTAAATGGTAAGAATATTAGAAGTAGACATGGTAGAAGAGAAAATAGTAGAATCATATGTCATATGATTGCAACAAGCAGAATCAAAGAACCATGAAGAGGTACCTGAGGTGACGGAAAGAGCAGTAAAGGGTGTACCAGAGGTAGAGAGAACCTGTTTGACTATGGATTCAATATCATAAAGTGTGAAGGTTTGGTTGGGCTCAGGAAGAGCAACATCAGAGGAAGATGTGGCAGTAATAGTAGTAGCAGCAGCAGAATGAGAATGAGCAGCAAACCGATAGCAGTAATGGGGTCGAGATTGACCTCCTGTGGAACGATTGTCACGAGGTTAGCGATTGGGATTTTTAAAACAATCACTTTGATAATAGCCAGGACCAGTCTTGTTATACCACTTACAAATCCGAATAGGACATGTAAGTAAACCATGATCAAAGTTATGGTAATAAGTACATGATTGGGCAACAAACGATTTGCTAGGCTGATGAGAAGTCATAAGAACATTATGAGCTTGTGGAGATTTGAGAGAACCAAAACGAGTTTCTTCAGAAAGGAGCTCGGAGATGGCATGTTCTAAAGTTGGAAGCGGATGGCGGTGGAGAAGAGAAGCTCGAACAGGTTCAAAATCATCCCGAAGAGCCATTAGAAAGGATATCAAGCGTTGTTCATCTCAATATGTGGAGAACTAACTAGCATCTGCCTTGCAGTTCCATTCAGGTTCAGACAGAGACAATTGATCCGAAACAGCATACATCTGGGACAGAAAAACACTGATAGATTGACCGGACTCTTGGCTCATGTGATGAAGTTGGCTAAAAAGTTAATATTGGTGAGCAAGAGCAGTGGTGCTATAATGAGTCTTTAGAAAATCCCAGATTTCCCAAATTGAAGATTAATGGAGACAATGGAAGTATTACGGCACCATGTGATGGCCTGATGGTTTTTACTATTCCAATCATCAAGTCATTCTTCATATCAAATGGCAAGTTCATCAGTATTTTTGACAGGTTTGGCAATATCACCAGTAACAAGATGCCACAACTTCTTCCCTTTGAGAAAACTAGACATGGCTTAAGCCCAAATGGTGTAATTAGAACCATTAAGAATGATGGAAATTGGTTGGGCCATGTCAGAACGATCCATAGAAAGCAACAGAAAAATAAAATAATAATTTTTTTTAAAAGAGGAAAATAAATTAAATAGTGGCAAAAGAAATAAGACAATAAGTAGGGCAGACAGTAGCGTAGTGAGGCGCGGCGCACATTAGCGTAGTGAGGCGCGACGCATGTTAGCAGGAGTGGCGTAGAGTCTGGCTGGTGCAGATGCCGAATGCGCTGACATTAGCAAGCAGAAGGCTGACACATAGGACTGACATCAGGGAAAGGCCAGAGGGGCACAGAGAAGGTGCGTACGACGCATGAAATTACACGCAAAAGTTGAGGCAGTGCGTGGGAGCGCGTGAAAGGTCAGTTGGCCTTGAATTTTGCACCGTTGTACTCCTGGTCATGAGAGGAAGAGTTTTATGTATTCAGAAGTTGATTTTGACAACTTTGGTTACTGGGCAAGTTGAGAAGAATAAAGACGTGTTGCTAAATTGTGTTTAATGGATGGAGCAGTATTTGTGTACTGCCAGAACTAAGAGGATCAAGGATTTTGACCTAGCTTTGATACCATGAAAGCAGAATATGTATATGACAAGAAAGAGAAAAGAGAAAAGTGATTTGTATTCAATTCATGCATATACAATACAAAGCTATAGGTATATATATAGGACTATGAGGAGTGTTGTACAAGGGAAAGAATAAGGAAAGTAAAGAATAAGGTAGAGAGAAAATAAGGCAACTTTTGAACATACCTAATAGGGAGGAGCCTATAATCTAAATATGAAATACAGAATACACAAAATAATATATATATATATATATATATTTCATCTATTACCAAACAAAGTTCCTGTTCAAAAAATACTAAACAAAGTTCAAATTAATAGTTTTTTTTTTTTTTTTTTAAAAAGAAATTTGTACTTCTACAAGAACTTATTTCTTAAATTGAAGAAATTTTTAATTTATTTTTTCAATCTAAATTAGTTTATGAAATTTTATTTTGAAAAAATATATAATAAATTAATTGAAGTCAGTGTTTTCATCTTACAATCTATATCTATTTATTTATACTACATATAAAGTGAACAACTTATTTGGTGTCCTGAAGTTTCTTTTTTCCTTTTGGCCAAGTGGATTTTTCTAAAACTTGAACTTAAGACCATTGATCTGGTAAATAATAACTTTACCACTTGAGTAACACATTACATGTTTTTAATTCAAAATCAAAATTTATATTTTATAGATTTGATAGCATACCCATCGGGTGGGCACACACTCACTAATAGTATTATAAAGTGAACATCTCTTATGGTGTCTTGAAACTTCTCTCTTCTTATGCCAAGTGTTCATTAATCGTTAGTTTCATTAAAATTGCGAATTGAAAACATAACTTTAAATTTGAACTCATATTTTAAATCCACAACATTTATAAAAAATAAAAAATAAATAAAAATAAAAATAAAAACCAAAACAAAAAAGTGTTTGAGAAATATTATATCTACTTAATTTCGATATATTTATTTAAAAAATATATGAGATTCATTAAAAACGCATTAAATCAAATTTATTATTCTCTTCAAAACATAAAAAAGCTACCATGTTAAATCTAGTACAATACAAACTTGAGTTGAGGTTAAGAGTACCTCCAATGTGAAAGATGAACAAACAATGGCTAAGTGATCGGTGATCCCGCGTGGGCATTTGTCACGCAAGATGGAATTAATAATCTGAAGACAAAACAATGTGTGAATGTATGTTGATTTCAATGCAAATCAATGAACCCAATATGTCAACTATTTATAAGTATCTTGGCTACCATTGCCAAGAGTCACCACTTGTTTGGCAATGATCACAATGCTTCAAATATGATGTGAAGCATTGTGTCTTTTAGTGTTCAAATTCAAACACCCTATTTTTGTTTCCAGATCATTCAATTACCTTGTGGAAAGGTTTCCAGATCACCTATATCAAGATTTGATTCAGTATGGAGAGGTACACCACATTATGGTGTGGTCACACTTAATCTAACATCTCCCACTTGATCACATCATAATGAGGTGACAAACCTGAGTTTAGCATGTTTACCTTGGTACCAAAATTTTGCCTCATGCCAACTTTCATCTATGAAATGTACCTCATAGATCGACGTCCGATCATGACTTGGCCGTACGTGCGCATGTCTTTGCCACCAATCTGACCGCACCCGTACGAATGTGTTCTCCTATTAACAACACACTCCGGATGACTTTAATTCACTATATTTCAAATGAACAACATCAATTTTCAATGCTGGGTTCATAGTCCATACCTAATCACCATTGACGACTTTAGCTACACACATTCCTCTTGTGTTGACCTGCGTCGAAATTATTATTAAGTACTTCCTCTAAGGCCCATTCTTGAAGGTTTTCCTTAACACACCTTATCAACGACTTTATTGCTAAACAAGCAGACAACATCATCTAGTCAGCACGTTGCATATCATGGACTTTACATCTCATGCTAACTATGATGTCCGTACCTTGTCAATTCCTCTATCTTATTACCTGACCAAACACATGTTTCCATGCAAGATAGAGTTGCAAAACATTAGTTATCTAGGTGCCCCCAGAGTCATCCGACTATGCTCTTATATAAGTAGCTAAATTGCCTAGCTAGGCATTTTTCAATCCCAAATTAGCTGCATGTTCTCTGAATTTTTCCAGAGACAACCCTTTGGTCATAGGGTCAGCCACCATCTCTTCTGAGGGTATATAGTTAACTTTAATTTCACCTCTCTCCACTATGTCCTGAATGTAGTGGTAACTTACATCAATATGTTTTCCCTTAGAGCTATTCACTCCACTTTTTATTAATGAGATGGCGGACTGATTGTCACAAAACATATTGACTGGTCTAGCAGGTATACCTAATTGTAAACTGTCAACAAATCATTTTATCCAGACTGCATTACTTACGACTGTGCTGCAAGCTATGTATTCAGCTTCCATAGTGTACTTTGCAACACAACTCTGTTTCTTACTTAACCAAGAAACTGCTGTTCCACCAAACAAGAACACATGACCACCAGTAGATTTTCTATCATCTACATCTCTTGCAAAGTCTACGTCAGTGTATCCTTTTATGTCTAAATCACATAAACCAAAACAGAACTTCAAATTTTTAGTGCCTTTTAAATATCTGAATATTCTTTTGACTGCTTGCTAATGTTCCTTACCTGGATTGGATTGAAACCTACTTACCAATCCGACTACATGCCAGATGTCAGGTCTTATACTTGTCATAGCATACATTAGACTGCCTACTGCCTAAACATATGGGACATTTCTCATTTCCTCAATGTCAGACTTAGTTTGAGGACTCATACTTTTATTAAGACTTTGTCCCTTGCAAACAGACGTGCTTAAAGAATTACAGTTATCCATGTTAAATCTTTTGAGCACCTTGTCTAGATATTTCTCTTGATCTAGATATAATAATTTTGAATTTCTATCTCTTGAAATTCTAATTCCTAGAACATAGGTTGCAAAACCCATGTCTTTCATTTCAAATCTAGATGCCAAGAAAGTTTTGGTTTTTATAATCATATCTAGACAATTTCCTGCTAACAATATGTCATCCACGTATAAAGACAATATTGCTAACTTGTCATCATTTTTCCAGATATAAACACAGTGATCTAATGGACTTACAACATAGCCCATTTCTAAAATGACTTAGTGGAACTTCAAGTACCATTGTCTTGAAGATTGTTTAAGTCTATACAGAGATTTCTTCAACTTGTAGAGTTTATCCTCGTTTCCTTGGTTCTGGAAACCATCAGGTTGCATCATATAAATTTCCTCTTTTAATTCTCCATTGAGAAAAGTTGTTTTAACATCTAATTGATGCAATTCCAAATCCATCCTGGCTACTACCACCATTAGAATCCTTATTGAGGCAAATTTTGTAACAGGGGAATATGTATCTATGAAGTCTATTCCAGGTTGTTGAGTGAATCCTTTGGCTACTAGCCTGGCCTTATATTTCTCCAAACTTCCATCTACTTTGAATTTCTTTCTAAGAACCCATTTGCAACCAATGGCTTTTCTTCTATTCGGGAGATTGGTTAATTCCCAAACATCATTTTTCTTGATCGAGTCAAGTTCTTCATTCATTGCCTCAAGCCATTGTGTAGCATCACTGCCACTCATTGCTTTATTATAACTAGTAGGATCATGTACTAAGTTATTAAGTTCTTCAACTTGAAAAACATAATGATCTTTCAAAAACGTAGATGAACGTCTTGCTCTCTTACTCCCACTTATCTCAGGATTTGAAGCAAGTAAAACAACGTCATGTAATTTGCGTTTTCTCCCACTATTAGATGGTTGTGGAAGAATATGTGGATTGTGTAAAAAAGAAAGAAGAGAAGAATCCTGAGATACTTTAGAAGGCAATTCAATTTGTTCAATAGGAGTAACAAGATTAGTAGATTCAAGAAAAATAGCATCTCTACTTTCTATTAATCCACATTCGGGATGGTAAAAACAATAACCACTCCCATTTTCAACATAGCCAATAAACTTGCATTACCAAGTTTTACTTCCCAATTTATCCCTTAAAGGTTTGGGAATAAGCACATGTGCTTTACATCCCCAAACTTTGAGATTATGAACATTAAGTTTAGTATCATACCAGCATTCGTAAGGAGTTAGAGGTTTGGCTTTTGTTTCGACTCGATTTAAAATGTATGCAGTGGTAGACAAAGCTTCTCCCCAAAAATGAATAAGAAGATCAGCATGAGTCATCATAGACCTTGTCATTTCCATTAGAGTACAAATTCGTCTTTTCGGCAATCCCATTTTGTTGTGATGTGTATGGCATTATAAACAAATGTTTTATACCATTGTCCTTGCAGAAAGAATCCATAGCTTCATATTCGCCAACTCTATCATTATTCAAGTTTTTAATGGACCGACCAAGTTATTTTCCTACCTCTAATTTATATTCCTTAAACTTTTCAATTGCTTCTGATTTGTGTTTAAGAAGGTAGATATGTCCATATCTTGAATAATCATCAGTGAAAGTAATAAAGTATTCCATGCCTCGATGAGTTTTAGTTCTTAAAGGGCCATAAATGTCAGAATGAATTACTTCAAGTAATTACGATAGTTTCCAATGTTTTAAAAATGACTTACTAGTCATTTTTCCTTTGATACATGGTTCACATATATCAAAATTATCATAACACACTTTAGGCAATAAACCACTTCTAAACATTTGAGACATTTTATTTTTATTAGTGTGACCTAATCTGAGATGCCATAAATAAGAACTATTACTGATAGAAACAGACAAATAATCGGAAATACATACTTTATTTTTATTATCAATAGGAAGAGAGTACATGTCATTCACTCTTACACCTTTTACAACTACATTCCCTTTCTTAATCAACATTGTGTTAAACCTAAAATTAATCTCAAAACCCTTTTGGGTTAACACTGGAATTGAAATTAAATTTCAGTGAATGTTGGGTACATAAAGCACATCATGAAGCATAATAGAAGTTCCATTAATAGAGAATTGACAGTTGCCGACGCCCAAAACATCACTATAGGAGTTGTTGCCCATGTAGATTCTGTGTTCACCAATCTTCTTTTCTTTAAACTCCACGAACATGTCTTTATTTTGCACAATATGCCTAGTTGCAGTAGAATCAATCCACCATGAATTTGATGAAGGTTCAAGCACCATTGCTTCAGAAATTGTCATGGCAACAGGGTTATGATCATTTTTCTGCTTTTTCTGAGGACAAGTGGCTTTGATATGACCCTTTTTACCGCACTTGTAACATGGGCTAATTTGATGCTTGTGATGTTGTTCTTTTGTCATTCTTGTTGTTTCTTTCATCCTTTCTGAAACCCCTTTTACCATTTTCTCTTGAATGAAGTTGCCTTTTTCTTGTTAAATGGTGTGAGAGAATTATTAGTTTTCTGGGAATACAAGACATTGGTGATGATTAAATAAACAAACGGAATTCACCAATGCCAAAGATTGACGGTCAATAATTTTCTGAATTTTCGGTAAAAAGAGTTCGGAAACTTTTCGTTCTTCCGGACTATATTTCGACATTTGCAATAATGTGTAAACTTGCTCTGATACCACTGAAAGATGAACAAACAATGGCTAAGTGATTGGTGATCCCGTGAGGGTATTTATCACGCAAGATGGAATTGATAATCCAGAGACAAAACAGGGTGTGAATGTATGTTGATTTTCAATGCAAATCAGTGAACCCAATATGTCAACTATTTATAAGTATCTTGGCTACCATTGCCAAGAGTTACCACTTGTTTGGAAATGATCACAATGCTTCAAATATGATGTGAAGCATTGTGTCTTTTAGTGTTCAAATTCAAACACCCTGTTTTTGTTTCCAGATCATTCAATTACCTTGCGGGAAGGTTTCACTACAACAAAATTGAATTTTTACGGCCTGCGATGCATGCCGTAAAAACTCTTTCACGGCATGCACACAAATGCCGTTATATGACATGCCGTGGAAAGTTGAGCATCATTTACGGCATGCAGGTAAAGTTGTAAAAAGTAATAAATTAAACATTAATAACATACTTTGTATGTCATATATAACTTTTTACGACATTTTTGTCATGCCATAAATCTTCTTACTTTTTGTGGCATAATTTTGCATGCCGTAGAAGGTTATTTTTAAAAAATTAATGGCATACTTAGTATGCCGTATATAATATTTTACGGCATTTTTCTTGCATGTCATAAATCATCACATTTTTCACGACATAATTTTGTATGCCGTAGAAGGTCATTTTTAATATATTTATGACATACTTTGTATGTCGTATATAGTCTTTTACGACATTTTCTTGCATGTCATAAATGTATTTCTAGTTCATAGATGTATTTCTAGCATACTTGCATATGAAGTGGAAGGATTGTTCTCATCATTTTCCTTCTACTAGTTGCATAGCTATCAAAGCTGCCCAGAAAATTAAAACAATATGCAAGACAGTAACTAAATTTTCAATAGGTATTGCAAAACTATTTCCAACTTCATTCACAATGATACTATAAAAATCATATCATAGTTCCTATTTTACAACAATCACCCGATGTAAATACAAATGACAACTATCAATACAAAATTTGCAAAGAAAGAACTTCAAGAAAATGTTACAGCAAACATTCAACAAATAAGTTACCAAATCATAAATAAATAAATAAAATAAAATAAATAAAATCAATTTGTGTGCACATACACTTGTTAATCCAATTTATCAGGACCCCCCTGCCTCCGCCCCTGATTACATATACAGCATATTGTCTACACCATGGTCAAGTTACCTTTCTAAAATATTCAAGAGCCTCTGCACTGGTTGTACATAGATCTATGTAGAGCTGGAGTCCTGTTATTAAAAATCCATGGTGCTTTTCCTTAAGTAAGACAGCAGCAGGGTATATAAAATTTTCATCCAGGTCCGGGACTTTCTTTATAATCCTAATAGAGCACAGTGCTGCCTGTATTACATGGTGAATTGAGTACACAACTACAATAAACATAAAAGATAGGAGAAGAGAAGAGAAAGGGAAAAACATAAAGATCAAGCAGTACAGAATTTCACATTGGTCAACTGCATAATTTATGTAAGGAAACTCAAGCCATCTAATTGCAATCTTTTAACTTCACCTTCAACAAAGCAACATCAAAAATAGTAATAACTTCAAGAGTCCAAGATTGGGGGCCTTACAATCCCATACTAGCACCAAGGGCATAAGGACGAGCAACCCACTATCCATTAGACCTATATACAAAAACACACCCATTGTATTCTCTTCGGTCAGAGCCAAGAGCCCCCCAAACCCACTCCTCAATTCTCTCTCCCCTCTTTACTTTCTTTTATTCTCTTCTCTTCATTCAGCAGATACATATACACACTTTTAACTTAATCACTTTAATGGGCTGAAATCAATCATTAATTGAACCACCAAGAGTCCAACAAAATCAAACTGGTTTTAGAGATCCCCTGAATCTTTACTCAATACTATTACTAGAACAAGCACAATGCTATAAGCCGCAACAACTTGCCAACATAGAGCCAGCAATTTTTCCAACTTTGGAGCTTCAAATGTGCAGCACAAGTTGGCAGTTAAATATGAGAGAGAGATTAGTAGTTAAATTTGAAACCCCATTGAATCATTGGGTGCTACTTTGTTGCAGTTGAGCTTGACTTGTTTTGATTTGATCAAACTTGTTAGGTAGATAAGTTAAGGTTGAACATATTCCTAAACTGGAACTCAACTCGAACTCCGCTTTGTGTCCTGCTTAGCATTTAATTTTTAAACAAGTGGTCTCAAGTTCAGAGAGAAAAAAAAAAAAAAAAGGTGGTCGTGTGTTAGGTAGCATAACAGTCAACACACAAAAATTATTGAAACTTGCTGAGTTTCTAAATCAAACTTGAGAAACCCATTAGTGGGCTTGAACCCTAGCTACAGAGCGACTGGTTCGTGTTCAGTTTTCAACTACTAATCCTAGGAAGAGCCAGAGACTCTTTTGCATCCTCAATTGAACTATCACAAGATTCATAATTTCTCAAGTTCTAATTCTAACAATTTTAAAAGTCCATATATTGCGCATATCAAAAATTTAACAATTTTATATACAAGAATAAATTTATACGTGAGTCAAAGAGAAACCACTCAAAAACGAAGGTTAGGAGACAAAAACTCGAAACCTCCAAAACTCATTAATTCTTCAATCTTCATAATAATAAAAAATAAATAAATAATTTCTTAAAATTCAAATCATCTAAATACTTACCTCAAAGGACCCAGTGTACCCAAATCGCCATATTTTGCAAACCTCACTTGATACACTTCCAAAGTTTCTTCTTTTGCAAGTAAAAACATGTGGATAAAGTTACATAGACTGATTCCAATGTGATTCCTATTTCCGTTGATTCATGCCTTATATGTGAATCGATTGCTTGGTGTAACAACCCACATTCATGTCTTAGTCATGCTTGCGTGCATTTATATGATTTGCCATGTTAAGTTGCGTTCATGAATCTTGTCTTGCTATGCTTAAGTGTTGCTTGCTTTCTCTGTTCCTTCTTTGTTGTCCCCAAGCCTAGGTCATGCCAAGCCTAGGTCATGCCAAGCCTAGGTCATGTTAAGCCTAGGTCATGCCAAGCCTAAGTCATGCCAAGCCTAGGTCATGTCAAGCCTAGGTCATGCTAAGCCTAAGTTATGTTAAGACTAAGTCATGCCAAGCCTAGGTCATGTCAAGACTAAGTCATGCCAAGCCTAGGTCATGTCAAGCCTAGGTCATGCTAAGCCTAAGTTATGTTAAGACTAAGTCATGCCAAGCCTAGGTCATGTCAAGCCTAGGTCATGCCAAGCCTAGGTTATGTTAAAACTAAGCCATGCCAAGCCTAAGTTATGTTAAGCCTAGATCATTCCAAGCCGAGGTCATCTTAAGCCTAGAACTACTTTGGAACCACTTTGTTTGACCTCCACCTTTCGCCAAGGCATATTGGCCGAGATGTCACTATCTGAGCCGAGGTGTTCATCACCAAGGCCGAGATGTGTATTATCTAGGCCGAGATGTTATCTTTGTCCTAAGTGATCTTGTCCGGGAGTGGTATGACCTAGACCGAGGTGTGGCACATCTAGGCCAAGGTGTGGCACAGCTTAGTCAAGTGTTGTCCTTCCTAGCCGAGGTCATTGTCATCTTAGTTGCCGAAGCTTTGTCCTTAGCCGATGTCATCACTTGCCGGAGTGCCTTGCCGTGTAGCTTGTTGAGTACGCTTTGTCTTACACAAGTCTTGTCAATCTATCCCCTTTTTTAGGAGAACCAACCAGCCATTGCCACGTGTCCGAGCTGAGTGTTAAATCAGCCGGCAGAGAGAGAAACCTATCATTTGTTATATCCTTGTTTTGAAGAGGAGAGAGAAGCTCTAGAGGAAGGAAGAGGAGTTCTTGAGGGAGAGTAGAGTTCCGAGCTTGATCCCTAGAGATCGAACCGTTAGATCCGTGTTTTAAGGTTAGATTCTTGATCTGCTCATGTTGTTCTTTATGTTTATGTTATTGCATTTCATGATTGAATATGATTTGTAAGCCATGCATTGCTTTCAAGTTCGGTTTTGAAAAGAGGAAATAGTATTCATGTGTTCTTCAAGAAAAGCCATGTTTTGATCCAAGAGTTTGCACCAAGATACATGTTTTTGTGTTTGTTTTCATATGATCTTTAAGTATGGGTACCCAGGTCCATGTTTTCGAACTCATAACATGAAAACCCAGATTTTGTATAAACAAGTTATGATTTTGGCATTCATCTCATTCATGTTCTTCATGTTCTTCACGGGTGGAAACCTAGATCTCTAGACCTCACTTCCTTAAGTGTAGTTGCTGAGATCACTCTTGCCTAGACCTCACACTTAGGCCAAGCATCGTATCTCACCTTGGCCTACCTTGCATGATCACTTACACCTTTAGTTTGTCTCGCATGAACCTCGGCATGCAGCCGCATGCCGAAGCCTAGGTAACCACACCTCGGCCAGGTGGTGTGGGACCTCGGCAAAGACCTGGTTGGTACCCAGCATGTCTTCCTGACATGTAAAACAGTGTTTTGACTTCCAGCATGTTTTCCCGAGATCATTTGCATGCATGTAAGACTTGTTTTGAGAAGTACATTCAACAGGCTTTGCCATGTGTTTGTAGGACTTGGACCTTTGCCTTGATCCCGACGTCCCAAGAACTAAGTGAGTGGTATTTTTAATAAAGTTATGTTATAAAGTTTTGTTAAAGCTTCACTTTGTTTTAGAAAAGTATTTGATCAAGCATGAATGATTATCTCTATGTTTATATATCAAGTAAGCTTTGTTTTGATGACATTCTTGGAAGCCTTTCGTGTTGCTAGGGGACTCAAGCCCTTGTAACATAGGCCCCTTGTGCTGGAGGACTCTAAACTTTCGCAGCACCATCGTGTTAAAAAGGGCTACGGGCCTAAGTAACACAAGTTTGTTAAAAAGGGCTACGGGCCTAAGTAACACAAGACTGTTAAAAAGGGCTACGGGCCTAAGTAACACAAGTTTGTTAAAAAGGGCTACGGGCCTAAGTAACATAAGTAAGCAACTTTTGTAAGATCAAGATTGATGAATACGGTTCATCCCATGTTTTGATACAAGTTATGCCAAGTACATGTTTTGATACAAGTTATGTTATGTATTGTTTTGACAAGAACCTCGGGAAATCATTCATTTAAAAACCTTTATTACTTGTACCATTCACTGAGTATCCAAGCTCACCCTCTCTATATATATATATATGTAGGTAACAAGCAAGAAGTCGGCTTCGCCGAGATGTGTGTTTTGTGCCCGATGTTTTGTATGCATGTTAGGTCGGCATCAAGGATGTCGGCAACCATGAAGATTATGCTTTTGACTTTGTGCTTCGTGTATTTTATTTATGTCGGCTTGTGAAGCCCTTTTGTTAAGATGTAATATGTATTTTATTTTGTTGTATGCAAGTTGTAAGACCTTAATTAAAGATGTATGACATTTCATTTGATCTATGCACAGCTCTTATGGACAAATTAGATTTAACGTATTGCTTCCGCACATGTTAGCCCCATATGTATACTCTGATTGTGTGTGATCTTTGTAAGTTGGCCTTCGGTAATCCCGGATTACTGGCCATCACGGCACCATTCTACTAGGGGCAGTTTGGGGTCGTGACACTTGGTCTATCAAACTTATCACAAATCATGTAATTATATAACAGAGCTTTCTTCTTTCATTCTTCTTTTCCAGCTTACTCTTTGCTGGACCATCACCAAGTGATCCAGAATTTGTAGTGAGGAGATTCACATTCAGTGTTGGATATACCATCATTATTGTCTCTCACATTTTAACAGTGCCCGTATTTATCTGAAAGCCGCTGTACTAGTGATCTTACTGAAGCAAACAACTGTTTGATTGCCTCCTTTTCTTTCTAAGATTCTGAAGTCAACCCATTTGATTAACTTTGAGGACTCCAAATGTTTGTACCCTGGTGTGTAGTAGCATAAGCTCTGCCATATCATCTCCTCTAAATGAATTGATTCATCAAAACACGATGTTCCACCACCATTCCTTTCTTAATTAATGTTTTTCATTACTAAAAAACTACCCTAAATTCAAAAACTTTCCCTGGTTGATGGTACATTGGTACTTAAAAAGTTTCAAATGTATGATCTATCTATCAACATGGAAGGGAACACAGAAAGCTCTTCCCCCCAACACGTGCATCATGCTAATAAAGAGGTGGTGGATAATTTTGTATCTCTTGCATTAGGGTTCTCTATATTTATTTGCTCCTTGGAATAGCTATAACTAAGTAGCTTTTAATAGGCCACAGAAATATGACATTCTCCTTTGGCCTTTCTAGTGCCATCAGATGTATCCTTTTCATGGGTTCCTAAATAAAGAAACTCAGAGACTGATTGAACTAATAAATGAAGGATGCCTCATTTGTACACACATATATTGGTAGCATTGTCTAATAAATGAACCAATTGGTCTGTGAAAGGGGGAGAAAACTAACCAGTATCAATGAAACCAATGACAACATTAACTTGATTCTTGGGAGGCTGACTTCCCTGTTAAGATCTGTATAAATTATTTACATAATAATTAAATTAATCGAACATTAACAATTATATGATCATATTTGTTTTAAGAAAATTGATTACAATTTTGGATGAAATTGTGACAAATTTGATAAATTATTATACAACAAGGGATTGCACATCATATACACAATTCACAAAATCATGTAAGTTTTCATAAGCTTACATAAGGTATTTCTTCCACAAAATGTAAGTTGAATACAAATTTACATAAATCTATTAAAAAAATTTAAAATTCACAAAATTATGTAAATTTCACAAACTTAAATTAGCTATCTTACAAAAATATATAACTCAAACCATAAATTATATAATAACAATACATGCAAATAGTATGCAATGTACACCTATAAGAGTTCATAAATTCAAAATCAATTAAATACTCTTCAACCGCCTCGGTTTGGAAGCATAGGCAACTCATTTAACAGCGTAATGTGCTCATTGATTCTATCACTCAGAGCAATATCAACATTTCTCCAGCAAGTCAACCAAATTGCACTCTGAATTTTCAAATACAAATTATTATACAGAAAATTGCTCAAACAACGAAATTCTTAAATAAAATGCACTGGTTTCGTTATCTAAACTCGACGGGAAGGAAGAGCTTTGAGAGAGAGAGAGAGAGAGAGACGGTGGTGCTCACCTTAGTAGACGATGGTGCTCGCTCCCCTCGCCAGTGCAGATGGTGGAGGCGGTGGAGCTTCGAAATCTCAAAATCGAAATTGCCAATCACTTTGAGATTGGATCTGAGATGAATCACCAATCGCTCATTGGATCTGAGTTGAATCACCAATTGCTCTGAGATTAGATCAAACGGGGCTGAAGAAGGTTGATTCGATCAGTTGAGAGAGATTAGGGTTTAGAGAGGGTTGAGAGAGAGAGATCGAGACCCAGAGAGTGAGTGAGAGAGTAACGGGGCCTCAGTTTTTTGTTTTAGTTATTGCAAGTTTTTAAATATTTTAAATAACTTGTTTTTAATTTCAAATAATTTACATATGCTTAAAAGAAAAATATTTTTAAATTTTTTTTAAAATCACTAAATTCAAAAAAATATAAAATTTAATACATTTCATATATATTTTATTTTATTATATTTTTTTACAAATATTTTATTTTTTAGTTGTATTCAGATTAGACACATCTAAAAAGTAAAAAATAAATAAATTATTAAAAGAAGGAAAAATATCAAATCAAGGTAATTTAAAAAAATAATAATTACAAATTAGTAAGAAACCATATAAATATTAATCATTAAAATTATAAATTTTTTCATGAATATGTAATTTTTTTTAAAAAAATCCCACTAAGTGCAATTATCCCTTAAAAGAGAGACTAAATTATAAAATAATGTATAAATTATTTTTTATGTTGTCCTCAATTAGGAAAATTTAAGGTGAGAAGCTTGGTTGGAAATTGTTAGCTTTTTTAAATCCAAAAAAAAAAAAAAAACCGGATTGAAATTTTTTTTAATAAAAGTTTTCACGACATGCTAATGCATGCCGTGTAAAGTTATAATATTTTTCGGCATGAAATGCATGTCGTCTTAAGTACAAATATTTTATGACATATTTTTGTATGCCGTGAAAATATATATTTTTTACGGCATGCTTTTGCATGCCATAAAAAAAATTCAGATTAATTTTTTTATTTTTTTTTTGCAGAAGTTTTCATAACATGTTAATGTATGCCGTGTAAAGTAATAATATTTTACAACATGAAATGTATGTCGTCTTAAGTGCAAATATTTTACGACATATTTTTGTAAGTCGTAAAAACATACATTTTTTACGGCATACTTTTGCATGCTATAAATATATGAATTAATGACTTACATGGTATGTATGCTGTTATTGACAAAATATTAACGGCTTGCAAAAAAAAAAATGCCGTAGAATGTACTAACTACGACATACATTTAATGCATGTCGTGAACATGATGCCGTAAATAGTTAGTATTGTTGTAGTATTTCCAGATCACCTATATCAAGGTTTGATTCAGTATGGAGAGGCACACCACATTATGGTGTGATCACACTTAATCTAACACAATGGACTCTTTAAAATAAACATGTTAACTATTATAGCTAATTCCATCATTTTTTATTCTTTCTAATAGGCTAGTTACTACAATAGCTATTTTAATAAAATTCTTCCAAAATAGCTACATTTTAAGAGCCTATGAGACTCTTTAAATTATTTTGTATGGATATATATTTAAATAAAGAGTAGCATTGTATAACATATATAAAAAAATAATTAGATAAAATACAGAGTATACCCTTTTCATACGTTAGTTTCTGAAAAATAAAATGTAGCATTGGAGTTGGCTCATTTTTAAGTGAAGGCTGGGAGTACGAATTATAGAGAAACATATCAAACTCTCGTAATCTAGCTTATTAATGTATTAGCATTCTACCTTACACACACACACACACACACACACACAAACAAAAGTCTAGCACAATAAATAAATGGGTAAATTACCCTCTTAATCACTCTATTTTGATTTAAATTTCACTTTGATTTCTACTTGTTTAATTTGAATTTTTAGTCCTTACACTTAAAGTTTGGTTTTAACTTTAGGGAAATATTATGGTATGTACTATATGCACCTTATAATTAAAAAAGAAAATAATATAACTTCATATTTTTTGAATTATAACTAAAAATAAAAATAAAAAAGTTATAATCAAGCATCACGTAAAATATAACTAAAAATCTTATGAGTTATAAATAAAATAATGTCATAACTAAAAAAGAAAATTGATCATAACTAAAGAAGAAAATAGCATAACTAGAGATACATATGGTACACCTTTCAAGGGGTGTGTATACTAGAATTTCCTTTAACTTTAGTCCTATTCAAATTGAACATTAAAATGAAGGACAAATCAATTGTCAGTCTTTTAAAGTATACATGTAAAAATAATTAAAGGTTGTTTGGATGAAAGGACCAAATTATTTAAATTAAGACAATGAAAATTATTGTAAAATTTAAATCAAACTACAAAGGTGAAATGTGTAATATATCCTTAAAAATTTATACATTAAGCGGTATTTTGAAAAGTTGATAAAAAATTGACTTTTTAGTTTTTTGAGATTTTTTAACTTTTTTGTGTGAAACAAGTATAGAGGTAATGTAACTCAAAAAAATCAAAAAATTAAAAAGTTAGCTTTTTACTATGTTGCCAAAACGCTTTTAAATCACTCGAGTCTCACATGTAGTGTGGAGCAAAAATGCCTTAGACCCCCACCACCCTCATTGTTTTTTGATTGGCTCAAAAAAAATTTCTTTTTTCTTTTTTTAAAATCTTGCTCTCACAGCCCCCCACGTGGAGGTGGGGGTGCTGGGGGTCACCCCCACTGGGGGTCCCAGTACTGTTGTAGTGTGGAGTCATGTCTTTTAGATGTCCACACATGTTAGAGCATCTCCAGCAATGATAGTCAAAATAGCTATTCAAAATTTTACTTTACTATTTTAGCTAGTTATTTTTTTAATATACACTCCAACAAGGCTATCTTTTATTAAAATATTATTATAATTTAGATATCTTCTATTAAAATATTCTTAAAAACAAAAGTTTGAATTAAAAAAGGATAAAAAAAATTCAGAGCTAGTGCACAGTACCTCGTCTTTCCTAGCGAGGTACTGTAGCAAAATGTTGGTTTGGCTTCACAGTAGCTAGGCTGCTGGAGAAGGAATTTATGATTATTGGCTGGCTATTGTACATTTTTTGGTGAAATGCATAGACTGCTGGAGATGCTCTTAGAAACTGACAGGAATAGTTGAATTTATGACAAATTAAAAATTAATACAAAATTTATTATATTATTATTAATAAGATATATTTTAAAAATCTCAAACATTTTTACTATTATTATTGTTATTTTATTATAATAGTTACACTCATGCGAGTATTGACGTGGACTGATCCATGCCATGCCAGCTGTGTTGTGGGTCTGTAACCCCATTTTTGCACATGGCCATGGGGATTATTAATGTCACAAAATAAAAATAAAAAAACATGAATTTATTCATAATACACCAATTCTAATTGATTCAAACTAGTGTATATCTTGCTATTTTTTATCAATCAAAAAATATATATTATTCATATACTTAAAACGTATGTAAACAAAATCGAACTTCAAATAAAATATATAAAATTTATTGATATCAAACTTTGTGGTTGATTTGTGAAAAAGGCCTTATTGCACTTTTTTTTTTTTATGAGGGTGGTATTTGGTAATCCAATTTAACATATAAAATTGAATGAATTCAATGAAAATTAATTAAATCAGTTTGATAAATTCCATCCATATCACTTATAATTTTGAACATCTCTTAAAAATAGATCAAAAAATTTAAGTTACGAACTTCTTACTAAATTCTGAATATTAAAATTTTAATATATTATGCTTATATCACCACTAAAATGTACCGTGATCACCTTATCAATGCCATCACAATTATTGTCATCATCGAATTCACCACCACAACACCACCATCTAAAATGTACCGTCATCACCCTTGGGCAACCCACCTCTTGCACCCCTCTTCAGCAATATACAAAATATGTTTTTTTTATGTATTTTGAAAGAATATGTATACTAATATGTAATTTACTTTTTTATCTTTTTAGTAAAAATAAAAGAAAACTAATAACATTATCAAACACTACCTTAACTTTTCCACATAAAATAGTGGTATCCTGGTGAATTTTTTTAATAATATTCTGAAATTCAAACTATTGTCCAAATTGAAAAATGACAGAGTGAAAATGTGTTTGATTTGATTTTCAGAAATTTGTTTCCAATTTTTTTTTCTAAAAGTTAACAATTAATTTGGTAAAAAGTTAAAAAATAAAAAATACTTATTATTTTTATATAATTTTATCTTTTGAGGGGCTATAAATAATTTTAAAAATATCTTTTTGATATTTATTTTTATCAAATTAATTTATATTTTTTTTGATAAACGAAACAAACAAGACCAACTGTCAAGTCTATCATAATCGAATTGTAACATGATAATTATCTAATAAAAATTTCTGATGACATGTCTTAAAATTTTTTAAACCATCTTACCATTTTTTCCTATCATTTCTTTTTCTTATGATCATGACTACACTCTACAATTCTTCATCATTAAATTTAGGGGTGTAATTTCGGCCCGGCCCACCAGGGCCCAGGCTACGCTGGCCAGCCTTTGGGCCGCATGAGGCCCTGCCACTTTGCGGGCCAAGCCGAAAAGTGGGGCTCAAGCCCAAGCCCACTCAGATTAGGACCGACGGGCCTAGGCTCGAGCCTAAACCTAGGCCACAGGCAGAGCCTGGGGGCCTTTTTTTTTTTTTCAAAAAATAAACAATAGATATATTATATATATATATATATATATTATTTCTGAGAGATAAAAAATAAAAGGAAAATTGTACTAAAGTATTTTAGTTAAGATTAATGAGCGGTTTGGTTATGTTTCATGTGGTGGTATTTAATTATGTATGACCTATATTTTTTTTTTTGTTAACTTATTACTAAAAAAGTATGAAGTTAATAGTTATGTAATTTTCTTCTTTTGAAATGCATAATTTTATATATATCAAAATGAAACGAAATATTACAATCATTAAATTAAATAGATAACATTTATTTGATGAATAATTTTTATTTCAAAATAAAATAAAATAAAATATTACAAAAATTTATATCATTAAATAAAATAGATATAGATTATTAATTATGGTAGAGCAATTGAATCAATATAAGTCAAGTACATCCCAACTAGGTTGGCACCTACTAGCATATTATTATTTACATTATACTTCACCTCAATAATCAAATAAAAACATTACAAAATGGAATAGTGAAAAAAAAATGTTGATCAAATTATCAGAGGAGTCAGACAATTCACTCACGTTGCTCGAAGATATGTTATTCAAATCACCTTGAATTCTGTCATTTTCATTTTAAGTTTGTCTTCTCGTTTGCGCATGTATATGATTTTTGGATATCATCAGTGCCTCAACCATTTAGGGTGTAAGCCTGCTACAGTAATCACTCAGCACCCGTCCACCTGCACTAAAAACTGTTTCACAAACAACTATAGAAATAGAAACGATTAGTATATCACGGGTCATCTGTGAAAGTACACGTCACATAGGTTCATTTTGTTTCCACCAATCCAAAATATCAAAATCTTCGGTATCATCCACTAGTGGGCTATCCAAATAGAGTTGTAATTCAAAACTACTTATGGTGAGATATTTTTCTACTTTTTATTGCTGTAAAAACACTTAATCTTCCACCTCAAAATAAGACTGGTATAGTCTGTGAAGGTGTATTTGCAGATACAACTGCCATATATTCTTCAAATCATTTTTTGCATTTTTCATAATAGGGACAAGTTATTCTGGATCAATAAAAATACATGAAGTTCTTTACACCTAAGATCAATTATTATGACTAAACCTAAAAGATGAGGTACTTGATCAAAATATTTATCAAATTTTTCTTTCATTGCAATAATAATAGTTATATAATATTTATTATTCATATATATTGTGAAAATTTTCATTATTTCTGCTACAATATGTAAAACAAATAGTGAAGTAGGAATATATATATAAGAAAATAATTTTGTTATAGTATCAAAAACTTTTAGAAAATCTTTATATAAGGTTATTTGGCACGAATTAAATTCTGTGGGAGTCAGTACTCCTATTAACGTTGATGCAAAAAATAAATCTACTACTTTTCTTTGTTTACAAGCTCTATTTAACATATTATACGTTGAATTCTACCTATTGTCTATATCTAAAACTAATTTTTTAAATGGCATACTTTCTCATTGACAAATTTTTCTGTATTCTGAAATTCGATTAGCAGAAGACATAATAGTAAAAATTGCATCTTTTATTACTAGCACAGAAGTCTTGTATAACTTCTTTAACAATCAAGTTTAAAATATGAACACAACAACAAATATTAAATAAATCATCATGAACAAATAATTGTAAAGTTGATTTCAAATGATCTACAGTCTGATTGTAATATATTACATTATCTAAACTAATGTTAAATATTTTATTTTAAAAAGCCCACTCATATAATACATTTTTTATTTCTACTCCAAATAAATGACCAGTGTATGAAAATTTAACTAATCTAAATGAAATAATTCTGTTATTTAATTTTCAATCATTATCAACAAAATGTGCAGTGATACATTGATGTTCTAAACTATTATTTGACCATAGATCAGATATTAAACAACTCTTCCATTCAAATTTTTGAAAATGTTAAATAATGCATTTTAATATCCTCAAATTTATTTAAAATCCTATTTCTAGTAGTATTTCTTGAAAAATTTTGATATTACAGTGCAAAACCTTCGTGAACCATTTTTAAAAAATGGTGACATTCACTATTAATAAAAGGTTGTTCTTCTTTTAATAATACTAGGGGTGTGAGCCCACCCAATGGATGTGCTTAAAATATAAATTTTAATTTTATATTGATAACATATTTTCTATATTATTTAAGTGACGAAAGTGTTCTTTAGTAAGTTAAATAAATGATCTTAGTTTCAACTCTTGTGTCCCTTTTTTAACTACTATTTTTATTTTTTTTCCTTTTGGATGGAAAAATTGACACATGGCGTAAGAAAAGAAGGCCACTTGACAAAAGGAGGAAGTTCAAGGATAAGTGAGGTGTTCACTTTTAATAATAGTATAGATAATCAACCACAGAATTTTGTGCACGTATAGGACCATGTGAAAATATTTACAAATTACTAGTTAATGAAGCCCCTAATTGCATTTGAGTTCTAATATCAGATTGTTGACTTTGTAAATGTCTTTGAGTATGTCTTTTTAGATGGCTAGTACGCCCTACAGATCCAGCACTAAGTAAATGCGCATAATATTTATATTTTGCTTTAAATACAGTTGTATACCATCAAGATTAGTTATATGTACTCTTTCAAAATGCTCCCAAAAAGTACTAGACGTACCCCTAAATGATGATAATGTTGTTAGAAAAGGGATATTAGGTACAATAAAAAGGAGAATCAACTTATTCATGTTGTATATATGCATCAATATCGACATAAACATTAGGAATATTATGATCCATAGTAATATAAGTAAAATAATATATATGAACTAACAATTAATTAAAATAATGAGTAAACAATAATAAATTTCAGAATAACAACTAATATATGTTACGAAACAATTAACATAAAAAATGAGTAAGTAATAAATATTAATTCAAATAATTAATATTATCAACTGGCAAATGCGATACAAAAACTAACTTCTTCTAATAAAAATTTCTTCTTGTAAAATTGCAATTGTCACTTAGGAATGAGATTTCAAAATTAATTGAGAGAGTTAAGAGTTGAGAGAGAGATTTATTTGTGAGAAATAAAATGGGAGAGAGATGATATTTATAGGAGTTGAGAGGTGATAGAGGTTGATTTATAAATAAATAAATAAAATTGTGGCCATCGTGGAGAAACGGTCATTTGATTGTTTGAATCCTTTTTCTTCTTTTCTTCAAATTTTTTTACCATTTCTGGTAGCCTGGCAAGGAACCGTTGGGGGACGGGCCAGCCGTTCAGGTAGGACCAAACGGGGAAAAAAAAATTTTGAGCCAGACCGGGCTGTGAAACAAATAGCCTAGGCCTAGGATCCCAAGTTGGGCTCAAGCCCAAGCCTACCTGGGCCACGGGAGACCCACTGCCTGACGGGCTAATTTTACATTCTTACCTAAATTTTATCTAAATATATTCTTATTAAGTGATGATATACAAATGTAAATTTTATATGAAATTTTCAAACACAATGATATAGCTTAATGGTGACATTTTCACTTTAAAACAAAACACTCATAAAGATGATTTATATTTACAACAATATCACTATCATATCATTTTTATTATATTTTTTGTATAAATTTTTATATATGAATAAAAAAATTTATTTTTATTTCCATCATTATTTTTCTTTGTCGTCTATCCACCCGCATTTATTACATCTTACTATTTTATACCAATCAAAAAATGTATACTATTCTCTTTTGTCAAGATTGTAGGATGTTTGTTTTTGTTACTAAAATTAGATTACAACCTAAAAGAATTACCGTTGTTCTATCAGTTTGAACTCCTAACCTTCGCCTCACCACATCTTATGGTGTGGTTACAAGATCACTAGACCAAACCCAAGATATATATCATTTACACACTTAAAAAAATATGTGAACAAAATCGAACTCCAAATAAACTACCCAAAATTCATTGATATCAAACTTTGTCATTGATTTGTAGGAAAACACCTTATTGCACTTTTTCCATGCATAATTAAGGGGTATTTGGTAATCCAATTTAACATTCAAAATTAAATGAATTCAATGAAAATTAATTAAATTTGTTTGATATTTTCAATTTGTATCATTTATAATTTTGAACATCTCATAAAAATAAATTAAAATTTAAGTTACAAATATCTTACATAATTCTAAACATTGAATGTTTAATATATTATGATTATATGCCACTACTAAAATGTACCGTCTCCATCCTATCAATGCCACCACAATTATTGTCATCATTAGATTCACCACTACAACACCACCATCATTACTCTATCACCACCTCCACCTCCATCTCTAATATCACTATTGCCGCAACTACCCCACCATACCATTACCAACACAATCATATTACCACCACTGTCACTACTGTTGTACTATCACACCACCACACAACCATAATCGTTGCAACCACTACAACTATCAGAACTCTATCATCATTTTACTGCCACTACTATCACCGTTACTGATCTCTACTTCAACCATCACGTAGCCACTACTATCATAACTACTCAATTACCATCACTATTGATATTATCACTGCAATCACTGCACTATTACTACTTATATTCTACTTCACACAACTACCACCACCCGACTACCCTACAATAACAATTGTCATACCATAATCACTTGGTGGAATGCTAACACATGATTGGGCTTGCATAGTGATGCCAACGTTGGGATTGATTTGTCTAGCTATGATGCTTTCTGCATCCACCATCATCTTCGTGTAAGTTGAATTTCATCAATAAAATCAATTTTTCTTAGTTGATGAAAGAAAAAAAATACACAATTGTTATACCATAATCACTATCTTACCACCAGACAACCAACGTCATTACTGCCTCCACTCGCACTTCATCATACTACCACCACCACTATGTGATTATTATATCACTACCACAAAAGAAGTACAAAAGAGAAATTAAAATTTTGTAAATTTCAAATATATTTATATATTTACGTATCAAACAACTTAAATAAATTCGACAGTTAAATTTAAATAAATATTGAATAGTTTTTCACAATAAAATTTTTAGCATTTAGTTTCAATATTTAGTATTTATTTTTCAAATTTTAATTTTCTAATTTATCAAATAGGATGTTAGTTCTGTATTGACATTGCAACCCTATAAAAAGAGGATTCTCTTCAGTTGTATATTGGAGATTATGTTGGGTCTTATATAGCCTAACATAGGCCCACTTAAATGATCTGAATTATTTATTTTGTTCAACTACACATATAGATCATCAATGGAAAAAAAAAATCACATTTATTCGATAATTATAACTACGTATTTGGACAATATTTTTCAGGCAAAAGTGGACGATGAAGATAATTTTAAAAATAATACTGTTCATTTTTTTGGGTAAATTACAAACACACCCCCTGAGATTTATTTAAATTACGAATTACCCCTGTAGTTCTAGAAATTACAATATGCCCCCTAAGGTTTCTAATTTCATAACAAATAAGTCCTTTTATTAATAAATCATCAAGTTAATTAACAGTTTTTAATGATGTTAAAATTTTATTTCAATTAATAATTCAGATAATTTTATTATTGTATGGGAGAATAGTTAGAAATTTTATTTTTTCTGTTAATTCTATTAAATAAAAAATTCTGACAGGGTAGTATTTGTAATTTTTCAAACCACAGGGAGCAATTCATATTTTAAGTAAACCTTAGGGGGTGTATTTGTAATTTATCCCCTTTTTTTTTAACAAACAAATCTAATAAAATCTTGAGTTATAATTATAGGGTTATTTTGAATTTTTTTTTTATACATAATAGTCAAATAAAGGGAGACACTATAATGTGTTTCCAAAAGTATGCATATGGTATACCTTTTATAATATCATCAAACAATTTCATAATGTTTCATGACATAAATTACAAAATGTCATAATTTTTTTTACTACAAAATTCATATCTTTATTCATCATAAAATGTTATAACAAAAATCACAAAGTTTCATAACAAAAAATCACAAAATGTCATAATATTACAATTCTTAACCTTAAGGTGTCATAACTTTTTTCGCCACAAAATTATATGTTTATTCATCATAAAATGTTAGAACAAAAATCATAAAATGTCATAATATTACAATTCTTAATTTTAAAGTGAACACCATAAATTTATTATTAGTAACTTAGGTAAATTACAAATACACTCCCTGAGGTTTTGTTTAAAATACTAATTGCCTCTTGTGATTCTGAAAATTATACCTTGCCTCTTTAAATTTCAAATCACATAACAAATGATATGGTGCGGCTTCTATGCGGAAGACACAACAGCTATTGCTATGCGGCTATTTAGGCCCGTTTTGTTACTCGTTTTGATAATTTGTACCGTCACTTTTTAGAGTATATTGAGTATTTGTATTTAGTTTTATACTTCAAATCAAATTTGCTATTCATTTTTATATACAAATGTAATTCGATGAAATGGTTAACTACATCCGATCAACTTGATTTTTTACAGGTATGTTCTACTCAATGTATTTTAAAAAGTAAATAGTTCGGATTATCGAAACGGGCCCAAATGGCCGCATAACAATGTTTGTTGTGCCTCCTACACAGCAGCCACACCACGTCACATAACAAATTACTCATTTTATTAATAAATCATTAAGACAATTAATAGCTTTTGATGATGTTAGAAATATTTTTCAATTACCAATTTTGATAATTTTATTGTTGCATAAAAAAATAGTTAAGAATCTTTTTTTATTTTTATAATTTTAGTAAATAAAAAATTATGACAATGAAATATTTGTAATTTCTAAAACAATAGAAATAATCTATATTTTAATCTCAAATTTACCCTAATAATTTTATTACAAAATGCCATAATATAAATCACAAGGAAACACTATGCATCATATGCACTTTATGACTAAAAAAATGATATAATTTTAATTTTTTGAGTCATAACTAAAGATATAAAAAAAATGTCATAACTAAATATAACATGAAACATAACTAAAAAAAATTCATGAATCATAATTAAAATAATGTGATAACTAAAAAAAATTTAATCATAACTAAATAAAAAAATAATATAATTAAATGGAAAAATTACTCATAAATCTCATTTAGAGAAATGTTAGTCCATTTAGTCCTACATGTTTTTTTATAAATTAATTAGTTCTTTTTATTTGTAGTATGTATTATTGATTTGATTTAGTAATATTAGAGTTTACTTGTTTGCCCTTGTTTGAGATTTGGTTTTGATTTTTTTTGGGATTTGGGTGTATGTGGATAAGGTATGGTTTAACATTTCCATTTTTTAAGGGATTTCGTGGAGTGATTGTGGAGATTGTTGATATTACCTAGTTGGTGTTAGCCTAAAATGATTACATAAATTTTAATTGATAAAAAATAGTGGGCTTCATATCTACAAAATGTATTAACCCACTAAAAAGTATAATACTTTAATGTAACATTCAACCGTAATACTCCAATGTAACACTCAAAACAAAATCTTAGTACAATACCCTAATGTAACACATAAAAAAATTCACTAATGAAATTTTCTCCAACGTAACACTCCAATATAACATTCCATAAGAATTCCTTAACGTAATACTCTAATGTAACACAAAAAAAAACTCTTTATTGTATTTTTTCCAAACGTAACACTCTAGTATAACACTCCAAAAAACCTCCTTAGTATAACGCTCTAATGTAACACACAAAAAAATTCATTGGTATATTTTTCCTAAATGTAACACTCTAATATAATATTTTAAAAAAACTTCTTAATATAACACTCTAATGTAACACACAAAAATATATTAGTATAACATTCTAATATAATATACAAAAAAAACTCCTTAGTGTATTTTTTTAAAACGTAATATTTCAATATAACACTCTAAAAAAATTTCTTAGGGTAACACTTTAATGTAACATACAAAAAAAACTTTTTGGTATATTTTTTCCAAATGTAATACTCCCAATGTAACACAAAAAAAAAAAAAAAAAAAAAGAAAAGAAAACCTTCTTAATGTATTTTTTCCAAACGTAACGCTCCAATGTAACACCAAAAAAAAATTCTTAAAACGTAACACACAAAAAAACTCCTTAGCGTACTTTTTTAAAACGTAACACTTCAATATAACACTCTAAAAAATTTTCTTAGTGTAACACTTTAATGTAACACACAAAAAAACTCTTTGGTATACTTTTCCTAAACGTAACGCTCAAAAAAAAAAAAAAAAACATTCTTAGTATATTTTTCCCAAATGTAACGCTCCAATGTAACATCAAAAAAAAAAAAATTCTTAGTGTACTTTTCCTAAACGTAACACTCTAATGTAACATTAAAAAAAAAAGAATGTGAGATTTTTCAAACCATTCTAAAATGAGTACAAATATTCCTTAGTAAGGAGTGGTTTGGGATGTTCTAAATAAGTGCACTTTTTGACTTTTTATGAAATATGGGTTGGGTATAGGTTGGGTTTGAAGTGATGTGACTTAAATAAGATGATGTGATAGTGACTTTTTGACTTTTTGACTTTTTTAGTATATACCAAACAAGGCCTAAGTTTTAAACAAATGTATAATTTCAAACTATGAGTATTACGTTTAGAAAAAATAAAATAAAATACACTTAGAAGTTTTTTTTAGTATTTTTGTGTGTTATATTAAAGTATGTTACATTGAAGTATTACGTTTGGGATTACACTGATTGAATTGTTACGTTTAAAAAAAGTACACTAAGGATTTTTTATTTTTTATTTTTTGGATTACATTGGAGCGTTACGTTTGGGAACAGTATACCAAAGATTTTTTTTTTTTTTTTTGAATTTACGTTTGAGAAAAGTATACCAATGAATTTTTTAGTGGGTTATATTGAAATGTTACGTTATTAGAGTGTTACATTAGAGTGTTAGGTTTTTGTTCGTAATGTAGAATTTGTTCTAGAATGAGGGAAAATCCAAAACTTCTATAATGCAAATTGTCTAAATATATAATTTTACATTTTGAAAATTTTACTTTTATTCCTAAAAAATTAAACTGAAATATATAAGTGACTACTCTTTAATGTAATTTTTACTTTAATAAAAATTTTAGATTCATAAAAAAAAATAAAGGACTAAACAATTTTAGGGCAAATTACATATACCTCCTTCGAGGTTTAGTTAAATTACAGATACCCCTGAAGTTTTGGAAATTACAAATACCTTCTGAGGTTTATATTTTCATAACAAATTGTCCCCTGAAATTTATATTTTCATAATAATTTGCCCCCTAATTTGTTATGCAAATATAACTTTCAAGAGATATCTGTAATTTCTCAAACCTCATAGAACATTTGTAATTTTACTAAATCTCGAGAGGTATATGTAATTTGCCCCAATTTATAAGATCTGAAGGGTTTTTGGCGCTTCACCCTAACTAAATGGGCATATTACACACCCTTGTCATTACTTTTCATCACTTTTCCCAAATCCCAAATATTCGGAACTTTTCATTACAAAAAAAATACACGTTGCCCCATAAGGCTCCAACGTTATCATTCGTAACTCATCAATATATGACCGTTGGACGATCTTCTCAAATTCAAAATTTCATCACAAGTCTCCCTCTCGAATTCTTTCCCTCTCTTACATTCTGCAATTTTCTTTGAATTCCATCAATGTCCATGATGAGATCAGATCGCAAGCCACCACTCCCTAGATCTCCTCTGCATCTTCATCCTCGTCGCGTTCTTCGCTCCACTGAGAACACCATCCAAACTCCTCTCGGTAAGTTCAAACTCAGCACAATCAACACCTTCAAATTCGTATCTTTCAATTTACTCAAATTCATTGTTTAATTCACTGAAGCAGGTTTTTTGACGAAAACCCAATTACTGAATCGATCTTTGTACACCAAAGAATCAGAGATTCGTCCCGAATACAACTCGATTTCTGTCGAATTACAGGCATTGACGAAGATGGTACAAGATGAATTCGAAAACCCAGGTTCTATCAATGTTGGGTTTGGTAATTCAATCAGTGCAACTTCGAGTAGTGTGTTTGAAAGGGGTAGGTTTTACGAAGAGTACTCTGCAAGAAGGAATGAGAGGCTGAAGAGAAAGAAGGGTGAAACAGGGGATGAGAAGAAGAAGAAGACTGTGTACGATCTTGGAGTCAAAGTCGAATCTGCGAAGAAAAGGGATGTGAAAGGATTGAGAAAATCGGTACTTTCTACACCCATGGCGGCGATGGATCGGAGAGAGAATCAGAGGTATTTTCTGAGAAGTAGCATTAAGGAAAACAAGAAACCTCCTTTGCCTGTGAATTCTCAGAAATCTGGACTTGGTGGTGATCGGAAAATCGTAGCACGAAGGGTTCTGAAAAGCTGATTTTTCTTGAATCTGAACTGGGTTTGTGAGAAAAATCCATATAGTATTGACTTCTGCTTTAGGGGAATTGGTTTGTATGCTTTTTTTTCTTTTTTTCTTTTTTTCTTTTTTAAATTATGGTCCATGCTATGTTTTTTGTGTTATTTTTATTTTTTTTTTTAACTTCTTGTTTGATGCATGGTGCTTGTGGTTTAAGGAAAATGAGTTTTTTTTTACCATAGAGAAATCCATCTTTTCTTCTTCTTCTTTGGTTTTATAGTTTATAAATTTGTTTAGAGCATCTCCATTTCTTACTCTCTCTTTCTTTTCTTTTTTTCATTTAATCTGAGTGAAAATTTAATTGAAAGCAACAATCCACAATTTATTCTCTTTTTTTCATCAAATCTTTTTTAATTAAATTTTAAATTTTACCGTAAAATTTTCTGTTTTAACCATTCTTAATAATAATAAATAAAAAATATCTCCAATCATTACACTTTTTAAAATTTTATCAAATGTACAAATATGAGTATTGAAAATTTGGTAAAGGATTTGATTTATCCTTGATTTGGTAAAAAAATTGTCTCACCCTTGATTTTATACAGATTTGTTTTACACTTTTTTTTTTTTTTTCTTTTTCTTTTAAAGAAAACTTTGAGTCGTTCTTGTTCTTATTCTTGCCATTTAACCAAACACAGTTGAGTTGAGATATGGTATATGTGCTAAGAATAATGTTAGAAACCGTAAAAATTTTATTAAAATTTCTATCAAATATCATGTAGAACCTACACCACGTGAGTCTTATACCATATGAAACATTTGGTAAAATTTTTAAGATTTCTAACACTTTTAATGTGCTAATATGATTATCAAGTTGAAATTCACAATAAATTGGGTGGGAGGTGTTTAAGAAATTGAAATCATTCCCGGCATCCACTTTACCGTTGGATCCATAAAAAGCTTGGTAAATGATGATGCAGGGGAAGGAAAATGTTGAGGGACATTTTAAACAGCATGTTATTAGAATGATGATGTTTGTAAGGACCATCGTATCAACTATGAAAATGTATTTTGAATCTTATTTGGAAAGTTAATGTATATAAATTTAAAATTAATTGTATGGGAGTCACACTTATAATGATTTTAATTTTTTTTTAATAATTTGTCTGAATTTATAATATTGTTATTAGGGACTTCAAATGTTCTATCAAATATCTCACGTGTAGGACCCACATGGTGTGAATCCCACACCATATAAGACATTTAGTAAAATATTTAATAAAATATTTAAGATCTCTAACATTTTTCTAGTAGTATTGTTGTTGTTAATGGGCTGTACTGTGGTTCTATCCAAAAGTGGAGTTTTAGCTGTGTTTGATTTTGAATTTTTACACGAAATTTATGAGGGAAATTATTAATTAGGGGTACTATCAAAAAATTATTATGGGAAAATTATTGATAAATCCTATTTAGAAATGTTTTAGCCCAAGAAGTCCATGAAGGAATTTTTTAACCCATTTAGTCCCATGTATGTATAGTTTTATTCCATAAAGTCCTTTTTCTTGATTTACACTATTTTCTTAGACACTTATGCCCTTATATTTAATTTTGATACCCTTATAAATATTTTTTGAATGGTTAGCAATTTATGATGTGAACATTCATATTTTAAAATTGACATTGGTAGGAATGTAAAATTGGCCCGTGGACGGCCCGAAACCCGTCAGCGAGCCGGGGCGGGCCCGACCGTTGACAATGTGAATATTCACATTGACATGTTAACATTCACATTAATAGGAGTGTAAAATTGGCCCGCATCCCGTGGCGGCGCGAAACCCGCCCGCAGTCCATGGGCGGCCTGGGGCGGGCCCGGTCCGGGCCGTTGACAATGTGAATATTCACGTTGACATGTTAACATTCACATTGATAAGAGTATAAAAATTGGTCCGCGGCCCATGGGCGGCCAAAAGCCCGCCCACAGCCCGAGGCGGGCCCGGCCCGGCCCGTTGACAATGTGAATATTCACATTGACATGTTAACATTCACATTGATAAAGAGTATAAAATTGGCCAGCGTCCTGTGGGCAGCCAAAAGCCTGCCCGTGGCCCGAGGCGGGCCCGACCTGACCCGTTGACAATGTGAATATTCACATTGACATGTTAACATTCACATTGATAGGAGTGTAAAATTAGCCCGCGCCCCGAGGCTGCCCGAAACCCGCCCACGGCCCGTGGGCGGGCCCAGCCCGTTGACAATGTGAATATTCACATTGACATGTTAATATTCACATTGATAAGAGTATAAAATTGGCCCGCGCCCCGTGGCTACCCAAAACCCGCCCACGGCCCGTGGGCAACCCGGGGCGGGTCCGGCCCGGCCTGTTGACAATGTAAATATTCACATTGACATGTTAACATTCACATTGATAAGAGTATAAAATTAGTCCACGCCCCGTGGCTGCCCGAAACCCTCCCACGGCCCGTGGGCGGCTCGGGGCGGGCTCGACCCAGCCTGTTGACAATGTGAATATTCACATTGACATGTTAACATTCACATTGATAAGAGTATAAAATTGGCTCGCGGCCCATGGGCGGCCAAAAGCCCGCCCGCGGTCCGGGGCGGGCCCGCCCCGGCCCATTGACAATGTGAATATTCACATTGACATGTTAACATTCACATTGATAAGAGTGTAAAATTAGCCTGCAGCCCGTGGGCGGCCCGAAGCCCGACCGCAGCCCGAGGCGGGCTTGGCCCGACCCGTGACAATGTGAATATTCACATTGACATGTTAACATTAACATTGATAGGAGTGTAAAATTTGTCCGCTGCCCAAAGCTCGCCCTCGGCCCGGGGTAGGCCCGGCTCGGCCCGTTGACAATGTGAATATTCACATTGACATGTTAACATGCACATTGATAGGAATGTAGAATTGGCTCGCGGCCCGTGGGCTACTCGAAGCCCGCCTACGGCCCGGGACAGGCTCGTTTGGGTCCGGGCCCGAGCATGTCCGAGACCCTAGGCTAGGGCCTAGGCCATCACTTTGAAGCCCGGCCCGGCCCATCGGCCCGCTTAAGGCTCATTCAAGGCTCGGTCCGAGGCCCAGCCCACCTGAGGCACAATGTCTTTTTTTGTGGAAAATAATAAAATTTTGGTAGAAAAAATTAAAAAGAATTAAAAAAAAATGGCCAGGCCCGCCCAAGCCCGGCCTAAGCTCGAACCTAGGCCCAGGCCCACCGGCCCGACCCGAGGCTGTCGTCTTCGGGCCGCGGGCCAATTTTACACTCCTATCAATGTGAATATTAATATGTCAATGTGAATATTCACATTGTCACGGGCCGGGCCGGGCCTGCCCCGGGCAGCGGGCGGGCTTCGGGCCTCCCGCGGGCCGCCGGCTAATTTTACACTCCTATCAATGTGAATGTTAATATGTCAATGTGAATATTCATATTGTCACGGGCCGGGCCAGGCTCGCCCCGGGCCGCCACGGGCTTCGGGCCGCCCATGGGACGCGAGTCAATTTTACACTCTTATCAATGTGAATGTTAACATGTCAATGTGAATATTCACATTGTCACGGGCCAGGCCGGGCCCGCCCCGGGCAGCGGGCGGGCTTCGGGTCTCGTACGGGCCGCGGGCTGTTAATATGTCAATGTGAATATTCACATTGTCACGGGCCGGGCTCGCCCCGGGCCACCCACGGGCTTCGAGCCGCCCACGGGCCGCGGGCCAATTTTACAGTCTTATCAATGTGAATGTTAATATGTCAATGTGAATATTCACATTGTCACGGACCGGGCCGGGCTCGCCCCGGGCCGCCCACGGGCCGCGGGCCAATTTTACAGTCTTATCAATGTGAATGTTAATATGTCAATGTGAATATTCACATTGTCACGGGCCGGACCGGGCTCGCCCCGGGCCGCGGGCTAATTTTACACTCCTATCAATGTGAATGTTAACATGTCAATGTGAATATTCACATTGTACATGGGCCGGGCCCCTACACATTGACGATATGAACATTCACATTGGCGGTGTGAACATTCACATTAGGGGTATTTTGGTAATTATGTCACCCATAGGACTTATTGAAACATAAGAAAATAATATGAACTAAATAGAATATAAGTAGATACATTAGGGGTATTTTGGTAATTATGTCACCCATAGGACTTATTGAAACATAAGAAAATAATATGAACTAAATAAAACATAAATAGATGAAAAGGGTATTTTGGTCTTCTTATCTCAAATAGGACCTAATGGAATAGTCAAAAAGAATATGGGTTGAATGGAACATAAGTAATTAAAGATGGATTTATGGAAAAAGCTCCCAATTATTATAGATTGATGAAAAAATATCAGCCTCTAATTATTAATACTAATAAAGTTTACCATTTATTTGTAATTTTTTATTAAAAAAAAACCTACTCTGTATTGAAATTTTTCCAAAGTAAAATGGAGAAGAAATGATAAGAAAAAACATAGAAGCTAATTTTATTAATTTATTTATTTGGTAGGGTGGGAATATCAAATCAGTGAGAGTTTGACAAAATAATTATAAATCAATGATAAATTTTTTAAATATTAATAATTCAAATTATAAATTTTTCTATAAATTTGTAATTATTTTTTGAAAGGTAGGCTGATTCGTAATTTCTCCTAAAAAAAATGAGTATACACCTAAATATTTCTATCTTGCCAGAATGTATTTTTTCTGCATATAGCATTGCAAGACTAAACAGGTTGGTGGATTGTCCTTCTAAAAGGACAATTAGCCTATATTTGATTAGAAGAACGAAAAGAAAAAATGAAATACAATTTCACTTTTTGTTTAGTTATAATCAAAACCACAAGCTAACTTCATACAATTCTCTTTTTTTTTTCTTTCTCTTTCCATTTCTCTTATCAAATCTAACAACCAAATACAACCTTAGAAAAACAAATTATGGTGGTTTGGCCATTGAAATTAAGCATTAACTCAAATGATTTAGAACTGTTAAACGAACTAAGTTGTTTGAGCTCAACTCATTAAAATCTCGTTTGCGATCGACTCGCTTTGTCAACAAGCTAAGCTTCAACACCATTTTAAACTTGCTAAATTTTCAAGTCAAGCTTGAATGACTTACAACTCTGCTTGATAAACTTATATGCATTATAAAAAATCAAGTTATTCAAGGTTAACTCGTGTTTGACTCATTAAAAACTCGTTCAAAATCAACTTATTATGTAAATAAGTCGGGTTTGAACACAATTTTATACTCAAATTATCAAATTAATCTTGAACAATCTACTACTCGGCTCATTTTCTGCCCTAGGGCAATCAATCTCCCTTGAAAATTCACCACAAAAAACCGTCTCAATCAAAGACCCCTTTAGCAGGTGGAAGTTCCCACTCAAAACATAAAATAAAATCCATGAAATCATCATCCAGAACGAATCACATGAAGTTGCAAAAAGTAGTCAGCAAAAATCTTTATGACCTCAACAAATTCATACCAACGAATCGCATAAAGGTTGCATAAAACAGGTCACAATCATATAAAAAAGCTTCATGTCTCAACAAAATCATCATTATATGCCTAACTACCTACCTCATTCCTAATTGCTTTCACATTCAATAGGCCTCCCTGCAAGCCACCGACTCCTGCATTTTCCAAATGGAGGTGATACCATTGATCTAAACTACCAGAAGAAAACACAGTTGCATAAAATAGTTGCAATTAAAAAAAGCTTCATGATCTCAACAAATTTTTTGAAGTGTGATAAAACACTAACCGCTGATATTATCTATCTGATAACGTACACAACCCAATGAATATCAAATGGACACCCTAAGTTCAAAAATGCCTTTGCCCCCAGATATCACAAAGTTGAATGCACGATCTTACAACAGAGAAAGCACTTTATGACTAATAATACAAGTAAAAAGCAAGAGAAAATTGGGCAGGAAGAAGATAAGATGCTGTTGTTACTGATCAGATTGATTGCATTAGTTGTATGATTAAAATTTTTGACTAGCGCAAAAATGACTACTGCAAGTGAAGAAGATCATATGAGCTATTATCTCCACTCCACTTCAAGTAGTAAGCAAAAGATACACGAGGCCCTTGAGATATTCTACTATTTCCGATCCTCCGAGCTTTGAACTTCCGTACACCCTATCGACAAAAGTAATTGGAACCTGCGAACAGATGTAAAACTCAAGTCAAAATTTCAAGCCATAGGCATAAATTTTAAGTCAGCAACTTCAAAAGAAATATACATATATATATATATATATGAACAGAAGGAGAAGGAAAAAAAAAAAAAAAACCTCAGAGGATAACTAAAACAGCATTACGACATCTAAAAAGTATAATCAGTTTTGAAAAGCACAATAGAAAAGTAATCAGAATTTAGCATGGTAGATAATATTTTGAGCAATCACAACCTGTTTAAGATGGAATCAACAGAAAACACAAACAAATAGAAAATCAGCACATGAGGTTGTTATGTTCCTCTTTATCTACACATAGCTTAACCGTTGAAGCCATAAAAGGATATAAGTAAATATGTTCCTTTTTATTTTTTGAACACGCAGATGGTCAAAAGTTATGCTGGTTATCGATCTAGATATTTCCAAATATCGCAAACCACTGCAGCTGATACACTATTCAGACACCACAGCTCCTGTAGTCATTTTATTTGATGAAATACACATGATTTATTTACTTCCAGGACAAAATAACCAAGCATTATAAACTTTAAACAACCACTTGCGTTATAAAAACATTAAAAATCTGCCCAAAAGACGTAAATGCAGGAAACACGAAGTTAGCACTGACCCATGCTATCCTTGATGTCACTTAGGCAATATGTGGCAATGAACAAACTATGAAGAGATGAGATATGCATAATCATGCATAAAGCAAACTAACCCTTATGGCCCACTCAAGTGAGGTCGATTACATGAATCATTTTTCATCATTCTGCTTATGCTCAGTTAAATTATATAAATTCACATCTTTTTTTCCCCTTGTGCATACAAGGGAAAAACAAATGTTACCAGATATGGCGAATTTGCATTGTTTTTCGTAACTACTTTATGAATGATCCATATGGGCATAACAGGGTAACCTTTTGAGGCTATCAAGTACAGTGAGTCGGTGACACAATCAGCAAGCCGGACTGTATCTCACAAATCAATGCAAAACTCCCAGAATATTTTTATGCAAACACATGAACCACAAAGCCATACATGTCCAGCTCACAAGTAATGAGTTGCAGGATAAGAATTTAATACTAGCTCTTCACTATGACAGCCAGAAAAGTTGATTCCAACTCACAGTTTGTCAGCCACGTCCATCAACTCAAAGAATAAGAATTTAACACTACCTCTTCAATATGGTAACCTTTCCTTGAAGCCCTAACAATCATCTCCATCTGGAAAACGTATCCCTTACTAACACAGGAGCTTATGACATCTTCAAGCACAGATTTCTTGTAGAGCCTTAAAAATACACAACAAAATTTCAGTTTTTGAAACGTTAAAAGTGAAACAAATAAACTGTTTGATATCATAAGATATTCAATGTACCGGAAAGATCCAGTTAAGTCGGATACACCAGGCCAAAGAAGTGTATGTGCAAGGACATTCGCTCCCCTACTTGTCAATTTGCGCATAAGATTCCACCCATGCACACCACCACCTTTGACATATCGGGTACCAGTAACTATACTTGCACCAGTCTCCATCTGCTTCCTGCAAAAGTGTCAAACAAACATAATTTGGAAATAAATTTTGACTACTATGCACATGATAAAGTGTAACTCCAAAACCTAAGTGGAAGCTTTCTTACTTGATGAAGCTTGGCAGGTACTTTGGCTGTGCAACAAGAAACAGGAAAACCAAATGAATTGAATATTTATTGTTTTGGGGTTAATAATATTAAAAGAGATGGCAAACAAAAAAACTCTTGTAGTAAATGCACTTCCTGTGGAGATAAGCAAAACATGAAGAGTTACACAAAAATGCATACACGAAGAAATTACCCCAAAAATTCAAAGTGGGCATATTTGGTGGATTATTGGATTTACTTCCTTTTTTATTGGGTAACTAAGCTTTTATTACCAAAAAAGAGAATAAACAATGAAGCTCCAAACACAGACCCAAGTGGACTCAAGGACACGACTAGAAGACTAACCTTGCAAAGAGGTAACAGACCTAGCCTAGGAAACTCCCTCTTACAACCAGAGAGGGATAGGCACAAAAGGCTCACCCCAAAGCACAAAACAACAGGACTAGACCATCGAAGAACAAACCTCTTACAACCAGAGAGCATAGGCATAGAAACACATCTTCTCACAAGCTGATAGGCTAGCCACAAACAAAATAACAAAATACAACTCAGCTTACATCTTCCTAATTGCCAGACCTACCAACTATTTTTTTATGTCCTCGACATTTTCCTCGTGGAAAAAAATTTATTTCATAGTTTTGGATATTAAATAAAATGCCACAGCATGGGTTACATTTTGGCATTGGAAGCATATTACAACATGTTAGTGTAACATTCCATAATCCAGAAAAATCACCACTTGATAGAATCCTTCAAAAGAAAAGGAATCTGGTGATAGATCTGATGATTTCGATGAATTTTACACAATAAATAACCTAGAATGTAGGCAATAACAAAGATCACCTTCCCAATATGCTGAATGTGTGTGGTATGACCATCAACATGAGTTTTCTTTCAAAGTAACTCATTCATTTATCAATAAATTTATTTATTATTTTTTTTTTTTTGAGAAAAAAAAAAAAAAAAAAACAACAACAACAACAACAACAGGTCCTAATTGTCATTTATATCTGACAGAACATACTTACATGGTGTGATAAGTCAGCATCCATGATCACAACAAAATTGCCTGAAGCATGCTTCAAACCATGTACATAAGCTGTCCCTGCAATTAAATCTGCATCAAGGACCAGCTCATTGTTTTCATTTCAAACAGAAGAGCATAAATACATACCCAATCCGAGCTTCTTAGGTCTAGCTCTCAACAGCTGCATTTATAGAGAGTCAAACGTAAGGGTGGTTGACAAGCTAAGAATAAACAAAACATTCAACAAAATGACTGTATTTGTTTTTGTGACACTTACAATGTGATCTTCTCCATACACCTCCTGCAACTTTTTGACAACATCTTGAGTTCCATCAGGACTTCCATCATCCACTATTATCACTTCAAAATCAACATCCCTAACCAGACAAAACAAATGTTAGGAGCTTGAAATGCTCTATATACTGGAAATTTTAATCAATTTTTTAGCATGCAGTAAATATATCTATCGCTAAAATGATTCTGCAGAAGACACATGCACAAAGGAGTACAATCACCATTGAGAAGTTTTTTACCAAACCCAAGTGGTTTGGAATCTTATTTCCCAATCATGAATAGTTTTCAACTTGTTTACAAAACCCATTGTTTCATAAAATCGTGTTTACAAAACACAACTCAAAATTCATGTTTTCAAAACATGGCTTCAAAGAGTTTTATAGGAAGTGTGGTGGGCAAAAGTTGAACCACTAGGCTGCGGCGGTGCTCCAGCGACTGTTAGACTTTTATGAGCCTGAAAACACTCACAAAAGGTGAAGGGCCTGGCCGGGGAGCAGGCTGGGGACTCTCCGATGCCTAAGTTAGTAACCAAGTAGACAAAGGAGCAAACTATGTGAGTAAAAGTTAAAATAGGGGCATTGGAATGTGCACCTCAACCATGGTGGCTATTTCTATTTATAATCTGCTCGATTTAGCCATTGTGGGCTGTTATCCCTCCTTCCACTCCGCACGTCAACCTCTTTTCTTTAGGGATCATGCTCCTCTACACGCGGAATTCTAGGAGGTAGTTGGACCTAAACCTTAGGAACACGATTTGACTGAGTCTGCTCCTCAAAGGTGCGCTCTGTTTCTTATCTAGTTTTGACCTTAAATATTAAGATCTGAATCCTCAATCCTGGTCCTGATTTCTGGTCCTAGACCTTCATGCTGGATCCAGGTCTTCTGGACCTCGATCTTCAGCATTCTGGACAGCAAGCCATCTGTCCTGCCAAAATATCATTCTAGACCTAAACTCTAGTCCTGCTTAGGTTTGATGAACCGTTGACAAAAAGTTTCCAACTCTTGGGGTCCCTAACATACAGCTTCCAAGTCGTCTTGTGTTTTTGAGCTATTTGGGTTGTATCTTTTTAGGGTTCCAATGCAGGTTTTGTTTCTTGGAGTTGTGTTTCCAGGGATGTTGTATCCTCTTGCCCCCCTAATTCTGTTGTTGATGAATCATCAACCATTGAACTTGATTGTTGATGCTCCATTGAGAATTCTGCTACAAAATCTGCTAACACTCGGGCCTTGATACTTGTCCTTGGTTGAAAGGTTACCTCAAACTCCCCCAATTCTACTACCCATTTTGCTCTTCGTCCAGAAAAGTCTGCTTTTTGAAAAAGGCTTCTCAATGGGTGTTGTGTGAGAACTGTGATTGGGTGTCTTTCGAAGTAATGCATCAACTTCCTTGCCACAGTCATTAGGGCCAGGGTCAGCTTCTCGAAAGGTAGATATCGGGCCTCAGCACTGTTGAGTGTTTTGCTAACGTAGTATACAGGTATATGAGTTCCTTCCACCTCCCTGACCAAGACTGAACTGACCACGTGCTCAAATACTGCCAGATAAAGGTAAAGCCTGAGCCAACACCAAAAGCACACTTATGCCTTAAGTATGTCAAAGGTAGTTTCAAGGTTCTTAAGATGTTCTGCTTCTTGCTTGCTTTTAACAACCATATCATCAATATAAACTTCCATGCTTTTTCCAAGTTGGTCAGCAAACATGGTAATTACTAGCCGTTGATAAGTGGCTCCAGCATTTTTGAGCCCAAAGGGCATTACCTTATAGCAGTACAGGCCCCTAAGAGTTATAAAGGTAGTTTTTTCCTGGTCAGGCTCATGCATTGCTATTTGATGATAACGCTCATTCTAGCGTGCCCAAAAGTTGCATCCACCAATTGGTCTATTCTGGGCAAGGGGAAGAAATCTTTTGGGCAAGCTCTGTTAAGGCTGGAAAAATCTGTACAAACTCTCCACTTTTTATTTTTCTTTTTGACAACAACAGTATTGAGAGCCAAGTGATGTACTGTATTTATTTTATGGCCTTAGCATCTAGGAGTTTTCCAACTTCCTCAATCACCGCCTGAACGTGATCCACGTGTGACCGTCTACTCTTTTGTACAACTGGTTTATAGGTAGGGTCTATGTTTAGGTGGTGGCTGATAATATTGGGGTCTATACCAGGCATTTCGTATGGGGTCCAGGCAAAAACCTCAATATTATCCAACAAAACTTTAGTAAGGAGTTGTTTTTCCTACTCAAATAAGGAAGATTCAAGCAGAAAGTACCTCTCAAGACCGTTACGCGCAATCTGAACTTTGTGCAGTTCCTCCACTATAAGCTTTTCTGGTTCTTTTCCAACATCTTCTAAGACTTCCTGGTCCAGAACCTCAACTGAGCAAACAAGTTTATGCGCCTTTTTCACTTCATTCTCGCCCAGTGCCAGCATTAAGCAAGCCATCTGTGCCGCCAAAATATCATTTTGGACCTAAACTCCAGTCCTGCTTAGTCGTTGCTCATTTTAACCCCCCACAGTAAGTTAAACATGACTCCTAAAGTCGTGTTTTGAAAACACGATTTTAACCCTAAAGTCATATTATCAAAACATGACTTCAAGAAACGTGTGCTTAGGAAATAAGTTTAAAACTACTTGATTTTGGAAAACCACCTAGGTCTGGTAAATAAGTCTACCATTGAGTCTTAATGATGCTAGATGAAAAGCTGGTTACATTTAAATGTCAAATTTAATATATAATCAGTTAGTCCCCAACCAGCCTGAGATTGAAATTCAGCAAACCATGAAGTAAAGAGAAGTTGCATTAGAGCTTAACTTCAGGAAGCTCCAAGAGCATAGCTTCGAAAGTATATGATAAAAGTTGAAGGGAAGAGAAATAACAGAGACAATTTTATTATTTTTATTTATTTATTTAACTTTCGTTGCTGTCATCTTTTTTTTTTTTTTTTTGTGTTATGAAATGAATAAATTAACTAACATATCAAAGATATAAATAAGGGACAAGTCCCATGCGAACATGAAACCAATCCTTTTATAGTACAGGAAAATGTATTGGAAAATTCCAAAATCCTCATCCCTTAAAATACCTCCAACCTTTAAACCCCATTAAGAAAGATTTAAGAATATTTTTCTTCAGTGTGTATGTTGTAAGAGAGAACCTTTTATATTGTGTGTGACATTTTTTCCCTTAAATATAACTCTTTTTCCTGAAGTTTACCTGCAGGAACTCCACATCTTAACTAGTATGTATATTCCGCTCTTCTTCAATGAACAAATTAAAAGGTGGAGGTGCTTTCAAGACTAGCGAAGTTCACCCAGATGAACCTTGAATTCAGTATCCTCCAATAAACCAACCACAAAACAAGGCATAACCCAACTCACTTCACTTATAACCAATAGTGAAAACTAAAGGAATCAAGCCAAATACATGCAAAAGAAGTGGATGACCATTTTGAATTCATTTTGCACATGCAATGGCTATAAATTTCTAACCCCAATTAATTAAGTGATCAACAATAATAATCTCACCTCTTGGTGCTACCCATGCACCATATACATAGACTCTTCTAAGTTTGTGATGTACCCATGTCAGACACTAGAGACACAAAAGTTACGGTATGTGTGTGTCCAACATGACTACTTGGACATGTACCCAAAAAATATGTTTAAGTAGTTGAGTTTACTATGAAATTATCTTACATCAATGCATGAAAAGCTCTATGTTAGTTTGTAATCACTATTTTATCCAAAATAATGAAAGAAGTTTTTAAAAAAATATGTAGTTGTTGTGTCCTTGTGTTTTTGGCCATGAGAGTTAAATGGATCCGACACTCAGACACATATCCACACCAAACACTCATACCCAAGTCCACGTAACATAGCCTACAAAGACAAAGCCATCAAGAAAGGAGTTTTCTGAGAAGTCCAAATAGCTTTTGCCAAGAAACAGTACTTCTCTTCTACCTATAACATCTCAAATAAAGAGTTCAAAAAGATCCATTATTGTTGTCATTCCAAGCTCCCGCATTAAACTTCATTCTATATACACATACTACTCAACATATATGATATATCCTGAAGATAACATACATGACAATTAAAGAGAAAAAAAGCTCCTTGTCATTCTAGGGTATAGCCCATGATTATCAATCACTATACCACTATCATTCACGGGGTACCTTAAATATGTATTAAAAGAAGATCTTTAGAAAAAGCATGCCTACACCAAAATGTCTTGCCAAAAGGAAATTCTAAAACCACTCCAGACCAAATCAGGCATACCCATAATCATTCTAAAACCCGAACCCCCTGGAATGCTCACACTCACAAAAACACCAACCACCTGTCCCACTTCCAAAATAGTTACCATTCTTTTTTAATCCAATTCTTCCAAAATTCAAGCCAGATTCAAAAAACTATTCATTCATATTGTTAATGATCTTCTTTATGGTCGAACCCTTGCCAAAATCGACATTATGACAATCAACCAATCCCAAGATTGGAAAATGAAAAAATTTACACTGATTACATGAATTTGAAATGCTATACAGCGAAAATCTATAATCTATAGATGCAACAATTAGGAAAAGTAATATGAATTGAAATGTTAGGGAAGGTAAAGTCTTAAATTAACATAGGATGTTGCAGCAAAAATTATATGAACTCATTCATGCTATGTTTGGTTTAATAAAATAAGAGTGGAATGGAATGCTCATTTCATAGTCTCCTTATAGAATGGCCATTCCCTTACAATGGTGAATGATGATTTCATTTGCAATGTATTTTTCATTATTTGTTTAGTGAACCAAACATGAGAATGGACATTATGGAATGATCATTTCATTCCACCTTCAAATGAACGAAACACTACCTTAATTTAACTAAGCGGTGCAATGGCAAAAAAGTGTTCATGCAGCCAACCCACTTAATTTGGACACAGTTTTTGCAGGTCGAAATCGGGCGGTTGCATGTCATCCGTCACCTGATCGAATGGGGTTTGGGTTGAGAAAATTCCATCTGCAACCAACCACCCATGGTTTCGAAATCGATTGAGTGGGTTGGGTGGATTGAAAGGTAGATGCGGATTAGGTTGGCAAATTGAATAAAATCTACATTTTTACTGAACAAATCCTATTTTACCCCCACACACACACACAAAAAAATAAAATAAAATAAAATAAAATTCCAACTTTTTAACTGGAATAGGATTCTTTGCAATACTTTTCTTGCAATAGTCAAGACTATTGCAAGGATGAATGTGTTTTGGGCTTAAAGCATCTACTTACGCTACCACTATTTATGTTTTAGGCTCAAACTAGTTACCTGGACTACCATTGCAAGATTATTGCAAGGGTGATTATGATAGAGAACCCTAGTCCGAACAAGGAGGGGTTTTGCTATTCTGAAAAGTGAAAAGCATCACTTTTAGATTTTAATACTTTTTTTATTAAACAAATAAATAATATATACACATAACATGTCAATATTTATGACCAATTCCTAATTATTGGGTTATTTCGCAGATTAAAACTTTATATCTGTTACCCGACCAAAACACGACTTTTTTTCAAATTGCTAGACCTGCATCTGTCCACCTATTGCATTGGAACCCACCCATTTGAGGTCGGGTTGGGTGGTTCAGCTGGATGTTTGCCCCAGCCCTATGAAATGCAACCCATCATATTTCAGGCCTCAGTTCCCATTCAAAACCAAAATATTAATGAAAACCCTTTTCAGCACATCACAGGCAATTCATGGTGAATTTCTTATCATTCGCAAAGCAGAGAAACTCCAACACCTAAGAATTGGCAATTAAAGTGACCAAATTTTGAGATCCCAAAAGCAAAAACTAGCCCAACAGCAGAAATCAACAAGGGCAAATTGCATTTCAGTGTATGACAAAAAACAAATTGCATTTCAGTGATAAAACTTACCCACTTTAATAATTGAAGTGATAAATTTTTTCATAATTTTGCAATTTTTTTTGGTCTTCTCACTGATTTTCAATTTCCCCAATCAACAAAGAGTTATCAATAATATAGTGCAATCACAAAATGAAAGAGACAGAGATATATATATACACAGAGCGAGAGAGAGTACGGGATGTGCTTAAAGATGAGATAGACAAGGAGGGCAATGTTGAGGCGCTCATTATAAGTTGGGACGATTATGCTGTACTTGTTCCTCTCATTCTTCTTCTGCTTCTGTTGTTCCTCCTCCATTACTGTATCTCTATATAATAGCCCTTTTGGAAAACTCCAAATTTGTTTTTTCGAAAGAGAATCAAAAAGTGATGGATCAGAGAAGAGAAAGCAATGATCTAACTACGATCGCCTTTCTTGATTGATCAACTTCTATGTAATGTAACCTCAACGACTCTCACGAGTCACGACAACATTGAACGATCTCTCTACGCAGAGTTCTTCTCCACATCACAACCCAGATTCCTTCTTTTTCTTGACTCTTTCTCGGTGCGGGTTAGATCAGAAATAACCCGGTGAAAATAATTCGGGTTTGTGTTTGTTTGGCCTGCTATAGAAAGTCAAGTTATTCAATCAGGATTCATTGTTAATTTCGGGGGATTCTACTTTACACCCCAAAAAAAAATCACAAATCATGATAAATTATTAATAGATTCTAATAATTGGACTTAATTCTCATAAATCTTATTAAAAATAAGTTTTATAAAATTATCGTTAAAAATAATTTTTTTGTGATGTTTTTTATATATGTTATTAAAAATTAACAATTAGTGATTTTTTTTGTCATGTTTTTATAAATTGTAGTTAAAACTTACAATTAATGACTTTTTCTGTGACAAATTTTTTAAGTTGTCGCTAAAAGTTGTGAATTAGCGACAATTTTTTGTGACGATTTTTTTATACTGTTGCTAAAACTTATAAGTAGTTACATTTTCTGTGACAAAATTTTCATCTTGTCACTGAAAATTAACAATTAGTGACATTTTTTAATAGTGTTTAATGAAAAATATCATTAATTATCATAGGACCTATTAGACAATAAGCCCACTTATTAGAACCTACACGTAAGTCAGCACTCTCAATTTTTAAGTACATCATGTATAATTATTTAAATTTTTATTTTATTCTCATTATACTTTATTATTTTTTTTTGAATTACCCTCAAGGTAAACTCAAATAATATATACTAAACAAACTAAAAAAATTAAATTATTTCAAATCTTTTCAATATAGAAAATAATTCTCAAATATAGAAGAAAAAAAATACTAGGCTTATAAGCACATAAGTATTATAAATACAGAAAAAATTAAACTTTTACATAAGTATAATAAAATTTTTCAATACAAAAAAAAAAACAAAACAAAACAAAACAAAACTTTTACATTATAAATTATCCACAAGAATGCTCGTGAAAAAGTAAAAACCAAATTTATAAGTACATAAGTATCAGGCACTAATATGAAAGAGTAGTTCTCAAATAATGTACTATTTATTTAAATGACAAAAGAAGAACAACTCTAATAATATGTTATTGTTGTCACGACCCAAACCCGATACCCAAAGGCTCGGCTTCGTAACAAGATAGAAATAATGTAATTCGGATAATTCTGTAGTCACAGCGCAAGCAGATAAATTAAATAAATTAAAATAAATAATTGGGTACCAACTGTTTATTTAAAAGGAACTAAAACATAGGTACTTGAACTTCATTATACTACAAGAGTCTAATAATAAAAGATAGAAGACAAAATAACATAGCGATTCACTTTCCCATCTTGATCCCGCTAAACTTCGTCACCTGCTATAAGCACATAGCAGAGTGAGAAATATCATACTATGAGTGTAGGGGCACAAAATGGCCATGGATATTTATTTAAGCTAAAATATTAACATAAATTGGGTTGAGTTGAATACACAAATTAATTAAGTGCCAGAAACTGAAATAATCACTGTAATCACGGTACATCACTAAAGTAACAATCACTACAGAGGTAAATGGATCCATGACAACACCGAACCACAAAGTGGTCAAGCACTACCCATAGGTTATTTTAAGTCCCCCGAGGCATGGGACTCCCGTGATGGTACTCACAAAACATATTTTCATATAAGGTCATAATCAAATATTCTTTAAAATATAAACAAACATATCCATGGGTTTCCTTTTAAGCAAATAGGGTTCAGAAATAAATCCACGTAACTGAAATGTTTATAAAACATAACTTTTATTAATATACTAACAAAACATAACTAGTATAAAATAGATTTTGGTAAGTCAAAACATCAGTAAAATACATTTTGGTAACCCAAGGTATAATATAATTCACCTCAACTTAATTCCTTTATCCTTTCTTTCCACCACCACTCAAGATGCTCACCTGTGCGTCCTCTTATCTACTTTCTATTTTTTTTCTTTCCGTTGCCTTAACATGCCACTCTTTATAGAAGGTAAATCGTGGGTAGCAAGTCACAGAAAGTTCCGAAATTTTGACGCGTGTAAGTCTCCGGTCCACCCTTATCCATTTTATTAATTAACTTGTTTGAATTCTATCTTTTACTTGACCATTGACTAATCCATCTTCTTAGGACTCAGACATATTTTGACCATTTGACCATTTTTTTAATTTAAAGGTTATTACCTTCTTTGGTAATTCAAGATGGCTCCTAAAACTTACGTATAATGATAAGTTAGGTTCATGTCTAAAAACCTCACTACCCAACTATAAATCACCACTTACCACTTACTAAAATATTTAATGTGTAATATTTCACAACGTATTTATTTAACCATAAAATTCCCAATCTCCTAAATTATGCATTTATTTATTATCATTTATTTATTTATTATTATTATTATCACTACATGTATATATATATATACTTATTATTATTATTATTATTATTATTATTATCATTATTATTATTATTATTATTATTTATTTTATCGTAATGTTAAATTTAAAACATTCGGGTGTCACATTTCTCCTCTCCTTAAAAGAAGTTTGTCCCCAAACTTGACGTACCTTGATTTTCGAAGAGGTGTGGGTATTTGGCTCGCATTTGGCTTTCAGTTTCCCATGTTGCTTCTTCGACACGATAATTTCTCCATAAGACCTTTACGAGGGGTATAGTTTTATTTCGAAGGATCTGATCACGACGATCGAGAATCTGTACAGGTTGCTCTTCGTAGGAGAGATCTTCTTGGACTTCTAGGTTCTCATGATCGACAACATGCTCTGGATCTCGAAGATAACGACGAAGCATCGAAACGTGAAACACATTATGAACATTGGATAGTTCGGGTGGAAGCGCAAGACGATATGCTACAGGACCCATCCTTTCGAGTATCTCGAATGGGCCGATGTAACGTGGTCTTAACTTTCCTCTTTTCCCAAATCGGATTACCCCTCTTGTCGGTGAGATATTAAGGAATACATGATCTCCTATTTGAAATTCTAAGTCTCGTCTTCGCGTATCTGCATAGCTTTTCTGGCGCTCTGGGCAGTGCGAATTCATTGTTGGATGAGTTGAATTTTATCACTCGTTATTTGCACGATCTTGGGGCCTAATAATTTTCTGTCTCCGACTTCCATCCAACACAGAAGGTGATCGACATCTCCTTCCATACAGTGCCTCGTACGGTGCCATTCCAATACTTGCATGGTAGCTATTATTATACGCAAACTCCACTAAAGGTAGATGATCATCCCAGTTACCTTTGAGGTCTAGGACACACAAACGTAACATATCTTCCAAGGTCTGGATCATCCTTTCAGATTGCCTATCAGTTTGGGGGTGATAAGCCGTACTAAACCTTAGAGTGGTTCCCAAAGCTTCTTGTAATTTATTCCAGAAGTGAGACACGAAACGGGGGTCTCTTTCGGATACGATTGAAACTGGGGTGCCATGCAAGCGAACGTTTTCCTTAATGTAGAGAGTAGCGAACTTAGAGAGGGAGTACATGATTCTGATTAGTAGAAAATGCGCCGACTTCGTCAATCGATCTACGATAACCCATATTGCATCATTCTTCGAGACTGATTGTGGTAGCCCGACCACGAAGTCCATAGTAATGTGTTCCCACTTCCATTCAGGAATAGGGAGTGGTTGCAACATTCCTGCAGGTCTCTGATGTTCTGCTTTAACTTGTTTGACAACGCAGGCATTTGGAGACATGGCTTGCTATGTCTTTCTTCATTCCTGTCCACCAGAAGTGTTCCCGCAGATCGTGATACATCTTCGCATTGCCAGGATGGATCGCAACCCTCGAGCTATGAGCTTTTACTAATATCTTCTTCTTGAGTTCTGAAGGTCGGGTACGCAAATTCAATTTTGAAATTTTAGCATCCCATTGCTTATTATAAAGTCAGGATCAGGCGTTTTTCCTTGTTTCTCGTACTTTTTCTTCAAAAGTTTATCTTCACATTGGCGAGCTCTAATTACTTCAATCAACTCGGTTCCACGATTATGTTGGCGAGCAATCCATGGATCTTGCAGGGAAAGAGGGTACATGCCAAACTTTTGGTCGTTTTTCGACTTAGTGCGTCTGCTACTACATTAGCTTTGCCGGGATGATGATGGATCTCTATATCGTAGTCCTTCATAAATTCTAGCCATCGTCATTGCCTCATATTCAATTCCTTCTGTGTAAACAGATATTTGAGACTTTTGTGATCAGTGTAGATTTCGCAGGCTACTCCGTAGAGATAATGACGCCAGATTTTGAGGGCGAAGATCACCGCAGCCAATTCTATATCATGAGTTGGATAGTTCCTTTCGTGAGTCTTTAGTTGGCGAGAGGCATAAGCAATGACCTTCATGTTTTGCATAAGAACGCAACCCAAACCATTGTATGAGGCATCGCTGTAAATTATAAACCCTTCTGCTTCCGCGGGGAGTGCTAGTATTGGAGCCGTCACGAGTCTGTCCTTCAATTCTTGGAAGCAACGTTCCTGCTTGTCCGTCCATTCAAAGGGTGTGTTCTTTTGAGTTAGCTGGGTCAAGGGTGAAGCTATCTTCGAGAAGTCTTGCACAAAGCGCCGGTAGTAGCCGGCTAGGCCCAAGAAGCTTCGAATTTCTGATACGTTAGTAGGTCGTGGCCAATCCACGATTGTTGCAACCTTTTGGGCATCAACTGAAATGTCATCTTTGTTAATGACGTGACCGTGACCGAGGAAGTGTACACTAGTGATCCAGAATTCGCATTTCTTCAACTTGGCATAAAGTTTGTGATCACGTAATGTCTGTAGAACTTTTCACAAGTGGTGTTCATGATCTTCTGGCAATTTAGAGTATATGAGAATGTCGTCAATGAAGACAATGACGAACTCGTCAAGATAGGGTTTGAACACTCGATTCATGAGGTCCATAAAGGCCGTTGGAGCATTGGTGACGCCAAATGGCATGACGAGGAACTCGTAGTGCCCATAACGGGTTCTGAAGGCAGTCTTTTCGATGCTTTCCGTTTTGACTTTTAGTTGATGGTAACCAGAACGCAAGTCAATTTTTGAGAACACTTGGGTACCTTGCAGTTGATCAAACAAGTCGTCAATTCGTGGCAAGGGGTACCGATTTTTTATGGTGACTTTATTTAGCTCTCGATAGTCGATACATAACCTCATTGTACCATCATTTTTCTTTACGAACAGTATCGGAGCTGCCCATGGTGAGGTACTTGGTCGGATGAAGCCTTTATTCAGTAGTTCTTGGAGTTGAGTTTTTAGTTCTTTCAATTCTGCCATGGATATGCGGTAATGGGTCTTTCAGATTGGTTCTGTACCAGGTTGGGTTTCAATGGTGAACTCGATTTCCCGATCAACTAGGGTGCCAGGCAGGTCTTTAGGAAATACATCCGGAAATTCTCGAACTACGGGGATCGCATCAAGTGTGGAGGTCTCTTGTTGAGTATCAATCACATAACAGATACAACCATAACAACCCTTTCTTAGCAGTCGTTGGGCTGTTATGAAGGATATAATACAGGGAGGGGGAGAGGCTCCAGTTTCTTTGAAGACAAGCTCGAGCTGGTTTGGTGACCTGAGGAATACCTTTTTGGCTTTACAATCGATAGAGGCACAATTAGCAGCTAACCAATCCATTCCTAAGATTACATCAAAGGTACTAATGCCAAGGTGTATCAAGTCTACGTGTAAGGTTTCACCTTTTAAGGATACAGTATAAGATTTGTATACATTAGTACTGAGGGTGGAATTTCCAGAGGGAAAAGACACAGATAGTATGTATCCTAAGGGTTCGCGTGTTGATGTCAATTTGGTAGCAAAGTGTGGTGTAACAAAAGAATGAGTTGAACCAGAGTCAAAGAGAACATGGGCTAAGTGACCACACACAGAAAGTGTACCTGACACAACATTTTCAGTAACTTCTGGGTTTCCAGGCACCAGGGCAAAAGCTCTTCCTTGGCGTTTTTGGTCCTTTCTCGCTCCTTCAGGTACTGCGGGATTTCGGACTGGTTCAAAGGGGCGAACGAGCGTTGGACAATTCCTCAGTGTAACAACCCCCACGCTGTTACCGACAAATTACTGATTAATTACCGATTCCTGTTAAATTAAGACTGATCTTGACTGATACTTGAACTGATCGAATTACTGAACTGACGGATTGAAATCTGAAACTGAATCGATTAACTGTATCTGTTTAATTGCATGTTTATCTGTTGGAGTGTTTAATTATCTGTTCAGTTTTTATGTTTAAACTGTTAATCGAAGGCCTTATCGGCGGCCGAATTCAAAATTGATTAATGTTCCATGATCAGTAGAATTTATGTGATTTTATGGTGTATTAATTGAAAATTTATTTTGAATGATTAAATCGGATTAAAATAAGCTAAATTACATGAGTTTGACTTATTTACCAAAAGCCATCTAGTGGGCCACTACCTAGGCACATTGAGCTACATCACACTTGAATCAAAACATTTCCTCAGCCTTGTTTGAGCACTCAACCGACTATAGGAAGAGAGGGAGAGAATTGAGGGAGATTTTGGCTTCAACCTTGTGCATTGTTTGGGAACTTGATAGAAATTGGGGTATAGTTGCCAATTGAGCTCCTAAACCTTGAATACAAGACCTAAGGTAGAAATCCATCTCCTTGATTGTGCATTTATGTTGATTCTTGCATGATTTAGAGCTAAGTTGAAGTCTAGAGCCAAGTTATGGCTTGTAATGTTGTATTGTAGCTCATTTCATGCATGCATGTGTGTATTGATGAACTTTGAGTTGATTTCATGGCAAATTGTCACATGCATGTTCATAATTAAGCTTAAGTCCATGTTTTCAACTTGTTTTGAAAAGAATGAGCTCATTAGAGCATGTTTTCAAGTTTTGAAATGGTTTGAATTCATGCATGTTTGCATGTTCTTCATGTTCATGAAAATGGATTTGAAATTTGGATTTAATTGATTCACCCTTGGGCTTTAAATTCACAAATTGAGCTTTGAAACTTGTTGTATATTGAGTTTGGATGTGTTTTCCAGAATTTGGGCCCAAGAGGTCGAATTTTGAGCTTAGGAATGCTTGGTTTGAGCTTGGGAGGCAAATCTGGAAATTCCAGAATTTGGCTTCTACGCTCGAGCGAAGGATTCTACGCTCGAGCGACCATCGTTTCTTCTGAGCTCCGCTCGAGCGAGGGAATGGTGGCTCGAGCGTAAATTTCAAGCTCTCAGTATCTTGGTGCGCGCAGGCGTACGCTCGAGCGAAGAGCTGTGTCTCACGCTCGAGCGAGCATCGAGCGAGCATCGGGCGTAAAATCTGAGCATCCAGCATTTTTACTGTAGCACGCAGTCCGCTCGAGCGACGGAATCCACGCTCGAGCGGAGCTCCTTTGTCTGCATGTCCGCTCGAGCGAAGAAAGCCTCGCTCGAGCGAGACCCCTGTTTTCAGCAAATTTTGTAAAGTGTTTTCTAGTGCATTTTTGCATCCTCTTTCCATCCTAGGCATTCCTAGGCCTAGTTTAAGGCATCTTAAAGAGGATATAGATGTAGAACACACCGAGGCAAATTTAGGGATTAAATTATTATCTTTCCCAACTGTATAGCTTAGTGTGTGTTCAATCTGTTAACTGTATAGGGTTGGCTTTCCGAGGAGACACTCTAGTTCACTGTAGCCCAGAACTCTGTGAGTAACAATTGTGTAAAAATATGTTCAAAATGATTATTTTCTGAACACTGAATTGAACTGTTTATTGAACTGATATTGATTACTGAATGAATGTATGTCCTTTATTTCTGAACTATACTGTGGCATCCTTAGCACCTACTGTTACTGTTACTGTTACAGAGATCTCTGTCGGTTCCCTCGTTGGAACCACTACTGTTTACTGATTGATGGCCATCATTACTGTTCGGTCTTTTAAGACCTACTGTTACTATTATGCTAATGGATGTACCACATATGACTGTTTACTGTACTGAACGACTGATATACTGATTGAATTGAACTGTTTTCATTACTGTAAGGACATTCATTCTAAACCTCTTTACGCTTTACGTTATTCACTGGGCTTTAGCTCACTGCTCGTATATATATGTAGGTGTACAGGCACCGAATCAAAGCTAGAGACGTCGGGGTAAACTCCAGTTTTGTCAAGCCAACCTATGTGCCTCACTGCGAGGTTCCGAGCCTACCAAGCCAAGGCTTAGGGGTGTTTTTACTTCCCCGTCTGTCTCTGTACCGTTTTTGTAATACCGTATAGATTGAACGTTTTGCACTGTACTGTTTATCAGGGATTAAGTCCCTATTTTGACTGGTTGTATATTATATGCATACTGTTTTGTACTGTTCTGTATAATTATATGAAAAATCTTTTTGGCATACAGACTGTCACAGCTCATTAGCCATTGTTTATTTACTGTATTGGCTTCCGCCAAGCCCCTGTACTCTGTTTTACTGTATTACTGTTAAGTAGGCCTTCGGTAATCTAGGGTTATTGGCCGGTTACGGTGCTAAACCCATAGGGCGGGTTTGGGTCGTGACACTCAGCCAATGGCCAATTTGGCCACATCTAAAGCATGTTCTCGTATCTTGACGGCATGGTCCCCAATGAATCCGTCCACAGGTAGAGCAAGCTGGAGTGGTACCTCCTTTAGGGTTTGCAGGGCTTTGATTGCTTGGACCGGTTGAACTGGTTGTGCTCGTATTTATTCTCTTGGGAGGTGCGATACCGGGCCTTCTGTTATCTCTTTCCCAAAATCGCTTCCTCTGACTTGGCTCCCCAGATCGCAAGGCTTTAATCCCTTTTTCCGCAATGTATGCTCGATCTACCACTGCCACATAGGTTGGTAGTTTCAAAACCTCCAGCCTGTCCTTAATTTCAGGATCCAACCCTGCTTCAAATTTCCTGTCTTTTCGAGCTTCGGTGGGAATGACATATGTCGCGAACCGAGCTGGCTGTGTGAGCTTACTTTCATATTCGGCCACTGTCATGGTTCCTTGCCTTAGATGTATGAATTCTGACGCTTTTTGTTCCCGTAGTGAATCTGGAAAGTACTTTTCATAGAATACTTCTAAAAATCTCCCCCAAGTCACAATATCTTCCTTTTCCAGGGTAAGGAGCCACCATTCTTGTGCATCGTCCTTAAAGGTGAAGGTGGCAAAAGTCACCTTCTGTCTTTCTGTGCAAGGTAGTGCACGGAAGATTTTCTTCATGTCCCTGACCCAAGCCTCTGCTACTAGTGGGTTTGGACTGCCGATAAACGTGGTGGGTTTCAGCTCCTGAAATTGTTTAATCGTAGTCGGTTCTTCTCGTCTTTCTAATGTCCCATTGGTTATGCTGCTTTGCAAGGCCTGTAAAAAGTTGGTGACTGCCCTTTCCATGACCTGTTCCATTGGGATGGTACCGCTGACTGATGATCCGGTTTCATTTCCTTCGTTGGCCATTACTACAAGGCAAAATGATATAAGAGTGACATCACATTGAGACAATTTTGATACAACGTCATATATAACATATTAGTTCTATTATCACCACATTCGTATATACCGTATTAGTTTTGCTATTAATATCACCACTTTCATATATAACATATTAGTTTTACCATCATGTTAATATTACCACATTAATACCGTATACGCCATTGTTACCATACATAGGGCGTTAGTCTGGCGGTCACAAATTAATGTCTAATCCTACTAATACAAAAAGATTAGACTACTCATGGTCAGCTCACAAAAAGGGTCTTCTGGTCAGACATCTAGAATGGTCCATTAGGCCACCAGGAGAACTGGCTTCGGAAAACTGGTCTATGAAACAACCCCAGAAACTCACTTTGCATGATGGACTCAAACTCCCACCCACTAAGCTCAACTCCGAAGCAGCTCCATACTACCTGAACCATGTAAACAGGAGTACCGTGATCATAACCCCAGAATTCCCGTCCAGTAATCCGTATCGGTGTCTCCAAGTATGATGCACCGTTGGTAAAGTCCACAGTTGGGATATAGACAATGTGCTGGGGAGGTGGTGTCGTGGTGCGAATGTGGCTACTAGGATATGCGAGTCCCCTCCTCTCTACAAAGCCTACGGGTAGAGGTGCAACCAGAAAATGTGGTGGTTCTAGGTCCGGAGCAAGACCAACAACGTTGGGTCAGTTCTATGTACCTTTCATGAGTGCTACCTCGGCTAAGTCTCCAGAATAATAAGTCCTCATCGGGGTCAGCCTGTAAATAAACGGATCTTTCCATGAGATGGTCAAGTGTTGGATGGGCTTGCCTGACAAGACTCTCTAAGTCACCCCAGCCCTCTAATTGGTTCGGGAGAAGATGAGTTTCTGGGGGCTCGTACCAAAATAACTCCATTAGGTTCACCATCGTACAACACAAGAAAACTTAGCCTAGACATATATATAACATATTATTATTTGCGTTAGACATACTACATAATACCAAATAATACAAGTTTACATTTTTTTTTTCAATTTAAATAATGTGAATTGCAAATAATGTGAAAATTATACAGAAAAAATTTAAAAACTTTATTTCTTTATTTATTTTATATATATATATATATATATTTTATAATTGTAAATAATGTGAAATTAAATAAAATTTGAAAACTTGTACTATATATATTTTTTTATTTATTTATTATCATTTAATTAATATTATTAATTATTTTTTTTTTTTAAAAAAAAACCATGGCTCTGATACCACTTTTGTCACGACCCAAACCCGGTACCCAAAGGCTCGGTGTCATAACAAGATAGAAATAATGTAATTCGGATAATTCTGTAGTCACAGCGCAAGCGGATAAATTAAATAAATTAAAATAAATAACTGGGTACCAATTGTTTATTTAAAAAAAAACTAAAACATAGTTACTTGAACTTCATTGTACTACAAGAGTCTAATAATAAAAGATAGAAGACAAAATAACATAGCGATTCATTTTCCCATCTTGATCCCGCTAAACTTCGTCACCTGAAAGGGTAACAGCTATAAGCACATAGCAGAGTGAGAAATATCATACTATGAGTGTAAGGGCACAAAATGGTCATAGATATTTATTTAAGCTAAAATATTAACATAAATTGGGTTGAGTTGAATACACAAATTAATTAAGTGTCAGAAACTGAAATAATCACTGTAACTACGGTACATCACTAAAGTAACAATCACTACAGAGGTCAATGGATCCATGACAACACTGGACCACAAAGTGGTCAGACACTAGCCAATGGTTATTTTAAGTCCCCCAGGCATGGGACTCCCGTGGGGTACTCACAAAACATATTTTCAGATAAGGTCATAATCAAATATTCTTTAAAATATAAGCAAACATATCTATGGGTTTCCTTTTAGGCAAATAGGGTTCAGAAATAAATCCACGTAACTGAAAATGTTTATAAAACATAACTTTTATTAATATACTAACAAAACATAACTAGTATAAAATAGATTTTGGTAAGTAAAACATCAGTAAAATACATTTTGGTAACCTAAGGTATAATATAACTCACCTTAACTTAATTCCTTTATCCTTTCTTTCCACCACCACTCAAGATGCTCACCCCGTCCTGCGTCTCTTATCTACTTTCTATTTTTTTCTTTCCGTTGCCTTAATATGCCACTCTTTATAGGAGGTAAATCGTGGGTAGCAAGTCACAGAAAGTTCCGAAATTTTGACGCGTGTAAGTCTCCGGTCCACCCTTATCCATTTTATTAATTAACTTGTTTGAATTCTATCTTTTACTTGACCATTGACTAATCCATCTTCTTAGGACTTAGACATATTCAAATTAATTAAGTGCCAGAAACTGAAATAATCACTATAACCACAGTACATCACTAAAGTAACAATCACTCCAGAGGTCAATGGATCCATGACAACACTGGACCACAAAGTGGTCAAACACTAGCCAATGGTTATTTAAGTCCCCCAAAGCGTGGGACTCATGTGGTGGTACTTACAAAACATAATTGCTTATAAGGTCATAATCAAATATTCTTTAAAATATTAACAAACATATCCATGGTTTCCTTATTAGCGAATAGGGTTCAAAAAATAAAACCACGTAACTGAAATGTTTATAAAACATAACTTTTATTAATATACTATTAGAACATAACTTGTGTAAAATAGGTTTTGGTAAGTCAAAACATCAGTAAAATACATTTGGTAACGCAAGGTATAATATAACTCACCTTAACTTAATTCATTTATCCTTTCTCCTCCACCACTCAAGATGCTCACCCGTGCGTCCTCTTATCCACTTTCTATTTTTTTTCTTTCCGTTGCCTTAACATGCCACTCTTTAGAGGAGGTAAATCGTGGTAGCAAGTCACAGAAAGTTCCGAAATTTTGACGCGTGTGAAGTCTCCGGTCCACCCTTATCCATTTTATTAATTAACTTGTTTGAATTCTATCTTTTACTTGACCATTGACTAATCTATCTTCTTAGGACTTAGACATATTTGACCATTTGACCATTTTTTTAATTTAAAGGTTATTACCTTCTTTGGTAATTCAAAGATGACTCCTAAAACTTACGTATAATGATAAGTTAGGTTCATGTCTAAAAGCTCACTACCCAACTATAAATCATCACTTACCACTTCTTAAAATATTTAATGTGTAAATTTCACAACGTATTTTCTTTAACCATAAAATTCTCAATCTCCTAAATTAAGCATTTATTTATTATCATTTATTTATTATTATTATTGTCACTACATGTATATATATATATACTTATGTAACAACCCAGATTTTTAATTATGCTATAGGATTTATACTAATATTATTAATCTCAGTTTGAAAAATATATAATTTATTATATATTATTATGTGTAATTTTGTAAAATAATATAATTATTAAAAATTTAGGAGCCAAAATATAAATAAATAATTAAGTTAATTGGATAAGCTTGACACGTGGCAGTTGGCTTGGAGAGCACGAATAGAATTTGTATAAGGAGCATGATATGGAGCTCGAAAAAGGGGGCACTAATGCCCCGAAATTCCCTTTAAGGTAAAAAAAAAAAAAAAAAAAGAGCAAAAACTTACCAAAACAGGAAATTAGTGCCATTAGTGCCAGTCAGTTTAGTGCCACAAAACATTTTCCTTTGTATAAATAGGGAAGGTTGACTCAGTAAAGAAGGGAGGAAAGAAATGAAAGAAGAGAAGAAGGAAAAGAAAGAAGAAAACGAAAGAAAGAGAGAAAAGAAAGGGAGGAAAGGAAGGCTAGAATGATGGGAGGTGAAAGGGTCTTTAATAGTTGAAGAAAAGAGTAAGGTATTAACGTTAAGGTGAGTTATATTATATCTTGAGTTATCAAAATGTATTTTACGTATGTTTTGACTTACCAAAATCTATTTTATACAAGTATGTTTTATTAGTATATTAATAAAAGTTATATTTTATAAAGATTTCAGTTACGTGGTTTTATATCTGAACCCTATTTGCTTAAAAGGAAACTCATGGATATATCTGTTTATATTTTAAGGAATATTTGGCTATGACCTTATAAACAATTATGTTTTGTAAATGCCACCACGGGAGTCCCACGCCTTGGGGGACTTAAATAACCATTGGCCTCTGTTTGACCACTTTGTGGTCCTCTGTTTGTCATGGATCCATTGACCTCTGTTTTGTGCGGACCAAAGTGTTGTGCGGAGCTAAGTGCTACACTATTGTGGGAGCCACCTCTAGAATCCGTACGAGTCACCTCTTGAATCCGTACCTCTGTTCTGACTGTCACTTCTGTGACCTCTGTTCTGTTCTGTTCTGTACCGTGGTTATAGTTATATATTTATATAATATCTGTATTTCAGTTTCTGCTACTCAAATGATTTGTTTATGTAAATGTTTTGGCCTAACTAACGATCCATGGTTATTTCGTGTCCCTTATACTCTTGGTATAATATTTCTCACTCTGCCATGTGCTTATAGTTGTTTACCAATTTTCAGGAAACATGCAATTCAGAAATAGCTTTTGGAAAGTCTTAGATGCGGGGCTGCGGAATAGACACACACAACACTTTTTATGATATTTTTCTATGTAAATATCGACCTTTTTGGTCAATATATTTTGTAATAAAAATAGAAACTCCAATGATTATTTTGGTACCCTTATTTAAATATTACTTCCGCTTGCGTTCATTGATCTGTTTTAGAATTGGCCGGAGGTAACCTTAGTTACTGGCCATCACGATGCTTAACCCTTGGGTACGGGAGCGGGTCGTGACACTTATTTTATTATTATTATTATTATTTATTGTTTATTTATTTTATCGTAATGTTAAATTTAAAACATTCGGGTGTCACATTTCTCCTCTCCTTAAAAGAAATTTGTCCCCAAACTTAACGTACCTTGATTTTCAAAGAGGTATGGGTATTTGGCTCGTATTTGGCTTTCAGTTTCCACGTTGCTTCTTCGACACGATAGTTTCTCCATAAGACCTTTACGAGGGGTATAGTTTTATTTCGAAGGATCTGATCACGACGATCGAGAATCTGTACAGATTGCTCTTCGTAGGAGAGATCTTCTTGGACTTCTAGGTTCTCATGATCGACAACATGCTCTGGATCTCGAAGATATCGACGAAGCATCGAAACGTGAAACACGTTATGGACATTAGATAGTTCGGGTGGAAGCGCAAGACGATATGCTACAGGACCCATCCTTTCGAGTATCTCGAATGGGCCGATGTAACGTGGTCTTAACTTTCCTCTTTTCCCAAATCGGATTACCCCTCTTGTCGGTGAGATTTTAAGGAACACATGATCTCATATTTGAAATTCTAAGTCTCATCTTCGTGTATCTGCATAGCTTTTCTGGCGGCTCTGGGCAGTGCGAATTCGTTGTTGGATGAGTTGAATTTTATCACTCGTTATTTGCACGATCTCGGGGCCTAATAATTTTCTGTCTCCGACTTCCATCCAACACAGAGGTGATCGACATCTCCTTCTATACAGTGCCTTGTACGGTGCCATTCCAATACTTGCATGGTAGCTATTATTATACGCGAACTCCACTAAAGGTAGATGATCATCCCAGTTACCTTTGAGGTCTAAGACACACAAACGTAACATATCTTCCAAGGTTTGGATCGTCCTTTCAAATTGCCCATCAGTTTGGGGGTGATAAGCCGTGCTAAACCTTAGAGTGGTTCCCAAAGCTTCTTGTAATTTATTCCAGAAGTGAGACACGAAGCAGGGGTCTCTGTCGGATACGATTGAAACTGGGGTGCCATGCAAGCGAACGATTTCCTTAATGTAGAGAGTAGCGAACTTAGAGAGGAAGTACATGATTCTGATTGGTAGAAAATGCGCCGACTTCGTCAATCGATCTACGATAACCCATATTGCATCATTCTTCGAGACTGATTGCGGTAGCCCGACCACGAAGTCCATAGTAATGTGTTCCCACTTCCATTCAGGAATAGGGAGTGGTTGCAACATTCCTGCAGGTCTCTGATGTTCCGCTTTAACTTGTTGACAACGCAGGCATTTGGAGACATGGCTTGCTATGTCTTTCTTCATTCCTGTCCACCAGAAGTGTTCCTGCAGATCGTGATACATCTTCGCATTGCCAGGATGGATCGCAACCCTCGAGCTATGAGCTTCTACTAATATCTTCTTCTTGAGTTCTGAAGGTCGGGTACGCAAATTCGATTTCAAAATTTTAGCATCCCATTGCTTATTGTAAAGTCAGGATCAGGCGTTTTTCCTTGCTCCTCGTACTTTTTCTTCAAAAGTTTATCTTCACATTGGCGGGCTCTAATTTCTTCAATCAACTCGGTTCCACGATTATGTTGGCGAGCAATGCATGGATCTTGCGGGGAAAGAGGGTACATGCCAAACTTTTGGTCGTTTTTCGACTTAGTGCGTCTGCTACTACATTAGCTTTGCCGGGATGATGATGGATCTCTATATCGTAGTCCTTCATAAATTCTAGCCATCGTCGTTGCCTCATATTCAATTCCTTCTGTGTAAACAGATATTTGAGACTTTTGTGATCAGTGTAGATTTCGCAGGCTACTCCGTAGAGATAATGATGCCAGATTTTGAGGGCGAAGATCACCGCAGCCAATTCTATATCATGAGTTGGATAGTTCCTTTCGTGAGTCTTTAGTTGGTGAGAGGCATAAGCAATGACCTTCCCGTTTTGCATAAGAACGCAACCCAAACCATTGTATGAGGCATCGCTGTAAATTATAAACCCTTCTGCTTCCGCAGGGGAGCGCTAGTATTGGAGCCGTCACGAGTCTGTCCTTCAATTCTTGGAAGCAACGTTCCTGTTTGTCCGTCCATTCAAAGGGTGTGTTCTTTTGAGTTAGCTGGGTCAAGGGTGAAGCTATCTTCGAGAAGTCTTGCACAAAGCGCCGATAGTAGCCGGCTAGGCCCAAGAAGCTTCGAATTTCTGATACGTTAGTAGGTCGTGGCCAATCTACGATTGCTGCAACCTTTTGGGGATCAACTGAAATGTCATCTTTGTTAACGACGTGACCGTGACCGAGGAAGTGTACACTAGTGATCCAGAATTCGCATTTCTTCAACTTGGCATAAAGTTTGTGATCACGTAATGTCTATAGAACTTTTCGCAAGTGGTGTTCATGATCTTCTGGCGATTTGAAGTATATGAGAATGTCGTCAATGAAGACAATGACGAACTCGTCAAGATAGGGTTTGAATACTCGATTCATGAGGTCCATAAAGGCCGCTGGAGCATTGGTGACGCCAAATGGCATGACGAGGAACTCGTAGTGCCCGTAACGGGTTCTGAATGCAGTCTTTTCGATGCTTTCCGTTTTGACTTTTAGTTGATGGTAACCAGAACGCAAGTCAATTTTTTAGAACACTTGGGCGCCTTGCAGTTGATCAAACAAGTCGTCAATTCGTGGCAAGGGGTACCGATTTTTGATGGTGACTTTATTTAGCTCTTGATAGTCGATACATAACCTCATTGTACCATCATTTTTCTTTACGAACAGTACCAGAGCTCCCCATGGTGAGGTACTTGGTCGGATGAAGCCTTTATTCAGTAGTTCTTGGAGTTAAGTTTTTAGTTCTTTTAATTCTGCCATGGACATGCGGTAAGGGGTCTTTGAGATTGGTTCTGTACCAGGTTGGGTTTCAATGGTGAACTCGATTTCCCGATCAACTAGGGTGCCAGGCAGGTCTTCAGGAAATACATCCAGAAATTCTCGAACTACGGGGATCGCATCAAGTGTGGGGGTCTCTTGTTGAGTATCAATCACGTAACAGATACAACCACAACAACCCTTTCTTAGCAGTCGTTAGGCTATTATGAAGGATATAATACAGGGAGGGGGAGAGGCTTCAGTTCCTTCAAAGACAAGCTCGAGTTGGTTTGGTGACCTGAGGAATATCTTTTTGGCTTTACAATCGATAGAGGCACGATTAGCAGCTAACCAATCCATTCCTAAGATTACATCAAAGGTACTAATGCTAAGGGGTATCAAGTCTACGTGTAAGGTTTCACCTTTTAAGGATACAGTATAAGATTTGTATACAATAGTACTGAGGGCGGAATTTCCAGAGGGAAAAGACACAGATAGTATGTATCCTAAGGGTTCGGGTGTTGATGTCAACTTGGTAGCAAAGTGTGGTGTAACAAAAGAATGAGTTGAACCAGAGTCAAAGAGAACATGGGCTAAGTGACCACACACAGAGAGTGTACCTGACACAACATTTTCAGTAACTTCTGGGTTTCCAGGCACCAGGGCAAAAGCTCTTCCTTGGCGTTTTTGGTCCTTTCTCGCTCCTTCAGGTACTGCGGGTTTTCGGACTGGTTCAAAGGGGCGGACGAGCGTTGGACAATTCCTCAGCCAATGGCCAACTTGGCCACATCTAAAGCATGTTCTCGTATCTTGACGGCATGGTCCCCAATGAATCCGTCCACAGGTAGAGCAAGCTGGAGTGGTGCCTCCTTTAGGGTTTGCAGGGCTTTGATTGCTTGGACCGGTTGAACTGGTTGTGCTCGTATTTATTCTCTTGGGAGGTGCGACATCGGGCCTTCTGTTATCTCTTTCCCAAAATCGCTTCCTCTGACTTGGCTCCCCAGATCGCAAGGCTTTAATCATTTTTTCCGCAATGTATGCTCGATCTACCACCGCTACATAGGTTGGTAGTTTCAAAACCTCCAGCCTGTCCTTAATTTCAGGATCCAACCCTGCTTCAAATTTCCTGGCTTTTCGAGCTTCGATGGGAATGACATATGTCGCAAACAGGGCTAGCTGTGTGAACTTACTTTCATATTCGGCCACTATCATGGTTCCTTGCCTTAGATGTATGAATTCTGACGCTTTTTGTTCCCGTAGTGAATCTGGAAAGTACTTTTCATAGAATACTTCTAAAAATCTCGCCCAAGTCACAATATCTTCCTTTTCCAGGGTAAGGAGCCACCATTCTTGTGCATCGTCTTTGAAGGTGAAGGTGGCAAAAGTCACCTTCTGTCTTTCTGTGCAAGGTAGTGCGCGGAAGATTTTCTCCATGTCCCTGACCCAGGCCTCTGCTACTAGTGGGTTTGGACTGCCGATAAACGTGGTGGGTTTCAGCTCCTGAAATTGTTTAATCGTAGTCGGTTCTTCTCGTCTTTCTAATGTCCCATTGGTTATGCTGCTTTGCAAGGCCTGTAAAAAGTTGGTGACTGCCCTTTCCATGATCTGTTCCATTGGGATGGTACCGCTGACTGATGATCCGGTTTCATTTCCTTCGTTGGCCATTACTACAAGGTAAAATGATATAAGCGTGACATCACATTGATATAATTTTGATACAACGTCATATATAACATATTAGTTCTATTATCACCACAATCATATATAACGTATTAGTTTTGCTATTAATATCACCACTTTCATATATAACATATTAGTTTTACCATCATGTTAATATTACCACATTAATACCATATACACCATTGTTACCATACATAGGGCGTTAGTCTGGCGGTCACAAATTAATGTCTAATCCTACTAATACAAAAAGATTAGACTACTCATGGTCAGCTCACAAAAAGGGTCTTCTGGTCAGACATCTAGAATGGTCCATTAGGCCACCAGGAGAACTGGCTTCGGAAAACTGGTCCATGAAACAACCCCGGAAACTCACTTTGCATGATGGACTCAAACTCCCACCCACTAAGCTCAACTCTGAAGCAGCTCCATACTACCTGAACCATGTAAACAGGAGTACCGTGATCATAACCCCAGAATTTCCGTCCAGTAATCCGTATCGGTGTCTCCAGGTATGATGTACCATTGGTAAAGTCCACAGTTGGGATATAGACAATGTGCTGGGGAGGTGGTGTCGTGGTGCGAATGTGGCTACTAGGATATGCGGGTCCCCTCCTCTCTGCAAAGCCTACGGGTAGAGGTGCGACCAGAAAATGTAGTGGTTCTAGGTCCGGAGCAAGACCAACAACGTGGGTCAGTCCTATGTACCTTTCATGAGTGCTACCTCGACTAAGTCTCCAGAATAATAAGTCCTCATCGGGATCAGCCTGTAAATAAACGGATTTTTCCATGAGATGGTCAAGTGTTGGATGGGCTTGCCTGACTTGCCTGACAAGACTCTCTGAGTCACCCAGCCTTCTAATTGGTTCGGGAGAAGACAAGCTTCTAGGAGCTCGTACCAGAATAACTCCATTAGGTTCGCCGTCCTACAACACAAAAAAACTTAGCCTAGACATATATATATATATATATAACATGGTTTATTTGCGTTAGACATACTACATAATACCAAATAATACAAATTTACATTTTTTTTTTCAATTTAAATAATGTGAATTGCAAATAATGTGAAAATTATACAGAAAAAATTTAAAAACTTTATTTCTTTATTTATTATATATATATATATATATATATTTATAATTGTAAATAATGTGAAAATTATATAAAATTTTAAAACTTGTACTATATATATATATATTTTTTATTTATTTATTTATTCATTTTATTATTTATTATTATTATTATTTTTGTAAAAAAATCATGGCCCTGATACCACTTTTGTCACGACCCAAACCCGGTACCCAAAGGCTCGGTGTCGTAACAAGATAGAAATAATGTAATTCGGATAATTCTGTAGTCACAGCGCAAGCGGATAAATTAAACAAATTAAAATAAAAACTGGGTACCAACTGTTTATTTAAAAGGAACTAAAACATAGTTAATTGAACTTCATTGTACTACAAAAGTATAATAATAAAAGATAGAAGAAAAAATAACATAGCGATTCATTTTCCAATCTTGATCCCGCTAAACTTCGTCACCTGAAAGGGTAACAGCTATAAGCACATAGCAGAATGAGAAATATCATACCATGAGTGTAGGGGTACAAAATGGCCATGGATATTTATTTAAGCTAAAATATTAACATAAATTGGATTGAGTTGAATACACAAATTAATTAAGTGCCAGAAACTGAAATAATCACTGTAACCACGGTACATCACTAAAGTAACAATCACTACAGAGGTCAACGGATCCATGACAACACTGGACCACAAAGTGGTCAAACACTAGCCAATGGTTATTTTAAATCCTCCAAGGCATGGGACTCCCGTGGTAGTACTCACAAAACATATTTTCATATAAGGTCATAATCAAATATTCTTTAAAATATAAGCAAACATATCCATGGGTTTCCTTTTAAGCAAATAGGGTTCCGAAATAAATTCACGTAACTGAAATGTTTATAAAACATAACTTTTATTAATATACTAACAAAACATAACTAGTATAAAATAGATTTTGGTAAGTCAAAACACCAGTAAAATACATTTTGGTAACCCAAGGTATAATATAATTCACCTTAACTTAATTCCTTTATCCTTTCTTTCCACCACCACTCAAGATGCTCACCCGTTCGTCCTCTTATCTACTTTCTATTTTTTTTTCTTTGCGTTGCCTTAACATGCCACTATTTATAGGAGGTAAATCGTGGGTAGCTAGTCACAGAAAGTTCCGAAATTTTGACGCGTGTACGTCTCCGGTCTACCCATATCCATTTTATTAATTAACTTGTTTGAATTCTATCTTTTACTTGACCATTGACTAATCCATCTTCTTAGGACTTAGACATATTTTGACCATTTGACCATTTTTTTAATTTAAAGGTTAGTACCTTCTTTGGTAATTCAAGATGACTCCTAAAACTTACGTATAATGATAAGTTAGGTTCATATCTAAAAACCTCACTACCCAACTATAAATCACCACTTACCACTTACTAAAATATTTAATGTGTAATATTTCACAACGTATTTATTTAACCATAAAATTCTCAATGTCCTAAATTATGCATTTATTTATTATCATTTATTTATTATTATTATTGTCACTACATGTATATATATATACTTATTTTTATTATTATTATTATTATTATTATTATTATTATTATTATTTATTTTATCGTAATGTTAAATTTAAAACATTCGGGTGTCACATTTCTCCTCTCCTTAAAAGAAGTTTGTCCCCAAACTTGACGTACCTTGATTTTCGAAGAGGTGTGGGTATTTGGCTCGCATTTGGCTTTCAGTTTCCCACGTTGCTTCTTCGACACGATAGTTTCTCCATAAGACCTTTACGAGGGGTATAGTTTTATTTCGAAGGATCTGATCACAACGATCGAGAATCTGTACAGGTTGCTCTTCGTAGGAGAGATCTTCTTGGACTTCTAGGTTCTCATGATTGACAACATGCTCTGGATCTCGAAGATATCGACGAAGCATCGAAACGTGAAACACATTATGGACATTGGATAGTTCGGGTGGAAGCGAAAGACGAAAGGATTGGTATACATCAAATCATGGCATGGAAACTGAAAGCCAAATGCGAGCCAAATACCCACACCTCTTCGAAAATCAAGGTACGTCAAATTTGGAGACAAACTTCTTTTAAGGAGAGGAGAAATGTGACACCCGAATATTTTAAATTTAACATTACGATAAAATAAATAATAATAATAATAATAATAATAATAAAATAAGTATATATATATACATGTAGTGACAATAATAATAAATAAATAAATAAATAAATGCATAATTTAGGAGATTGGGAATTTTATGGTTAAATAAATACGTTGTGAAATGTTACACATTAAATATTTTAGTAAGTGGTAAGTGATGATTTATAGTTGGGTAGTGAGGTTTTTAGACATGAACCTAACTTATCATTATACGTAAGTTTTAGGAGTCATCTTGAATTACCAAAGAAGGTAATAACCTTTAAATTAAAAAAATGGTCAAATGGTCAAAATATGTCTAAGTCCTAAGAAGATGGATTAGTCAATGGTTCAAGTAAAAGATAGAATTCAAACAAGTTAATTAATAAAATGGATAAGGGTGGACCGGAGACTTACACGCGTCAAAATTTCGGAACTTTCTGTGACTTGCTACCCACGATTTACCTCCTCTAAAGAGTGGCATGTTATGGCAACGGAAAGAAAAAAAATAGAAAGTGGATAAGAGGACGCACGGGTGAGCATCTTGAGTGGTGGTGGAAAGAAAGGATAAAGGAATTAAGTTAAGGTGAGTTATATTATACCTTGCGTTACCAAAATGTATTTTACTGATGTTTTGACTTACCAAAACCTATTTTACACAAGTTATGTTCTAATAGTATATTAATAAAAGTTATGTTTTATAAACATTTCAGTTACGTGGTTTTATTTTTGAACCCTATTCGCTTAAAAGGAAACCCATGGATATGTTTGTTTATATTTTAAAGAATATTTGATCATGACCTTATAAGCAATTATGTTTTGTAAGTACCACCACGAGAGTCACACGCTTTGGGGACTTAAAGAACCATTGGCTAGTGTTTGACCACTTTGTGGTCCAGTGTTGTCATGGATCCATTGACCTCTATAGTGATTGTTACTTTAGTGATGTACCGTGGTTACAATGATTATTTCAGTTTCTGGCACTTAATTAATTTGTGTATTCAACTCAACCCAATTTATGTTAATATTTTAGCTTAAATAAATATCCATGGCCATTTTGTGCCCCTACACTCATAGTATGATATTTCTCACTCTGCTATGTGCTTATAGCTGTTACCCCCTTTCAGGTGACGAAGTTTAGCAGGATCAAGATGGGAATTTGAATCGCTATGTTATTTTGTCTTCTATCTTTTATTATTAGACTCTTGTAGTACAATGAAGTTCAAGTAACTATGTTTTAGTTCTTTTTAAATAAACAGTTGGTACCCAGTTATTTATTTTAATTTATTTAATTTATCCGCTTGCGCTGTGACTACAAAATTATCCGAATTACATTATTTCTATCTTGTTACGACGCCGAGCCTTTGGGTACCGGGTTTGGGTCATGACAAAAGTGGTAAAAAAAGAACATATATGTATTAAACTTGCATTATTTTGTATTATGTCTAACACAAATAAACCATGTTATCTGTATGTCTAGGCTAAGTTTTCTTGTGTTGTAGGACATGGCGAACCTAATGGAGCTATTCTGGTACGAGGCCCCAGAAGCTCATCTCCTCCCGAACCAATTAGAGGGCTGGGGTGACTCAGAGAGTCTTGTGAGGAAAGCCCATCCAACACTTGACCATCTCATGGAAAGATCCGTTTATTTACAGGCTGACCCCGATGAGGACTTATTATTCTGGAGACTTAGCCGAGGTAGCACTCGTGAAAGGTACATAGGACCGACCCACGTTGTTGGTCTTGCTCCGGACCTAGAACTACCACATTTTCTGGTCGCACCTCTACCTGTAGGCTTTGCAGAAAGGAGGGGACCCGCATATCCTAGTAGCCATATTCGCACCACGACACCACCTCCCCAACACATTGCCTATATCCCAGCTGTGGACTTTACCGACGGTGCATCATACCTAGAGACACTGATACGGATTACTGGACGGGAATTCTGGGGTTATGATCACGGTACTCTTGTTTACATGGTTCAGGTAGTATGGAGCTGCTTCGGAGTTGAGCTTAGTGGGTGGGAGTTTGAGTCCATCATGCAAAGTGAGTTTCCGGGGTTATTTCATGGACCAGTTTTCCGAAGCCAGTTCTCTTGGTGGCCTAATGGACCATTCTAGATGTCTGACCAGAAGACCTTTTTTGTGAGCTGACCATGAGTAGTCTAATCTTTTTGTATCAGTAGGATTAGACATTAATTTGTGACCGCCAGACTAACGCCCTATGTATGGTAACAATGGTGTATATGGTATTAATGTGATGGTAAAACTAGTATGTTATATATGAAAGTGGTGATATTAATAGCAAAACTAATATGGTATATACGAATGTGGTGATAATAGAACTAATATGTTATATATGACGTTGTATCAAAATTGTTTCAATGTGATGTCACGCTTATATCATTTTGCCTTGTAGTAATGGCCAACGAAGGAAATGAAACTGGATCATCAGTCAGCGGTACCATCCCAATGGAACAGATCATGGAAAGGGCAGTCACCAACTTTTTACAGGCCTTGCAAAGCAGCATAACCAATGGGACATTAGAAAGACGAGAAGAACCAACTTCGATTAAACAATTTCAGGAGCTGAAACCCACCGCGTTTATCGGCAGTCCAAACCCACTAGTAGCAGAGGCTTAGGTCAGGGACATGGAGAAAATCTTCCGCGCACTACTTTGCACAAAAAGACAGAAGGTGACTTTTGCCACCTTCACCTTCAAGGACGATGCACAAGAATGGTGGCTCCTTACCCTGGAAAAGAAAGATATTGTGACTTGGGCGAGATTTTTAGAAGTATTCTATGAAAAGTACTTTCCAGATTTACTACGGGAACAAAAAGCGTCAGAATTCATACATCTAAGGCAAGGAACCATGACAGTGGCCGAATATGAAAGTAAGTTCACACAGCTAGCCCGGTTCGCGACATATGTCATTCCCACCGAAGCTCGAAAAGCCAGGAAATTTGAAGCAGGGTTGGATCCTGAAATTAAGGACAGGCTGGAGGTTTTGAAACTACCAACCTATGCGGCGGTGGTAGATCGAGCATACATTGCGGAAAAAGGAATTAAAGCCTTGCGATCTGGGGAGCCAAGTCAGAGGAAGCGATTTTGGGAAAGAGATAACAGAAGGCCCGGTGTCGCACCTCCCAAGAGAATAAATACGAGTACAACCAGTTCAACCGGTCCAAGCAATCAAAGCCCTGCAAACCCTAAAGGAGGCACCACTCCAGCTTGCTCTACCTGTGGACGGATTCATTGGGGACCATGCCGTCAAGATACGAGAACATGCTTTAGATGTGGCCAAGTTGGCCATTGGCTGAGGAATTGTCCAACGCTCGTCCGCCCCTTTGAACCAGTCCGAAAACCCGCAGTACCTGAAGGAGCGAGAAAGGACCAAAAACGCCAAGGAAGAGCTTTTGCCCTGGTGCCTGGAAACCCAGAAGTTACTGAAAATGTTGTGTCAGGTACACTCTCTGTTTGTGGTCACTTAGCCCATGTTCTCTTTGACTCTGGTTCAACTCATTCTTTTGTTACACCACACTTTGCTACCAAGTTGACATCAACACCCGAACCCTTAGGATACATACTATCTGTGTCTTTTCCCTCTGGAAATTCCGCCCTCAGTACTAATGTATACAAATCTTGTACTGTATCCTTAAAAGGTGAAACCTTACACGTAGACTTGATACCCCTTGGCATTAGTACCTTTGATGTAATCTTAGGAATGGATTGGTTAGCTGCTAATCGTGCCTCTATCGATTGTAAACCAAAAAGGTATTCCTCAGGTCACCAAACCAACTCGAGCTTGTCTTCGAAGAACTGGAGCCTCTCCCCCTCCCTGTATTATATCCTTCATAACAGCCCAACGACTGCTAAGAAAGGGTTGTTGTGGTTGTATCTGTTATGTGATTGATACTCAACAAGAGACCCCCACACTTGATGCGATCCCCGTAGTTCGAGAATTTCCGGATGTATTTCCTGAAGACCTGCCTGGCACCCTAGTTGATCGGGAAATCGAGTTCACCATTGAAACCCAACCTGGTACACAACCAATCTCAAAGACCCCTTACCGCATGTCCATGGCAGAATTGAAAGAACTAAAAACTCAATTCCAAGAACTACTGAATAAAGGCTTCATCCGACCAAGTACTTCACCATGGGGAGCTCCGGTACTGTTCGTAAAGAAAAATGATGGTACAATGAGATTATGTATCGACTATCGAGAGCTAAATAAAGTCACCATCAAAAATCGGTACCCCCTGCCACAAATTGACAACTTGTTTGATCAACTGCAAGGCGCCCAAGTGTTCTCAAAAATTGACTTGCGTTCTGGTTACCATCAACTAAAAGCCAAAACGGAAAGCATCGAAAAGACTGCCTTCAGAACCCGTTACGGGCACTACGAGTTCCTCGTGATGCCATTTGGCGTCACCAATGCTCCAGCGGCCTTTATGGACCTCATGAATCGAGTATTCAAACCCTATCTTGACGAGTTCGTCATTGTTTTCATTGACAACATTCTCATATACTCCAAATCGCCAGAAGATCATGAACACCACTTGCGAAAAGTTCTACAGACATTACGTGATCACAAACTTTATGCCAAGTTGAAGAAATGCGAATTCTGGATCACTAGTGTACACTTCCTCGGTCACGGTCACGTCATTAACAAAGATGGCATTTCAGTTAATCCCCAAAAGGTTGCAGCAATCGTGGATTGGCCACGACCTACTAACGTATCAAAAATTCAAAGCTTCTTGGGCCTAGCTGGTTACTACCGGCGCTTTGTGCAAGACTTCTCGAAGATAGCTTCACCATTGACCCAGCTAACTCAAAAGGACACACCCTTTGAATGGACGGACAAGCAGGAACGTTGCTTCCAAGAATTGAAGGACAGACTCGTGACGGCTCCAATACTAGCGCTCCCTGCGGAAGCAGAAGGGTTTATAATTTACAGCGATGCCTCATACAATGGTTTGGGTTGCGTTCTTATGCAAAACGAGAAGGTCATTGCTTATGCCTCTCACCAACTAAAGACTCACGAAAGGAACTATCTAACTCATGATCTAGAATTGGCTGCGGTGATCTTCGCCCTCAAAATCTGGCGTCATTATCTCTACGGAGTAGCCTGCGAAATCTACACTGATCACAAAAGTCTCAAATATCTGTTTACACATAAGGAATTGAATATGAGGCAACGACGATGGCTAGAATTTATGAAAGACTACGATATAGAGATCCATCATCATCCCGGCAAAGCTAATGTAGTAGCAGACGCACTAGTCGAAAAACGACCAAAAGTTTGGCATGTACCCTCATTCCCCGCAAGATCCATGGATTGCTTGCCAATATAATCGTGGAACCCGAGTTGATTGAAGAAATTAGAGCCCGCCAATGTGAAGATAAACTTTTGAAGAAAAAGTACGAGGAGCAAGGAAAAACACCTGATCTTGACTTTACAATAAGCAATGAGATGCTAAAATTTTGAAATCGAATTTGCGTACCCGACCTTTCAGAACTCAAGAAGAAGATATTAGTAGAAGCTCATAGCTCGAGGGTTGCGATCCATCCTGGCAATGCGAAGATGTATCATGATCTATGGGAACACTTCTGGTGGACAGGAATGAAGAAAGATATAGCAAACTATGTTTCCAAATGCCTGCATTGTCCATAAGTTAAAGCAGAGCATCAGAGACCTGCAGGTATGTTGCAGCCACTCACTATTCCCGAATGGAAATGGGAGCATATTACTATGGATTTCGTGGTCGGGCTACCGCAATCAGTCTCAAAGAATGATGCAATATGGGTTATCGTAGATTGATTGACAAAGTCGGCGCATTTTTTACCAATCAGAATCATATACTCCTTCTCTAAGTTCGCTACTCTCTACATTAAGAAAATCGTTCGCTTGCATGGCACCCCAGTTTCAATCGTATCCGATAGAGACCCCCGTTTCGTGTCTCACTTCTGGAATAAATTACAAAAACCTTTGGGAACCACTTTAAGGTTTAGCACGACTTATCACCCCCAAACTGATGGGCAATCTGAAAAGACGATCCAGACCTTGGAAGATATGTTACGTTTGTGTGTCCTAGACCTCAAAGGTAACTGGGATGATCATCTACCTTTAGTGGAGTTCGCGTATAATAATAGCTACTATGCAAGTATGAAATGGCACCGTACGAGGCACTGTATGGAAGGAGATGTCGATCACCTCTGTGTTGGACGGAAGTCGGAGACAGAAAATTATTAGGCCCCGAGATCGTACAAATAACGAGTGATAAAATTCAACTCATCCAACAACGAATTCGCACTGCCCAGAGCCGCCAAAAAGCTATGCAGATACACGAAGACGAGACTTAGAATTTCAAATAGGAGATCATGTGTTCCTTAAAATCTCACCGACAAGAGGGGTAATCCGATTTGGGAAAAGAGGAAAGTTAAGACCACGTTACATCGGCCCATTCGAGATACTCGAAAGGATGGGTCCTGTAGCATATCGTCTTGCGCTTCCACCCGAACTATCCAATGTCCATAATGTGTTTCACGTTTCGATACTTCGTCGATATCTTCGAGATCCAGAGCATGTTGTCGATCATGAGAACCTAGAAGTCCAAGAAGATCTCTCATACGAAGAGCAACCTATACAGATTCTCAATCGTCGTGATCAGATCCTTCGAAATAAAACTACACCCCTCGTAAAGGTCTTATGGAGAAACTATCGTGTCGAAGAAGCAACGTGGGAAACTGAAAGCCAAATGCGAGCCAAATACCCACACCTCTTCGAAAATCAAGGTACGTCAAGTTGGGACAAACTTCTTTTAAGGAGATGAGAAATGTGACACCCGAATGTTTTAAATTTAACATTACGATAAAATAAATAAATAATAATAATAATAAATAATAATAATGATAATGATAATAATAATAATAATAAAATAAGTATATATATACATGTAGTGACAATAATAATAATAAATAAATGATAATAAATAAATGCATAATTTAGGAGATTGGGAATTTTATGGTTAAATAAATACGTTGTGAAATATTACACATTAAATATTTTAGTAAGTGGTAAGTGATGATTTATAGTTTGGTAGTGAGAATTTTTAGACATGAATCTAACTTATCATTATACGTAAGTTTTAGGAGTCATCTTGAATTACCAAAGAAGTAATAACCTTTAAATTAAAAAATGGTCAAATGGTCAAAATATGTCTGAGTCCTAAGAAGATGGATTAGTCAATGGTCAAGTAAAAGATAGAATTCAAACAAGTTAATTAATAAAATGGATAAGGGTGGACCGGAGACTTACACGCGTCAAAATTTCGAAACTTTCTGTGACTTGCTACCCACGATTTACCTCCTATAAAGAGTGGCATGTTAAGGCAACGGAAAGAAAAAAAATAGAAAGTAGATAAGAGGACGCACGGGTGAGCATCTTGAGTGGTGGTGGAAAGAAAGGATAAAGGAATTAAGTTAAGGTGAGTTATATTATACCTTGGGTTACCAAAATGTATTTTACTGATGTTTGACTTACCAAAATCTATTTTATACTAGTTATGTTTTGTTAGTATATTAATAAAAGTTATGTTTTATAAACATTTCAGTTACGTGGATTTATTTCTGAACCCTATTTGCTTAAAAGGAAACCCATGGATATGTTTTTTTATATTTTAAAGAATATTTGATTATGACCTTATCTGAAAATATGTTTTGTGAGTACCACCACGGGAGTCCCATGCCTTAGGGGACTTAAAATAACCATTGGCTAGTGTTTGACCACTTTGTGGTCCAGTGTTGTCATGGATCCATTGACCTCTATAGTGATTGTTACTTTAGTGATGTACCGTGGTTACAATGATTATTTCAGTTTCTAGCACTTAATTAATTTGAGTATTCAACTCAACCCAATTTATGTTAATATTTTAGCTTAAATAAATATCCATGGCCATTTTGTGCCCCTACACTCATAGTATGATATTCTCACTCTGCTATGTGCTTATTGACCCTTTCAGGTGACGAAGTTTAGCAGGATCAAGATGGGAAAATGAATCGCTATGTTATTTTTTTTCTATCTTTTATTATTAGACTCTTGTAGTACAATGAAGTTCAAGTAACCATGTTTTAGTTCTTTTTAAATAAACAGTTGGTACCCAGTTATTTATTTTAATTTATTTAATTTATCCGCTTGCGCTGTGACTACAGAATTATCCGAATTACATTATTTCTATCTTGTTACGACGCCGAGCCTTTGGGTACCGGGTTTGGGTCGTGACAAAAGATAGTATGTGTCCTAAGGGTTCGGGTGTTGATGTCTACTTGGTAGCAAAGTGTGGTGTAACAAAAGAATGAGTTGAACCAGAATCAAAGAGAACATGGGCTAAGTGACCACAAACAGAGAGTGTACATGACACAACATTTTCAGTAACTTCTGGGTTTCCAGGCACCAGGGCAAAAGCTCTTCCTTGGCGTTTTTGGTCCTTTCTCGCTCCTTCTGGTACTGCGGGTTTTCTGACTGGTTCAAAGGGACGGACGAGCGTTGGACAATTCCTCAGCCAATGGCCAACTTGGCCACATCTAAAGCATGTTCTCGTATCTTGACGGCATGGTCCCCAATGAATCCATCCACAGGTAGAGCAAGCTGGAGTGGTGCCTCCTTTAGGGTTTTCAGGGCTTTGATTGCTTGGACCGGTTGAACTGGTTGTGCTAGTATTTATTCTCTTGGGAGGTGCGACACCGGGCCTTCTGTTATCTCTTTCCCAAAATCGCTTTCTCTGACTTGGCTCCCCAGATCGCAAGGCTTTAATTCCTTTTTCCGCAATGTATGCTCGATCTACCACCGCCGCATAGGTTGGTAGTTTCAAAACCTCCAGCCTGTCCTTTATTTCAGGAAACAATGCAATTCAGAAATAGCTTTTGGAAAGTTAGACGCGGGGCTGCAGAATAGACACACGCAACACTTTTGATATTATTTTTTTAAATGTAAATATCGGCCTTTGTGGTCAATAAATTTTGTAATAAAAATAAAAGTTCCAATGATTATTTTGGTACCCTCATTTAAATATTACTTCCGCTTGCGTTTATTAATTTGTTTATGAATTGGCCGTAGGTAATTTCAGTTACTGGCCATCACGATACTTAACCCTTGGGTACGGAGAGCGGGTCGTGACAAATGGTATCAGGGCAATGGTTTATAAAAATAAAAAAAAAATCATCATTGGAGCATAGGACACGCGCACATTTAAGAAGTGGGATAGCGGGTAATTAGTACCTAAATATTATATTTTGTTCGTCGATTTAATTATATTATAATTTTATATGATTTTATATATATATTAATAATTTTTTTTTGGTGCATAATTTGTAAAGTATAATAGATATAATTTATATTTGTTATAGTAAAAGAGGGAAAAGAAATAAAGGATATCAGGCTCAAGACCCACCAAAATTATAATATAATTAAATACATGTAATTTTTAATTCAGTATTCAAAAAAATATATATATTATTTCGATGTTTTCAAATTATAAAGATACTAATTTTGAAACTATCAATAAAAAGTTCATCTCAAATTTTTTCAACTCTTGTATATGACTCTGTCATTATGTTCTCATTTTATTTATTTATATTTTTTTTATCGTAAACAAAACGAATGAAAAGTTTTTAAAGTCACCCATATTTTCTTATTTTGGCCCAAACTAATTTTTGACAACTCGACAGTAAGTTGTTTTTGGTAAAGTTTTTTTGAGGTAGTATTTTCTATCAAATTAATCATCTAATATATATTTATCAGAGTGCGCAGCGGATAGTTTGCACATATAACAAATTTCGAGGACGAAATTTTAAAAGGAGGGAAGATTGTAACAACCCAGATTTTTAATTATTCTGTAGAATTTATACTAATATTATTTAAATCACAATTAGGGAAAATATATAATTTATTATATATTATTATGTGTAATTTTATAAAATAATATAATTATTTTATATTTAGGGATCAAAATATAAATAAATAATTAATTAAGTTAAATTTAAATAAACTTGAATTAATGAAAATTAATAGGAAGGCGACACGTGGTAGTTTGGCTTGGGCCTCACGAATTCAAGCTCTATAAATAGGGAGTAGTTGACTCGAGAAAACAAACAAAGAAAGGAAAAGTAAGAGAGAAAGAAAAGAAGATCAGAAAAGAAAGAAGGAAAAAGAAGATAAATGAGAGAAAATAGAGAAAGAAAAGAGAGAGAAAAATAATGGAAGCTGAAAGGGTTTTTGGTAGTGGAAAGAAATAGTAGAGTATTAAAGTTAAGGTGAGTTATATTATATCTTGAGTCACCAAAATGTATTTTACGTATATTTTGACTTATTAAAATCTATTTTACACAAGTTATGTTTTATTAGTATATTAATAAAAGTTATATTTTATAAAGGTTTCAGTTACGTGGTTTTATTTCTGAATCCTATTTGCTTAAAAAGAAACTCATGGATATGTTTGGTTATATTTTAAAGAATATTTGACTATGACCTTATAAACAATTATGTTTTGTAAGTACTACCACGGGAGTCCTACGCCTTGGGGGACTTAAATAACCATTAGCTAGTGTTTGACTACTTTGTGGTCCAGTGTTGTCATGGATCTATTGACCCCTGTAGTGATTGTCACTCTAGTGACCCCTATTTTGTTTTGTACCGTGGTTATATTTGTCACGACCCGCTCCCCGTACTCAAGGGTTAAGCATCGTGATGGCCAATAACTGAAGTTACCTCCGGCCAAATCTTTAAACAAATAAATAAACGCAAGTGGAAGAAGTATTTAAATGAGGGTACTAAAATAATCATTGGAGCTTCTATTTAATTACATTGTCAGAGCTGAACTATGTCTACAAAGTGCTTTGTGCCTACCTCACACGCTGATCCTGACATGTCACTTGAAAGTAGTAAACAACTATAAACACATGACAGAGTGAGGAATATTATATTAAGAGCGTAAGGGCATAAAATTCACCATGGATAATTATTGGCTAAAAAGAGCTTGATATTAAATACATAACATATAATACGGAAATCACAGAAATTACGTAAACAACTATAACCACGGTACGGAACAGAACAGGGGTCACTAGCGTGACAATCACTACAGGGGTCAATGGATCCATGACAACACTGGACCACAAAGTGGTCAAACATTAGCCAATGGTTATTTAAGTCCCCCAAGGCGTGGGACTCCCGTGGTGGTACTTACAAAACATAATTGCTTATAAGGTCATAATCAAATATTTTTTAAAATAAAACAAACATATCCATGGGTTTCCTTTTAAGGAAATAGGGTTCAGAAATAAAACCACGTAACTGAAATGTTTATAAAACATAACTTTTATTAATATACTATTAAAACATAACTTGTGTAAAATAGATTTTGGTAAGTCAAAATATAAGTAAAATACATTTTGGTAACTTAATGTATAATATAACTCACCTTAACTTTAATACCCCACTATTTCTTTCCACCACCAAAGACCCTTTCAGCTTCCATTATTTTTTTCTCTATTTTCTTCCTCTCTTTCTCTCTCTCTCTTTCTTCCTTCACTCTTACTTTTCCTTCTCTCATTTCTTTCCTTCCTCTCACAGAGTCAACTTCTCCCTATATAAATAAATTGAATTCGTGAGGCCCAAGCCAAACTGCCACGTGTCGCCTTTCTATTAATCTTCATTAATTCAAGTTTATCCAAACTTAATTTAATTACGTATTTATGCTTTGACCCTTAGATTTTTAATAATTATATTATTTTATAAAATTACACATAATAATAGATAATAAATCATATATTTTTCCAACTGTAATTAAATAATATTAGTATAAATTTTACAGAATAATTAAAAATCTAGGTTGTTACAATTTTTTGTCACGATCCAAACCCAGTACCCAAAGGCTCGGCGTCGTAACAAGATAGAAATAATGTAATTCGGATAATTCTGTAGTCACAGCGCAAGCGGATAAATTAAATAAATTAAAATAAATAACTGGGTATCAACTGTTTATTTAAAAGAAACTAAAACATAGTTACTTGAACTTCATTGTACTACAAGAGTCTAATAATAAAAGATAGAAGACAAAATAACATAGCGATTCATTTTCCCATCTTGATCCCGCTAAACTTTGTCATCTAAAAGGGGTAACAGCTATAAGCACATAGCAGAGTGAGAAATATTATACTATGAGTGTAGGGGCACAAAATGGCCATAGATATTTATTTAAGCTAAAATATTAACATAAATTGGGTTGAGTTGAATACACAAATTAATTAAGTGCCAGAAACTGAAATAATCACTGTAACCACGGTACATCACTGAAGTAACAATCACTACAGAGGTCAATGGATCCATGATAACACTGGACCACAAAGTGGTCAAACACTAGCCAATGGTTATTTTAAGTCCCCCAAGGCATGGGACTCCCGTGGTGGTACTCACAAAACATATTTTCATATAAGGTCATAATCAAATATTCTTTAAAATATAAACAAACATATCCATGGATTTCCTTTTAAGCAAATAGGGTTCAGAAATAAATCCACGTAACTGAAATGTTTATAAAACATAACTTTTATTAATATACTAACAAAACATAACTAGTATAAAATAGATTTTGGTAAGTCAAAACATCAGTAAAATACATTTTGGTAACCCAAGGTATAATATAACTCACCTTAACTTAATTCCTTTATCCTTTCTTTCCACCACCACTCAAGATGCTCACCCGTGCGTCCTCTTATCTACTTTCTATTTTTTTCTTTCCGTTGCCTTAATATGCCACTCTTTATAGAAGGTAAATCGTGGGTAGCAAGTCACAGAAAGTTCCGAAATTTTGACGCGTGTAAGTCTCCGGTCCACCCTTATCCATTTTATTAATTAACTTGTTTGAATTCTATCTTTTACTTGACCATTGACTAATCCATCTTCTTAGGACTTAGACATATTTTGACCATTTGACCATTTTTTTAATTTAAAGGTTATTACCTTCTTTGGTAATTCAAGATGGCTCCTAAAACTTACGTATAATGATAAGTTAGGTTCATGTCTAAAAACCTCACTACCCAACTATAAATCACCACTTACCACTTACTAAAATATTTAATGTGTAATATTTCACAACGTATTTATTTAACCATAAAATTCCCAATCTCCTAAATTATGCATTTATTTATTATTATTATTGTCACTACATGTATATATATGTATACTTATTTTATTTTTATTATTATTATTATTATTATTATTATTATTATTATTATTATTATTTATTTTATCGTAATGTTAAATTTAAAACATTCGGGTGTCACAATTGTTAATTTAATTACTGTGCCCTTTAATTTTTGTTCAAAAAACGATATAGAAAATAAGTGATGGTGCTCTACAAAAATTGTAAAACCCCTTTATATGAATACGTACCTCCTTTTTCATAGGTTGCTTCAAAAAACTATTTTGATTATTATTTTCATCTATTATTTGATTTTGTTTCAAACTTTCTTCTGGGGTTTAGGGTTTCAAAATAACAAAAAATAATGATGTTAATGATGATAGTGAGTTTTGGTAGGGTGGATTGGAGTTTTAGAGGGAAGAAGAAGAAGAATAAATAACTTTGATCTCTTGAAGAAAATGATACAGAAATTTGAATAAGAATAACCGATTATGGTGTACCATGAGAAAAAAAAATTGGGAATTTAATATGTGTTGTCCTTATTTGTAAATTCATGTGTTGTCCTTATGAATTTAAATTAGACGTACTGAGAGTTGGATAGAATTGAGTAAAAAATTTTTAAAAAAAGTACAAATCGGTCTAATCTAGACCAAATCACACTGTTTGGTTTGATTTTATTTTTTGAATGTACGGTTCAGCCCTTATTCTTAAAATAAGTGAATCATATTTTACAATTCGATTGATGATTTTATGATTATGGTTTCGATTTGGAACCAAACCAAATTGTTTATATATATATATATATATAAGATGTTAATTATGGTAGACAATGAAGCATCTATAATTAACATCTTATTAGAGCATCTCTAACAAGCTATTTTTGCTATAATATATAATATTAGCGTATGCTCGTACTTGAAGGCATGGTGTAAATAATGTTATGATTAGAATATAATTGTAATCCCAACACTATTTAATTTTTTTTTTTTAATTTGATAAAATCACAAATTTATTATAAAATTTTGGAGTTCTCACAAAACTCCTCACGGAAACTCGCTTTTGCTTATATAATATATAGCTAGATAAATAGATGTGCTTGACATAAATACAATTTCCACAGGTATACATACAATGTTGCTTTTGCTTATATAATTATATGAAAATTGTAAGTATGCCCATAATGTCATAGTATATTACGGGCATACATACATTGTATAGAAATATGTGTAAAATATATTGAACAAAAAGGAGAAAATAAAAAAATAAACAAATAGAGAAAAAAATAAAAACGGGAGAAAATAAAAAAAAATAAAAAGAAAAGAGAGAGGAAGGTGGGATCATGAGATTATGGAAGGATGGGTGAGAAAAGGAAAAAGTAAGAAAGAGAAGCGAGAAAATAAAAAATGTACATGTAGGATATTTTTAAAAAAATATATCTCAGTCGTTATTTTATAATTTGAATAGATCTGAGCCGTCTAAATGTCCTAGTAGGACAAATGTGTGTAGAACAAATTCAAAAACCATCCTATTTTATTATATAGATATATCTCATAAAAGGGAACTTACGTGTAGATCCTAATAGGTGAACTTATTGTCCAATAGGTCCTGTGAAAATTAATGACATTTTTCATCAAACATTATAAAAAATAGTCACTAATTATTAATTTTTAGCGACGATTTGAAAATTTTATCACAAAAAAGTGTCATTAATTAAAAATTTTAGTGACAGTGTAAAAAAATAGTCACAAAAAAAGTTACTAATTTTTAACTTACAGCGACAGTTTTAAAAAATTAATCACAGAAAAACGTCACTAATTATAAGTTTTAGTGACAATATATAAAAATCGTGACAAAAAAATCACTAATTGAACATGTTTTCTTCATAGTGCATGCCTTCCTCGCTGAGCTGTTACTCCATTCTACATCACCACTAGAAAAAGAAGAAAAAAAGTTGTTAAACTGTTGGTCTTTCCATTGTTACTACATCCATTGCGCATATTCAAACACAAAGCAACAAAAATTATATATTTGAAACTCAAAACACTAAACTTTGAATTTTAAATGTTTTGGTGTTGTACTAACAGTCGTCGATGCATAATAAGCTACGGCAAGTCAGTGAAGAAGTTGCCTAGAAGATCCCATTTTGGTTTCTTTAACATAAAGCCCTATGAATCCCAATTTCTGAACCCTATATTAAATTTGTATCATATAGAAACGTAACACAAAAGGTTAAACCTTGGTGAACTACATCATCTGCAAGTCCTTGGCTTTGCTCATGAAAGTGCCAGCAACATCACAAATATTGGCAATCTTTTATCGACAATGTAGAAAAGCAAACAATGAGGGTCATTCAGATTTTGGCATTTTCCAATCAAACTTTGCTTTTTTTGGAGTTCCCATATATAATTGTTTCACAACTTCATATAAATATATCACTGATTCACAGAAAAAGGATATTGAAAACTTTGATTCTTGCCTCAACTATCAATTGAACTTCCTGGACTTGGGTAATCAAATGGGTGGGAGGAAGAAGATGAAGCCAAGGGCGATGGTGTCTTTTTGCATAGAAATTTGACTTTTGACTTGGCTTCCAAACTCATGCACGTAGCCATGAGTTCTGTGAATATGGAAGGAAAATGCAATGGTTGCACTTTAACCCAAAATCACAAGGGAGGCCTCAGCCTATATCTAAACTACAGGGGGTAAAGTTCTCTAGCAGAGTAAAGTGAAATTTTCCCTATGTTATATTCCTGGTGGTTTGTTTCTTATATTTCTTGCCCGTCTCTCATTATTGTGGTGCAATGGCTATTTCATCCTTATTGGTAGTAGTCATATTGTGAGAAAATTTTATTTCTCAATAGTTTTGAATTGTGATGGATGAGTGAGAATAAGATAGAATAGGAGGCCGAAGTATCTTTCTTGTATGATCTCCATTTCAAAAAATAAGAATATGCCTAAGGATTGGTTAGTTTTTGTTCACCTTACCATTTCATTTGATTGGTTATACAAAACCTTTACTATTTTTTGTGACATGAAAAAGGCCATTTATAATAAAGTGTAGAAATGGGACACTAGCAGATAAAGAGGCATTCAGACCCCAAGAGTTTTGGTGCTTGAAGTGGGTAATCCATAGGTAGACACCTGATCAAACAAGAAGCACTTTATGTTCTCAGGCAATCACTCCATGGCATATGCTACATGATTCCATAGGGATTGAGTCTTGCATTGTACAGAAGGGAAGCAACATGGCGTCAATAATGATCATGTGCATCAGAAAACTATGAGAGACACAGAATTTATTTGTTAGTGTCTGGCTGATACTTATATGTCATGTATATAGTGGCTAGATACTGCATTATAATTTGTGGATATTGTTCACTCCTAGTTGTGACTTTGGCGATAGGTTCATTGCTGAGCTGTAGTGCTGAAGGTGTAAGTGCTCACTACAGTTTTCTTAGTTAGCAAAAGCGGGTGCCAAGAAATATGGAGAGCGAGCGACATATTAAAACTAAAATAAAATAGAACAAGTAAAATAAATAATAGACAATTTTTCACGTAATATGTTCGGATTTGAACTGTAACGAGCAAACATACACTTGCATATACCTTTCCCCCCAGGTCCTCTGCAGGGTCATTAATTGACTTTGAGATAGCTGTACATGGTGATTTGAATCATATATGATTGTATTCCATTTTTAATTTGATTTTTGGTCTTCCTGATAATTGATTACATATGTGCACCCTTTTTTGGTATCCATGTCTGTTGACTATTCCCTTTCCTTATACACTTTCAGATAAGTTGCTAATACTGGTTGATTCCTTCATACTTCACAGGATGGGAAGGTTTCACAACTGGAGCATGTCTTTATTCGAGGCAGTAAAGTCAGGTATTGTCTTGCATCTTAATTGAGATAGTTTGTTTGCTAGTAACCACATTCATTTGTAATAGTTTGTTTGCTTATAACCACATTTGTTTGGAACAAATGTGATTTCCAACCAGGTTTATGGTGATTCCAGACATGCTTAAGAATGCTCCAATGTTTAAGCGTTTGGAGTCTAGAATCAAGGTACTTATTCATATATGTGTCTTTATCTTTCCTATGTCGGTTACCTTCTTTAGTTTTCTAATTTCTTTCACTTAACTTAATGAAGGGTAAGGGCTCAGCAATTGGAGTTGGCCGGGGTCGTGCTGTTGCAATGCGGGCTAGAGTAAGTTTATCTATATATATATATATATTGTTTCCATTAACATCATAAAATGGGTCTTTGACGAAAGTGTAATGATTTGGCATATGTAATTATTTTGTACAAAATCAAGTTTCAGAACATTTGGTTTTCATGTCATGCATAAAAAATAAAAAATTTGTTTGAGACTCTGCTGGATCACAAGATGTTTGATCTATAGCATGCTTAACAGGTTGTGACCTCTCTATTAACGAGTGGCCTGACTATTGAACTTGTTTACTGTGCAGGCTCAGGCGGCTGGTTGTGGAGCTCCACCTGGTAGGGGTGCTGTACCCTCTATAAGGAGGTAACCGAATCCTTCAGTCTTATTGCCTCCTCTTGGAAGTTAACGCATGCATTGTAACCGTTACTTGAGTGATGTATTCGTCTACAACCCTTGTTTTTGTAAACCTGAAAAATGGTGTAAGAGTATATAACTTTTCATTTTTAGAGCTTTATGTTGCACAAGTATTTTACTGCTAGCTAAACGCATCTGGGATGATTATTATTGCTTAATTTTCAATGTTTTTGTTTCCTTAAATCAATATTTAATGTTGCCATTCATCCAACGCTCAATCAACTGGTAATAAGAGACTTTATTGCAACAAAGATTATATGGAATGTACCTATAGGCATGCACCAAATGTGCTTGGTAGAAATGGTGAAAGGAGAGCAGATTGAAAATCAGTGGACCAGGTTGCAGCAGATTGATTATAGTTAGATTCAAACGAGGCATCAAAAGTATAACTGGGTATTTTGGCTAGATTCAAACTGGCATCAAAAGCATTGGGTGGTGCTGTCCAAACAGAATGCAATGCTATCTCAATTACTTTTGCCGATTTGGTACTTGGGATTGTCCAAGCTATGGTTTTAATTGGATGCCTCAGACCTAGGTAATAGCTTTGTTTGCTCTTAGTTTTGGTCGAATCCCCTAATTTTGGCTTTTGGCAAAGTAGTGTACAACTTTTTAGAGCATTGAACAATTCTGATTGGGTAAATGGTAAATAGGCTCAGCTTTTTTGGTTTCCTCACTATGAAAGTTGGTTATGGACTAATTCTGTGGAACAGTATTGTTGTTACTTGAAATTTTATGAATTCTAGTGAATTGACTGTTGTCAGAGCTTACAATCCATATTTGTACACAATTGAAGACACTCCAAATTTGGAAGGCCATTGCTGTTTTGATTGTAATATTTTCAGTGCTAGGTTAAATGTTATCTTGCTGATTGGAAAATTGTCTTAAGCTCTGTTCGGATCAAAGATTTGAGGAATGACATGCAAAGGGAAAGAAAATAGGAACGATATCACTTCTCAAATCCTTAATTCAAACATAGTCCTAAAAGTGTTCTAAGTTGTGCCATAATGTAAAGAATGAACCTCTTAGCGGCACGATAAAAGCCATGACAGAGAGTTGTGGGATAGGCTTCAGAGCCAATGTAACAACCCTCACTACTGCTTATCGATTACTTACTGATTACTGTTAAACTGAGACTGATTATGATGGGTAATTGAACTGATTAAAATACTGAACTGACTGACCGAAATCTGAAACTGAATTGACTGAGTATATCTATTTAATTGTATATCTATCTGTTGCCTGTTTGATTATCTGTTCATATTTTTACGTTTAAACTGCAAATTGAAGGCCTTATCGGCTGCCGAACCTAAAATTAGTTAGTATTTTATAATTATTGGAATTTATGTGATTTTATGGTGTATTTAATTGAAATTTGATTTAGTATGATTAAACTAAATTAAATTAAGCTAATTGGCAAGAGTTTAACTTATTCACCATAATGCCATTGAGTGGCCCACTACATGAACCATCTTGGAGCCTTATCACACATTCAACAAACATTCATCAGCTCATTTCCCTTGCCTTAGCCGACCAAGAGAGAGAGAGGGAGAGAAATTGAGTTCCTTCTTGTGTTTTGCTTGGAGAATTAAAGAAATTGAAGGTTGATTTCATAATTAAGCTCTTACACCTTAAACTCAAGACTTAGGTAAGGAAATTCAACCTCTCATTGTTGTATTTAAGATTGTTCTTGCGTGGTTCATGGTCCATTTGAGGGTAGAGCCTAGGATTGGTGCTAAATTGTTGGATGGAAGCTTAATTGTTGCATGCATGTTGCCATTCTTGAATTTTGAAGTTAATGTTCATGAAATCTCACATGCATGTCCATGGTTATGCTAAAATCCATGATTTCATCTTGATTTTATATGAATTGGCTCATTTGAGCTAGTATTGAAGCTTTGAATTGGTATTAAACTCATGCATGTCATGTTTGAGTTATATTCATGAAAATTGGATTGAGTTGGATTTAATTAAACTACCTTTGGGCCTTGATTTTACAAATTGAGCTTTGAATCATGTTATTCTATGTATTTACAAGTGTTTTCCCGGAAATGGGCCCAAAGGAATTGATTTTGATGCATTAAAACTTGGTTTTGAGCTTGAGGTTCAAATCTGGAATTTTCAAATTTTGGACCCATGCTCGAGCGAGGAACTCTACGCTCGAGCGTACACTCTGTGATCATGACTTCCGCTCGAGCGAGTAAAGTGACGCTCGAGCGTGAAATGCGTGTATCCAGTACTTTGCATGAGCTTACAGTCCGCTCGAGCGAGAGAATTCGCGCTCGAGCGAGGACTTGTGTCTCACGCTCGAGTGAGGGTCGAGCGCCCGTCGAGCGTGAATTTTGAGCATCCAGTATTTTCACTGTAGCTTGCAGTCCGCTCGAGCGACGGAAGTCACGCTCGAGCGGAGCTCCTTTGTCTGCATGTCCGCTCGAGCGTAGAAAGCCACGCTCGAGCGAGACCCCTGTTTTCTGAAAATTTTGTAAAGTGTTTCTAACTGCAACTTTGCATCCTCTTTCCATCCTAGGCATTCCTAGGGCATGTTTAAGGCATCTTGAGGAGGATAGTGATGTAGAACCACACCGAGGCAAATTAGAGATTAAGTTATTGTTTCCCAACTGTATAACTTAGTGTGTGTTCATCCTGTATACTGTGTAGGGTTGGCATCTGAGGACGCGCTCTAGCCTAATTGTAGCCCAGAACTCTGTGAGTAACAATTGTGTAAAGATATGTTCAACTGCGAATATTTCTGACTGTTTAACTGAACTGTTTTCTGAACTGATACTGTTAATCGAATGAATGTATGTCCTATATTCTGAACTGTATTGTGGCATCCTTAGCAACTACTGTCTACTGTTACTGTTACAGAGATCTCTGTCGGTTCCCTTGTTGGAACCACTACTGTTTACTGATTGATGGCCATCATTGACTGTTCGGTCTTTCAAAACCTACTGTTTACTGTACTGCTATGTTAATGGATGTACCACATATGACTAAATGATTGATATACTGAATCAATGAACTGTTTTCATTACTATAAGGACATTCATTCTAAACCCCTTTACGCATTATGTTATTCACTGGGCTTTAGCTCACTGTTTATATATATATGTAGGTGTTCAGGCACCAAACCGGAGCTAGGAGCGTGGGTTAGACTCCCCTTTTTGTCAAGCCAACTACTGTGCCTCACTGCGAGGTTCCGAGCCTGCCAAGCTATGGCTTAGGGGTGTTTTAATTTCCTCTGTCTGTCTCTGTATCTGCTTTGTATAACTGTATAGACATAGCACTGTACTGTATTGTTTAACAGAGATTTGGTCCCTGTTCTGAATGATTGTAAATATTGTGCATACTGTCCTGTACTGAGTATATATATATGTATGAAAAGTCTTTTTGCATACAGACGGCCACAGCTCATTGGACATTGTTTATTTACTGTTTTGGCTTCCGCCATGCCCCTGTACTCTGTTTTACTGTATTACTGTTAAGCAGGCCTTCGGTAATTACGGATTACTAACCGGTTACGGTGCTAAACCCATAGGAGCGGATTTGGGTCGTGACAGCCAAGCATATAAATATGCAATCTAACAGCATCTCCAATATCCTTGCATTAAGTGTTTATCAAATCAAGAAAAAATATTTTTTCATCAAATTTAGAATTCATCAAATTTGTATTTGATGAAAATTTAAAAAGATAAAACATTGAAGATGATTTTTTATTTTTTTTTTATTTATCAAATTTGATAAATAAGAAAATTTGAGGTAACAGGAAATTTTTTGAAAAGATTTTAATGAAAAATTGATGAAATGATTGAAATCATTCATATTAAATCAAGCCTTTATTCAAATTTTGAATCAAATTAGATATAAAAAAAGAAAAAAGAAAAAAGAAAAGTGAAGGGTTGAAAATGCTCTAACATCCCACAATATAACCCAAAAAAAAAAAACTGTAAGCTTCATAAAAAGGATGGCTGTAAAATCCACAAATGATGAATCCACAGCCCCTGCCTCACCGTGTGAGAGGGGACTTTCAAAGTATCAAAATTTAGATGTGTATTAAAAAGATTTCTTTAAGTTGTGTACATTACAGGAAACTTGACACATGCAAATTGCAATCAACCACAAGATGTTATAAAATTTACAAACAAAAGGCTTTGAGCCCATCCATCACTTTTATTTCTCACAAGCAGAGACTGTACATAATGAGGCTGCGATGGACCAAACAACAAGTCTGATCATTCGTTACACAATCAACTTAGTGGAAGTAACCATAGAGCTCCAAGAAGCAAATGCAAAAGTTCCATGGATTAGTATTATCGGTTGTGGGAGCAGTCAATATAACCCTAAAGAATCTGAAGGGAAGCAGAGCATTGGGACCTATTATTGGCCACGAAGCAAACTGACCCGGTTTGCACATTGTCTGGTCGTTCTCGTGCACTCTCAAGTTAGTCCAAGTCTTCCCATCCAGAGAACCCTAGAATTATTGTCAATAAAATTTCATGATAAACTCATCATTTTTTTCTTCATTCAAACCATGATTGGGAGGGGGATGGAGGAAGAGAAAACAACAGCAGAGCATCATATTTACCTGAAAATTCCAACTTCTTATGTAGGCCCTTGACCCGTCCTGCCTCAAGGTATAATAGTTGCACATAAGCTGCATCCATCAAACAATCTAGCATCAGAAAACTAATCGGAGGGAAAAAGCCATGCAATTATTCATATAATATATTTCTATAGTTGAAGGCAAAGGGGAAAAAAGGCTGAGCACATTTTATAGACAATATTCACTAGTGTCAATTGTCAGTTCAATGTTCGTTTCCATGAGAAAAAAAATGAGAAATTAATTATAATGCCAGACCTAGACGAAAGGTAGTTTTTCACCAAATAAAGAAAGAAAAAAAGGGGCCACAAACAAAATACAAATTCAATACCTGGTGGTCTTGGCCAATGTCAATAATCCACCACGTGCAATTCTTTCCATCTTCAATCCTAGGCCCGGCAAAGGATGTTCCCTGATGCACAATAAATCAGTTCAATGACCGTCCTAAAGAGCTCAGAAATTATAGGAACTTTAACAAGAATTTGATTTATCATAGGGTCATACCTGGTAAGTCCTTGAGACCAAAACCTTAGGGTCGGTATGTCTTGAAATGGGACTGCTAGCACTAACACAAATTCTCTGAAACATGCAATTTACAGGATAAGATATCAATAATTTAGCAAAACCATTGGCAAATGAAGAGAATAACAGTATTTCGAGAAGTTACCTTCGCGAGAACAGGATTTACCCATTGATGTTCCCCAAATGATGTGCCAATGAAGTACAGAACTCCGTTGCTGTCACCATCACGTATGTATTGCAGCTCCTTAAAACTAGATCGCCTGTGTTGGAATCTTGCACTATAAAGCGAAATTACGTCAGCCATAAATCATTCATTTGTAAGGATTTCAAGTAAAGAAACTAATTTTGACATGCTTTCCTACTGCAAGCAAGCAAACGTACATAACTTGAACTCCAAAACTTGGACTCAACTTTTAAAGAAGCTTCATGTTGCAATTGTGCATGACATCACATTATTTGAAAACCATCTCTACATATTGATGTAGTTGGCAAAAATCAGTTTCTTTGAAGGGTAACCAAATAGAAGATGAATTATTGATCACTTAAAACAGAGATTTCATAACTCTCCGAAAGATTAGTTTCTGAAAATCAGTTGATCTCAACTGAATGGAATCAAAGGACTTACAAGCATCTCTTACATGCCTAAGCCCTGAGACTTCCCATTTCCAACCAGACACCCGAGTCAAGAGTCAAAGCCATCTCTTAGTAGTGGAAGTCATACTGCATGATTTATTACCAGAAATAATACCGTGCAATCTATTACTCCAAGTACTTCTGATGCTATACCACGCCACTCAAATGCCTAAGCTAAGGCAACATTTAGGCACATTGAAGTGATAAGGGCAAAAAAGGCATTGGATGAAGAAGCATTTAATGGTCTTTGGAAAGATTAGATTTTAGGAATTATTACCATATTAGAATATTATTTAGGATTTTATTAACGATTTAATTATTCTCTTATTTTATTTTGGAAACTTTTAGTTAGGACTTTCTTAGATGTGCCTATAAATAGGGCATTATGTAGTGGGCTTATTCAGATTTGACTATTGAATTGAGATATTGACTATTGAGATCTAGGTTCAATTTTCTTTTCTTTCGGTGTAGTTTGTTATTTTCATTAACAATATTTTATTTTCTGGTCGTCCTACATCACGAAGTTTTCTGCAAGCACCCTGGGACTCTGTGCGTCTCGTGGCTTGGAAGCTAGATGAAGAAGTTTCGCCCTGGCACTATGCCCCCGTAGGCATAGCCAATCCTAATCATAGAGATATCATGCCACTAAACCTATCTATGAAATCTCAGTAAACAAGACAAATCCTAACAACTTGATTGCTTTCTGAGAAATCTTAACAAAATCTCAAGAAAACAGGACAATTAGTTATGGCCACGTGACTAACCTTCCATAAATAGAAGGAAGTACTCCATTACATCACTAGTTTCTTCTACATCACACTCTTCAAGAGAGGTTGGTCCTAAACCATGTACTCTGAGCTCCTGTACTCCACTGCCTCCTCTTTCTCAGATAGATGGATCTATCTCTTCCCTAGTCATCCATTGGGACTCTTTTGTCTCACATGTTTTGTCACTCTCCAACAAACCTCTAACCAGCCCTTTCACAAAGACATGATCGTATAATTGAATACATAGGATGCAAGGAAGTAAAATATTTACCAACACAAGAATATAATTTAATTTGGTAAGAACAGGATAGACTTTACTGTCCATTTCAGCTGTGGGATTTCACCCAAAATCCATTCAATGTCAAATCCAGGCCAGACAAATTCTGTCTAGCTTCTCATTGTCAACCTAAAGCCAATGTAGATTTTCTTTCATGAAATACCAATAGAATTTTGTGTCCACAATAATGAAGAGGCACCCCTACATGGCTCGTTTTATATTTGCCTGCGTAACTTGATGACATGTTCAGTTCAGCCACAAAAAGGCTAATAGAATCATTATGAAGATGTCAAAATGCCATAAAATTTCAAAATAGGTGGTCTAGATAGATACACATGGACCAGAAGGTAAAAGTAATACAACAATTATCGTGGCATTTAGAGTGATAATGGCAATGCCTTGTCTGCCACCCTTTTTCCATTCTATTTACAATGAAACATGGAGAAAGGAAGGGAGAGAAAAACAAGGCAGGTTAGCTTGAGTGGAAAGTGTCCTTATATGAAGAGAGATGGATTTGGGGACGTAATACTACACAAGAACGGTCAAACGTGATACGTCTATTGCAATGAGGCTCAATTGAAAAATAGAAACTTCTAGTGTTGACTAAGATAGATGGTAAACTAAATCTGTAATTTGATTCATCACTTAGAATAGTGCCTTGATCCAAAATTCTTCTCATCCTGTATGTTCTAAGCAACCAAAAAAAAAACATGCATCTTCTCCCAATGTCGTAAATCAAGTGTGAGTGTTATTATATTTCTTATTCTTAATTCAACAAGTCCAGAAGTCAAGATTGTACAGAAGAGATTGACATTTAAAACATAATACTTACTTTCGGTCACCTTGTGGATTAGCCAATCCAAATTCTAAATAACAAGTGGCCTCTTTCACCTGTTACAGTCCAATAAGAGAAGTCAATGAACAGAATAACCCAACATAATCAACATATCCAGAAATTTTTGGCTGAAAATTCGTAACTGATAATTACAATTTTACTCACCAAAAAATCAAAAGTAGGAATCATTCTACTAAGGCCACTCCTTTCCAACTGCAATAGCATAAGAAAGTGAGAATGAGGATACAAGAAATAAGCCCAATTTTTAATCTGGCGAATAGATCTCTACTATGAGATATTATCTCTTTATTCTGAGCCACATACCTTCTTAAGCAAGGAATATGGAAGTAATGGGAAGCGCACAAGGGGCAACAAGTAATTAATAGACTGAAATCTCTCCCCAAAAAGAAGTTCTGGCGCAGAATTTAATATCATCTCATCCACTACGTCCCACACATAAAATTCCTTTGCTTGCATGCACCATAGTAAGATTGCATTAAGAACTCTTTCTTCAGACGTTACTGTCAAATCTGGATGCTGCAAAGCCCATAACTATTATAAGAAATGTTCTAATATGGACACACTGGAAAGTAGTCTTTCAAAAATATGGTCAAAAATATGGCCAGTACTTTAGTATCAAAGACTATGCATTAGAAGACTTTAAACTTGTTTGATAGACATCCCATCCATCTAAAATCCATTGAAAGATTGGTTTTGAATAGTACAATATTTCAGCACATCATAGCTTGCCACCACACAAGACCATATATCTTCATCCTAGAATTTCTTTTTCTTTTCTTTTTTGTTACTAAAAGTGAAAATTAAAAATGATCTTCTCGTTTTTCTCTCTTTTTTCTTTTTCTTTTTCTTTGTTGAAAATATTTTTCTGTATAATTAATACAGAATAATCCTTTATTCATGTTTCTGTTACTAGTAATCTCCATATTGGAAATTCTTGGACCTTCCACACTGGACTTTACAATATATGATGTATTGAAGCAAATGCAAAACACTCATTCTTGTTATCTCATTGTCATAAACAACTTTGAAAGAAAGAACCCACCTTAAGAATCTTGCTAAATGTTGCCTCATCTAACAAAACGAAGTCAATGCTTGCAGTTGTACAATAATCGAAGTGCATTGAAAATTTCTTCTCGCATGTTTCTTCAATAAGTTTACATGGAGGAACAGACGAAATCACTTGGAGAATTGGGCACACTGCGTCCTGCAACAAAGTTCAATGGTTAGCTATAGAAACAACAAACCAATTACTTTGCCAAAAGTGTCTGCTTCCTCGTCCAATAAACTTGTGCATAATAGAAAAATTCTTGTTGTATGACCTTCTTCCAATAGAACTCCATCCCTGCATATAATATGCAGATGAGAGGTATCAATATATCATAATTCATTATCATAAAAGGGTTCTCTTCTTTTGTTTTCAGAAGTCCGAAACCGCAACACTTCTCCTTTCTTTTATTTCTAGTCATACAACTAGCACTTTATTCGATCCAAAAAAAAAAGCACTTTAGCATAATGATAAACACAAAGATATAGTGATGACTAAATTGAGCAATTATATTTTGTGCTGAAGAAAGGATTACAAAATACCTCTGACAGGCATTCCAAAAGTGTTTTGCAGCATTCCTGATGAAGGAGAGTAACACCAAATTGATCTGCCAATAGAAGAAGCTGGAGTAGCAAGGTATCAATATCCATGGTGTCTTCCTTGTTGAGTTCTCCATAGTACATGAATTCAAGCATAGCCTTAAATGCTTCTAGTGGCACATCCTGTAAAAGAACCTTCGATGAAATGCTCTCACTCATTCCGTTGGTGAACATCTGCCAATGCAACCATGTCGTTCAATAGCCATGTCATAAAATCATCAAAATTGTTAAGAGAACACAACCATCATTGTCCTTTCATACTTACTCAATGGATATGTAAAGTTAATGCAATCCGCCAAAATATGTTGCATGGCAACAACATAGCTTTTGGACATCACGCAAATATATGGTTTGAATACAGAGAATCCCAAAAAATACAAAAACATTTAGAAAGTGTGGAAACTAGATTTTTTCTTTATCAGATATAAATTCAAAAATTAAAACTTCAATTTACTGAGGTCCCCCTACTCCAGCCTTTCACGATGTGTAATGAACATGTATTGAGATGAGCATGAGTACATTCACTTTATATTCATAGAAGGTTAACTTTTCATAACTCCACAACCACATCAGTCACACTCATGTTCATTGTAAAGTGAAAGGATCACTCATACATAAAATTGTATAGGAGCTGATGTAGATTCAATCTTAATTTTTGCATGTGGTTTTCACCTGAACGGTCAAAAAATATTTTATACCAATCTTCTTGATGAATAAGAATTATGGTGGTTCTAGTTCTATACACGCAAAGCAGCAGATTCTCATTATGATCTGAATGTAAGTTCATTATACACTAAACAGAAGTGTTGACTTATTTGCCCAAAACAAACTCCAACTAATAGTCCGTTATCCAACACAATAATTATTTTCCTTGCAGAGCTGGAGTATTTATTTTAACCCAGGAAAAAGAGTGAAATTCTGAAAAAAGTTGAGTGTTGAGCAGATTATACTGATCAGCCATCAGAATTTTATTCTCACTATTCCACACACATACATGTTATATAATTGGCATGAGGAGTCATAATGTAAGGAAGAGCTAAGAAGTTGGCTCACCTTTAAAAAGGGGACACTCCATAAGCCAAGGATAATTTTATGCGGCTGGGCAACTAGACCACGACCGCCAATATAAATGTCCACATCACTGTACTCGCCAGTTATGAGAAATTGTTCAAGCCTCTGCATATTGAGGGGAAGTCCCGAGGGAAAGGTTGTACCACAATGGATCTTAGAACTTGGATATGATATCTCCACATTCTTGCCTGAGTCAAACAATTTTTTGTTCAGTTTAAAACGTTCAGTGATTTCTTCACACTGCTTCACCAATGGCATCACTTCATATTTTAAGCTCAGAGCCCTCAGGGAGTTGAGTTGTGACTCTAAAATCTGCATCATATAGACATAAGCATTGTAAGAAATTAAAGTTCTATAATCACAGAAACAGCCTCGAAGTTGAAACTTTATTTCAGCCTAGGAAGTTACAATGATTATGAAATCACCAGTGGTTACTGGTTAGTGACTTTGTAACCAAAATCTCCCAATTATCTTAAAGGGCAGACAAGTTTCAGTGTTAAATTGATAAATAGCATGCAATTTAGGATAAAATTATATAAGACCTCGAAAATCTCCAAAGTCAAAAATCAATACCAATGGGATTGTTCTTAACTCAAGAATCAATATAACAATGGGTTTGTTATAAGTCTCTATTTTAAATATTGCAAATGAATAATTATCACACCTGAGGCTGGCCAGTATCAGTCAATTTTGGAGTTGGAAAGGTAAAAGGAGAGGAAGAGGATAAAAGGTGGGAGTAGGACCATTCCATAAGGCTCTATTCATTTCCATAGTTGGGAGAAAATAAAAATACCTCAGACCAGAAAAAGAAACAAATTATGCTATCCTCATTCCAGTCATGCAATTGGATAGAATATTTGAACTCACAAGTGATTTTCATTCTAAAATGTAGTAATACAAATATAACAAGACTGGCCACAAAATTATAGACAGGAAGTTTCTGTTAAGTTGCAATAAGCAATTAATAACATGCTAAATCAAGCTGGAGAACGAAAAAAAATGATCAAGATAATTCAAAATGCATAAAAATTAGAGCATAAAACACAATAATTACCTTGGTATGGCCTGTGTAGATATATTGCAGAAATGCACGTAGAACTGGATAGCTTACATCCTGAAGCTGGATGACATCTTGATTGCACAAACTCGAACCAAAATTACCAGATGCTGCCAAGATTACCTTATGAGCCGGGACAGTCTTTTCCTCCTCGCCCACAACGAAGAATATATCGGATAGCTCCCAACTCTCAAGAAAATTCTGGAGCCCCCAATTTTCATGATGTCTACTTTCATTTTCCATCTCTTCGACACCATCCTCATCTCCTTCATATTCACCACCATTCACATGCTTCCACAATGATATATGGTTTTGTGTTAGTGGCAAAACATTCACATTTCTATACCCAACATGCTTGTCCCAACTACTGAGCCCAACGTACTGAACACTACAATTAGGATTCGAATCAAGCCACTCAAAAACAAGATTCTGAAAAGGGTACCTTCCTTTGCCAATGCTAATCAACCCATCATAGATACTGATCCAATAGCTCTGGAACGCCGAAGAACAACACAGCCCAATCCCAGCCGCATCAACCACTGTCTTCCCATCAACCTCAATTTTCAACCGGCGATTCCTGTGACTACCAAGAATCACAGTATAGTGGGGACTATTATCCCTCTTGTAATGGTAATGTTGACTACCTACATGCTCTCTAAACACGACGGTGACGTCGTTGTGAGCAAAAGCCTCAAAAGCCACACAACCTCTTCCGGCTTCCCTAAACCTCAAATCATTGCGCCAAGCACACTCAAAGGGTGCTACAGTAAGAAACTTTTTCTGCTGTTTCTCAACCATCTCTGCTTTTTAGACAACAAACCTTCTTTACTCACTTGACAACTAGACTGAAAAACCAACAATTTATAACAAAAAAACAATAAATAAATTAAGCACTTGAGACTTAAACTAAACAGCTAGTGCTATGATTTGAATTTTCCATGTAAGAAACAAACAAATTCCACAGAAAGCAAATCAATCCAAAGCAAGAAAATGATAGGAATGGTAAAGAAAAGGAGGGTTTTGACAACTAGACAGAAAATCCAAGCCTCAAAAACAAAAGATAAATAAAAATAAGCACTTGAGAGCTAAACTAAACTGCTAGTGCTATATATTGAATTTTCCATGTGAGAACAGACAAATTTCACAAAAAGCAAACCAATCCAAAGCAATAAAATGAAAGGAATGGTAAAGAAAATGAGGGGTTCCAAATATTGTTGAAAAAAATCATATCCCGCTAATGAAATTTCATTATTAACCCAAAAAAAAAATTCAAATGTCACTATCTGAAATTGCTAGAAACCCTTGACCCAACACAAAAATCCAAACCCTGGAAACAACTGTATATACATAAAAATTCATGATTTGAAAATTCATCCTCATCCTACACCACATACTTATCCAAGCAGAAGAAAAGTCAGAAAATATCTAACACCACACTAGAAGAAACCCAGATTAGACCTACAAAAATCTGGATAAAACGACAATTCTAGCTGATGTGTGAAGATGAAAACAACAAACAAGTACCAGATTGAGGGGGAAAAAATACCAACCTCACAAATTCTGTTGATTTTCAAGAGAAATTAAAGGTGGGTCGTGGCTTTAAATTCACGGAACTATCGCTGTCATCAAATCGAACCAAAACACAAACCGATATTTTTACCTCGTCATCTCATACATCTGTATCTCTCTCTCTCTGTCTCTCTCTCTGTATATCTATATATTTTGCACACACACCTATAATGTCTTGCTTGGGGAAAGTCGTTGGGTTATGATCAGAGGGTGAAAGTGTCGGAGTCTGGGCCCTGTTTTTGATATTTTCGGAGATTTCACTGTGAGTGAAATTTATGGTTGAAAATAACCCTTTAGGCCTCGTTTGGGAACAGGCTAATTTAGTAATTTTTTGGTTAATTGGCTAAAAAGATTGGTAAGAAAAACCTATATGTTTGGGCCAATTTTTTGGCTAATTACGAAACGACGTGCAAAAAGTAGAGAGAAAAGGGAATCTTTGACTTTTTGGTATAGGTTGTTGGCTTTTTGGCTAAAAAGGTAACTTTTTGGCTAATTGGCTATTTTAGCCTCTTGCCAAACGATTTACATTTACGATAAATTATAACAGCAATGTCTAATCACCGTTCGTTAGAATTGTTTGAATCAGCAATGCTGCTGACCCCCAGTCCCCCGCCCCCCTCCCCCACCCCCTCCCCCCATGTCACGTGTCGGCCTGTTATAGGCTGAAAATAAAAAATAAAAAAAAATTTTTAGATCAACGGGAAGGACCCAGCACCGCCACTGGGGGTCCGAAGCTTTATTCTTGTTTGAATATGTGCAGGTTGGTTGATCACCGTTCGTTAAAATTATTGGAATTTGTGTTTGTTGGTTGATTCATCAATCATTCAAAAGGTCATTGTCCGCTTCTGGAAGTATGTTAGTTAATGTCACGATTGACAGGAATAACAACTATGATTGATAAGTATAATATCGATTATTCAAGAGGTTGTCTGGTTAGTCGTCCGATCATGTCATTTGGACGGAATCGGGCTTCTCTATTTAATTGTTCAGGTATTTCTCAAATTATAAATACACTCCGTTTGGATCCTGAGGCGGGAAAAAAAAAATGGAAGACTTTTTTCTAGTTCAAATTGGATTGAAAGGTATTGTTAAGTCGTTGTGGGTCCATCACGGAACCTGCATCGATGGTCTGAACTGTTAATGTGTAGAACTCGTTTAGTACTTTATCCTTATAAAATTAGATTTACATCAAATCAAATCAAATCACATTTATATAAACAATTTATTTTAAAAATTATACTTAAGTAATTAGATCATTTATATAAACAATTTATTTTAACACTTAATCGGATCACATTTATAAAAACAATTTATTTTAAAAATCATGCTTAAGTAATTAGATCAGATTTATATAAAACAATTTATTTTAACACTTGATCAAATCACATGTATATAAACAATTTATTTCAAAAATCATACTTAAGTAGCTATCGATATCTGATTAATATAATTTTTTACAGGGATAAAATAATTAACGAGCCTTATATATTGAACAATTCATATTATTGATACAGGCTCCGTGGTGGGCCCACGGAGGTCCGACAACACCATTTAGAAGTGGGTTGATTTTTTGACTTTTTTGACTATTTTAGCCTGAGCTAAAAAGCTTGGTTTGGGAAGGATTTTTTTGGCTTTTTTGACTTTTTTTGTGGAAGAAGAGTGTAATGATTATGGATTGGATGTGATGTTTTGTTTGTTATGACCAAAATAACATATTTTGTCTTTTGTGACTGTTTTAGCCACAAACTATCTTCCCAAACGGACCCTTAGTTGGGTATCTCAACTCAAGAGAAGCTTTCTCCATAAATAAATAAATAATGATTGTATTTTCTCACCTAGGTGACGGAAAAAAGAAATAATGATTTCTAACCATTGTATTTGGATAAAAGATAAGATTATCGTATCTTGTTAAAATAGAGTAAATAAGAGAAGAAAAAAAAAAGTGTTTTATTTTATTTTACTAAAATAACCTTCCATATTAATAAGTTTTTTTTTTTTTTTAGTTTCTTCCATCATAGGATTGTTTTGGTATTTTAAAAAAATTTCATTAGACTCCTTCTTTTTCTCGCCAAATTTTATAATTTTTTGGTGAGAAACAAAACACAACTTTGATGAGAGTTATTTTCTCATAATTTCTCACTTACTTAACCATCCAAACAAGTGAAGGAATTTTTTATTTTCACCTTTTTTTTTCTCACCAAATCTCTCTGTCTAAACAGGGTGTTAAGATTGGTTTAAAATATAAATTTTCTTTATGGTTTTAAAAATTATAAATATTTCTTTGTTAGAATTTGTTATTTAACAAAAACAGGTAAATTACAGATATATTCATTGAGATTTGTTTAAATACAAATTACAAATACTCCCATTGTCATAGTTTTTTATTTAATAAAATTAACTAAAAAAATGAAATTAATAACTCCTCTCCTATATAATAATCAAATTATCTACAATATTAATTAAAATATATTTCTAACATTATTAAAAACTATTAATTGATTTGATATTTTATTAATAAAAAAGAATATTTGTTATAAAATTATAAATTTCAAGAAGCCGGATGTAATTTTCAAAATTACAAGAACAATTTGTATTTTAAACAAATTTTAGGGGTGTATTTGCAATTTATCCTAACAAAAATAATAGAAAAAAATAAAATTTTTAACTATTCTCCTGCACAGTAATAAAATTGTCTGAATTGTTAATTGAAATATATATTTGATATCATTAAAAATTGTTAATTGAATTGATAATTTATTAATAAAAGGAGTCATTTGTTATACAATTAGAAACTTGAAAGGATAGAATGTAATTTTCAAAATTAAAAAAGGCAATTCTTTTTTTAAATAAATCTCAAGAGGTGCATTTGTAATTTCTCCTTATATTTATGGGGTCACATAATTTTTCAAAAATAATAAAATAATATTTTTCTTAAAAAATATTTATTATTTTTATATAATTTTTAAAATTCAAAAACATTTTTTAATTTCTATTAATTGAATGAGTTTCACTACTAATATTGATTACTAATGTAACGATCACATATCATATGATAAATTAAAGATGTATGAATGAATTCATATTATTGTCATTAAAGATGTATGAATGAATTCATATTATTGTCATTTAATACTCAAGAAGTGAATATGTTATAAATGGCATGGAAACAAAAATTGTCATTTCAACATTTTTTTCCTTATAATATGGGTAGAATAATAGCATTTTCTTATCCTATTATTTTTTATGTGTCAATATTATATTAATATTTTTAATATAGTATTAAACATAAGATAATATTAATGCAATGTTGCAACTTGAGATGATAATAATAAAATTACTGATTTTTTTTTTTAATTCACTAAATTCATAATGTATAAAAAAAATGGGAAATTTATTATAAGATATTTTTATATACTAACAAGTCTTATTATTTTAGATATTTAATCCACTAAATCTTAATTATCATATTTAAGGTATTTTACGAATAATTTTATCTTTATAAATATTTTTTGAACCCTTAGAAAATTCGTGATATAAACATTTACATTAAATAAATTTGACAATGAGAATATTCACGTTAACAGTGTGAATGTTCACATTATGAAACATTAACATTGTTAATGTGAATATTAATGCGTGCATCACTCTATTATTATTAGGGATATTTTGGTAATTAGATCACTCAAAAAATTTATTAGAATATAATAAATTAACTTGGACTAAGTGAAACATAAGTAAGAGAAGAAATATTTATGAAAAAATGTCCCATTAAAAATTGTACAAATATAAACTACGGAAAAGTAAATTAAAATATTTTACTTTTAAGTACACTTATTATAAATTTATTTTAAAACAATTATTAATAAACATATGAAAAAATTCACGCAAAAATAATAAATCACGAAAATTAAAAAGCTTAAAACCAAACAGAATAATTGTTATTTTTTTTACAAAAAACAAAAAAATAAAATTTTGATGGTAAAATGTGGCATCTAGTACACTATGCGCCAGTGACAGCTGGCAACATCAAAATCTATCACTAAATTTTAATATTTATTTATATATATAAATTTCTATGAATGCTAACAAGTCCGTTGTAGTCTAGTTGGTCAGGATACTCGGCTCTCACCCGAGAGACCCGGGTTCAAGTCCCGGCAACGGAAATCGCATTTTTTAGCTGGACCTTCACACTCGTCCGAATTCAAACATTTATGGCTTGCACCGAACACTCCTTTCCAATTCAATTTTATTTATTATCATTATTTTTTTCTTTTCATGTGAGTTCTTTTATAGAAAATTTATTAGAAAGTCCTATTTTTAGAACTTTTGTACCTTTTTATTTTTTTATTATTTTTTTTCTTTTCATGTGAGTTCTTTTATAGAAAATTTATTGGAAAGTCCTATTTTGAGTACTTTTGTACCATTTGATTTCACATTTTAAATGGTTGATTAAGGAATCTTTATTAGGTGTAGTGTGTGACTAATAAGTCCTTTTTTAAACGTGGATGGGTATTGATTAGATATAATACCCTTACTAATTAATTAGGGAAGTTTTTTTTTTGGAATGTGCGACAAGTATGGTGTGATACTCTAATATGACAAGTGTTAATGTGATACTCCAACGATGGGATACTCCAAAAAAATTAAAAACTCCTCAGTATACTTTTTCCAAATGTGACAACGTGGCAGGTATGATGTGACACTCCAAAATTTTTACTCATCCTTAGTGTATTTTTTCCAAATGTGACAACGTGGTAGATATGATATGACACTTCAAAAATAAAAACAAAAACTCCTAAGTATACTTTTTTTAAATGTGACAACATAACAGGTATGTTGTGGCACTCTTAAAAAATTAAAAATTCCTTAGTGCACTTTTCCTAAACGTGACATGTGACACTCCAACGTGACAGACCCAATTTGATTGAATTACTGCGTGTCTTCACGTCACGCGCCAAAAAAAAAAAATAGTAAAGAATTCATATCCTACACTGCGCGTGTTAAAAACAACCAAACTATAAAAAACTACTAGTGCGTTTTTGAATAACGTGACACACAAACACCCCACCACCTTCCCCATACATTACCATGCCACTTGTCCCTCAATTGTACTAATAATGACAAAACAGTTAACAAATAATTTAAGAGACCACTCAGTCACCAAAAAAATATTTAGGATCTTATGGATTATAAGTCTACAAAATGAGATTTATTAGTCAATTCCCCTTCTTTTCTTTTGGGCAAACTTCATTTTACCCTCATGTGATTTAAGTCGGGTGCGGATTACCTCCTGATATTTGGAAATCATCACATAACCCTTTGTGGTTACAAGATTGAAATGCACAGTTACAATTTTTGTCAAAACTAACCAAAAGTGTAATTCATGCGCATCTGTTAAGAGTTGTTATGAATATGAGATTTTTTTAGATCAAAACACCCTAGTAAGTCTCTATAATTACAACCCTACCATTCTACTACCTTTCATGATCCAGGCAGTTTGGACCAGCAACCCACACACTACAGTAACAGTGGCGAAGTCAGGAAGCGACAATAACGAGGCTAGCGACGGTGACAACAAATGATCCGAACCAGACTCATATATCTCATCCTCACCTCACCACACCTAAACTCTCTCATTTTCATGTGTTCCTCTTTATTTTCTATGTCTACAAGCCTCTTTGTTTCTCTCATGCAGTATCTAAAAAAAGAATGAGATACGTAGATAGATATTGTGTGTGTCAATTTCCGACCACACTGCCAAATTAGTACTTAGTTGAAGAACACTGGCAGAATAGATTAAACCCGAACGACCTGTAACAGAAAGAAGAGATTCGAACGGTGGTTCGTCCGCCCAGGGGCACTCCGACGATCAAGTCAATTATCTCTCAAAGATAGAAAAAATGCTTAACTCACTATTCAGAATATAAATTGCATACCTTAGACCCATGAAGGTGCCTCCCTTTTATAGCCAATACAATCCTAGTCCCAATAGAAGCCTAGCTCTAGTGGACTTAGGATTACTGCTAATCTTAGACTCCTAGTAGGATTGGGATAAACTTTCTAAGAGTCTTATCTTTACCCAAACTGAAGTCTTCTCTCACTTTAGGACTCTTGTCCCTTATCAGCTTATCCCGGATTCCGATATTCTCGCAGATAACCTCGGCCTAGCCGAGATCATCTCGGCATCACGACCAGGACTCGTGGTACCTCGGCTGGCACTTTGGTGACACCTTGGCCACGTGTTTTCATTCAAAAATTATGTCCCCACAACTACCCCCTAGGTTCTTGTGACAACCCTCACTACTGTTTACTGATAACACCACTGATTAGTGCTAATCCATGATTAAGCATGTTAATTGACTGACTGACTGAAATACTGAACTGATCGATTGAATGTGCTAGTTTAAATGCATATCTATCTGTTGAATGTTAAATTATCTGTCCATGTTTTATGTTCAAACTGCTAATTAAAGGCCTTATTGGCGGCCAAATTTGAAATTGATTGATGTTTTGTGCTAATTAAGATTAATGTGATTTTATGGTATATTTAATTGAAATTTGAATTGATATGATTAAATTAGATTAAATAATGCTAAATTGCAAGAGTTGGCCTTATTTGCAACTTTGCCCCTTAGTGGAAAATTCTAGGACTTGTATACTTCCACCTCATACACTCTTGAGACAACATTTCCCTCAACCATTTCCCTTGTTAAAACCGAAGTAGAGAGAGAGAGAGACTTAGAAGAGTGAACTCATCTTGTTTTGCTTGGAGGCTTAGGGATTTTGGAGGATAATTGGCAAATTGAGCTTCCCTTCTTGAAATTGAAGACTTAAGGTAGAGCCTTTACCTTCTTGATTGAGTATTTAAGATAGTTCTTGCATGGCTCATGTTACATTCATGTTATATTGAAGAGTTGAGTCTTGAATTAGACCTAGCATGTTGAATTGTAGCATATATCATGCATGCATGCCTATATTGATGAGTTTAAAGTTGTTTCCATGGAAAATTGTCACATGCATGTCCACATTATGGTTATAGTCCATGATTTCACCTTGTTTTGAAAAGATTGGCTCATTTGAGCAAGTAATTAAAGCTTTGAATTGGTTTAAATTCATGCATGTTATGTTTTACATCATGTTCTTGAAGTTTGGTTTGAAATTGGGTTTAATTGGTTCACCTTTGGGCCTTGATTTTACAAATTGAGCTTTGAATTATGTTATACTATGAATTTACAAGTGTTTTCCAGAAACTTGGCCCTAAAGGATCGAATTTGATGCATGAAAACTTGGTTTTGAGCTTGAGGTTCAAATCTAGAATTTCCAGAATTTGGACTCACGCTCAAGCGGGGAAATTGGCGCTCGAGCATGGAATACGTGCTCCCAGCACTTTGCATTGTTTTACAGTCCGCTCGAGCGGGGAAATGCACGCTCGAGCGGGGACTTGAGTCACACGCTCGAGCGGGTGTCGAGCGCCCATCGAGCATGATTTTCACATATCCAGTACTTCTGCCATGTTTTGCAGTCCGCTCGAGCGTGGGAAGTGACGCTCGAGCGGGGAACCTTTGTCTGCATGTCCGCTCGAGCGGGGAAAGCCACACTCGAGCGAGACCTCTGTTTTCTGAAAATTCTGAAAATATTTTTAAAGTGCATCTTTGCATCCTCATTCCATTCTAGGCATTCCTAGGCTTAGTTTAAAGCATCTTAATGAGGATAGTGATGTAGAACCACACCGAGGCAAATTAGGGATTAAGTTATTTTTTTCCCAACTGTGTAGCTTAGTGTGTGTTCGTTCTGTAACTGTGTAGGGTTGGCATCCGGAGACGCGTACTAGCTTATCTGTAGCCCAGAACTCTGTGAGTAACAATGTTGTAAAGATATGTTCAAATGATTATCTTCTGAACAATTAAACTGTACTGTTTTATGAAATAATACTGTTACTGAATGAATGATGTCCTAATTGTGAACTGTATTGTGGCATCCTTAGCAACCTACTGTTACTGTACTGTACTGTTACTGACACAGAGATCTCTGTCGGTTCCCATGTTGGAACCACTACTGTTTACTGATATGATGGCCATCAACTGACTGTTCGGTCTGCTAAGACCTACTGTACTGCTTTGCTATTGGATGTACCACATATGACTATTATAGCTTCTGAATGACTGTTATGGCATGAAATACGAGCCACAAACTGAATGACTGTTATACTGATTGAAATGACTGTTTTCAATACTGAAAGGACATTCATTCTTAACCTCTTTACGCATTATGTTATTCACTAGGCTATAGCTCACTGCTCATATATATATGTAGGTGTACAGGCACCGGACCGTTGCTAGGAGCGTCAGGGTAACTCTAGTTTTGTCAAGCCAACCTTTGTGCCTCACTTTAAGATTCCAGATCTGTTCAAGCTGAGGCCGTTTAGGGGTGTTTTAGTTTTTTCCTTTTTGTTTCTACTCTGTATAGACTGAATGTTTTTGTACTGTACTATCTTAATCGGGATCAAGTCCCGGATCTGGATAATTGTAAATACTGTGCATACTGTTTTGGTACTGACTGTATATATGTATGAAAAGTCTTTTTGCATACAGACTGTCACAGCTCATTGGACATCTTTTAATTACTGTTATGGCTTCCGCCAGCCCCTGTACTCTGTATTACTGTATTACTGTATTACTGTTAAGCAGGCCTTCGGTAATCTCGGATTACTGGCCGGTTACGGTGCTAAACCCATAGGGGCGGGTTTGGGTCGTGACAGTTCTATTACCTCGGCATCCTAAGGTGATGGAACCTATATCATTCATTCCATTTAGCACGTCGGCTAATCTTCGCTTTATCATTCATTGCCGAAGTCATAACTTTATCATTTTAATACGACCAAGACCTACAGTCTGCTTTCATCAATGTTCTGGAACCAACAACCAAGTTCGTTTAAGCCGAGATCGTCCCCTTAGCCGAGGTTTTTGCTTCATTATATTGAGAACTTCAAGAGTTTCAACACACGTATTAGCTGTCACGCATTGCAATTCAACCGTTTCTACCACGCGTCTGTCCCCCACTGGACCATGTCCGATACGCGCCATTTAAGTCGCTTTGCGCTTGCGTGCGCCGTCTGACAAATACGTCGTTCTAGGCTCATCAATTTCATTTTGCCGCCTTTTCGCGTTTTTGACAAAACTAGCACCCTCTCTCTTCGTCTTTTCACTTTACATCATTGTTTTCATGCAAAAACTCTTTCTCTCTTTACTCTCCTAAATCCTCCATTGCTGCTTTCGCGAAGCTTTCTGCAACCAGTCTCACTCTCTCCTCCGGCGAGGCTTCTGCTGCACTTCCTTGCTTCCGGCTATCGTCTGATCCCGGCAAACTTTACTTCGGCTTCATTTTTCTTGGGTGAGTCACTGTTCCTTTTTATTCCAATTCCTTGTTTCTCTTCAAAAAGATTTACTTTATTATTCGTTGCCATTGCTATTTTACTCAAGTTCTTGATTTATGAATCACGTATCTGAGCATGTTTATTTTACGATTTTGCTTTTGCCCAATTCGTGTCTTGAATACACACACACTGCTCACAAATTTGTTCACTTTTGCCACTGTTCTTGGCCTCGCACCCTTGTGCACACTTTCTCACAATGTTCTTGATAGTTCATCACTGTTCTTGATTCTGAAACACATTCTTGTTTTCTGTTTTCTGTGTCTTTTCTAGATTCGTGCCTTCAATCTTCGTTTCCATAGATCTAGGTTTGGGATTTGCTTGTAGAACCCACAAATTTTTAAAAAAAACTGAAACGAATTCCCTTTAAAATCCCCACAAATTCTTACCCCAGCTCACATTTAGGTTTTAGCCGAGGTCCTTCAAAACCATCACAAAACACTTCCTTCTGAAATCCTACACCTTCTCCTCAAGCCGACATCACGGGTATGTGGAAGTATAGGGTAAACACCCCGACGAAGTTAGAATACTTTAGGCGGGAGTTTTCTATTCCAGCTGACGTTCACCTTAGGTTGGCTGGGGAGGACGACTCCATTATGCCCACAGTAAACTCCATGCCCTTCCTGGTCGTCACCTTCATTGAGTGTGGACTCAGGCTTCCACTAGACATCCTTTTCCGAGAAGTCCTCCATTATTACAAGCTTAACCCAATGCAGTTAACCATTAACTCATACAGAGTCATTAATGGTATCATAGCCTTAGCACGCCGAGAAAATGCTACGGTGACCTTAGCCGACATCCAATACTGTTACACCATGTGTGACCTCAAATTAGAAAAAGGCTATGTCTACTACCTCAAACTGAGGTCTACTGAATACAAACTTGTTACCGACCTCCCAGACTCCAACAAGGAAGCCAGGGATGACTACTTCATTGTCTCGGGCAACTGGGAGTTTGCTCCAGATGACGACCTTCACCTCTACCCTCTCAGCCGAACAGTATTCGTAGAGAGTAATGGTAAGAGCCAAGTGCTACATTTTTTCAAGCCTTTAATACTTCGTTCTTTCTATATGTTCTAACATCTGTTTTTCTTGCAGTTCTTCCACAACCACCAAAAGACTTCCGCAAGTCCTTCTTCCCCAGCAAGGATCTTAAGAAGTTGTTGGACCTGCCAGTCCACAAGCGGAGAGCTCTTTTACTACTCAACTTTATCCCGACCTACAAGTCGATACTTTCCGACGTCCCAAGGAAGCAGAAAAGCAAGTCTCCTCCTTCCGCCACAACTCCACCAACAACTTCATCATCTCGGCCAGATCAGGGGTCAACCTCAGATCCAGCAGAACAACCATCTACCTCGGCTCCATAGCTGATCCCACCATCCCAACGCCGACGCCGACGCCGACGCCGACGCCGAACTGCAATTCCTGCCGAGATGGGTCGCAAAAAGGCAGTCGCAGAAGATCTTCTAGTCGACATCCCCGACACCGTCAACGCTCAACCAGCACAATCCCAGCCTCAACCAACACCAAAGCCCAAAAGAATGAAAAAGGCTCAGCCTAAGGCAACGGTGACTCAGATTGACACTGAGGACACCTTGCCAATTTCAAAATTGGCTAAGAGCGAGAAGACCCCCTCCGTCCCCGAGAAAAGGCCCGCCGAGGCCGAACCATCCCAATCAACTCGGTCGAAGAGGCCGAGGTCTGAATTGGCAACAGCTTCGGGCTCCATGAAGTCTGACTCCCTCTAGGCCCCCCAAATCACACTAGTGGACAGGCCGGTCAGAGCTGGCGATAGTACCGATGACGTTAACGTCGGCATTGCCCTTACTACAGCTTTGCTCCTTCCTGGAGATCTCGATCGTAACGCCAAGATGAGCCAGTATGAAAACTTCGCCTTGATGTTGCAACACTCCGTTCAAGTAAGTCCCTTCACTTGGTAATTTTCTTTCTCTATTTTTCCATACTTAGAGAATTTCTACTAACTTTTGTTCTATCCATTTTCTTTTAGGTGATCCAACACGCCCACTCATTCTCTATGCAATCTTTTGAAATAAGGAAGGAGTTGGCCGACAAGATCAGGGAGGTTGGTGGTTTACAAAAGGCCATCAAAAGGGCCGAGGCAAAAATGAAGACCTTGTTAGATCAGGCTGCGGCAGCCATTGAAGCCAAAGACGTGGCCGTGGAAAAAGCAGATGCTGCAGAGGCCATTAAGAAGGTTCTTGAGGCCGAAAAGAAAGAGGCCGAAGAAAGACAGCCGAGGCCCAAAAAGAACTCCAAGATGCCTTAGCCACAAAAGAGGAAGAGATCAAGGCCGCTGATAAGAAGGCATATGCAGAGGGGACGACCGATGTCAAGGAGGACTACAAAAAACAAGTGAAGCAGGCATGCAACAAGGGTTTCACCCTTGGTTGGATGGCTGCCCTCAAGAAGTTGGACGTCCCCGAGGACTCCCCCCTCGAGAATGCCGACGACCTTCCCCTACCATTCCCGCTTACTCCAAGCCAATCTGAAGACGGTTTTGAGTCTAAAGAGGAAGCTTTGGTTAGGAAGACAAAGGACGTTGCTAGGGCCAAGCCCCCTACTCTAAATGAGCAAGTCTTGGACTTGACTCAGGATGAGGAATGTGAGGTCTCCAAAGACGCTCCTCCTGAGAAGGCAACATCGGACGCGCCTATTGCCGACAAGAGCCTCGACCAAACTCTTCAAGAAATTGATGCCGAGCTCGCAGCTGAGAGGGCCGCCGAGATGTCTTCTCAGCTGTCTTTTGAACTCCAGACCCAACCAGCCATAGACGCCGAAGAGTCTTAGTTTAACGTTCTTCTCTTTTTTTTCCTGTACCTTGTACTTTTTTCTTTCTTTTTTAAAACAGTGTAAGCTTTAATTTGGCCGACATGCCATCTTTTGAATGTTAATACAACTTCCTCTCCTGAATGCTTGTATCTTTGTCTTCCTTTTACTGTCTTGTATGATTATATACTTAGAATAATTTGGATGTTTTCAAAATACACCTTATCTGTGCGATCTTCTCGGGGTGAAATACCTCGATTATACCCACTAACGGTTTATCTCGGCAAGTACATAAGTACTTCTTTCAATACAACCTTGGTCTTAAATTGTAAATTTCAACAATTATTTAAACCAATCTTTCTTTGTCATAACCTCGGTTTCAACTTGTAAATTTAAAATTTCAACAAGTGTTAAACATGTCATCGGTTTAACTTCAACTTGTAAACTTAAATTTCAACAAGCATATGACCTTAGTTTAACTTCAACTTGCAAACTTAAGTTTCAACAAGTGTTAAACATGACATCGGTTTAACTTCAACTTGTAAACTTAAATTTCAACAAGCGTATGACCTTAGTTTAACTTCAACTTGCAAACTCAAGTTTCAACAAGTGTTAAACATGACCTCGGTTTAACTTCAACTTGTAAACTTAAATTTCAACAAGTGTTAAACATGACCTTAGTTTAACTTCAACTTGTAAACTTAAATTTCAACAAGTGTTAAACATGTCATCGGTTTAACCTCAATTTGTAAACTTAAGTTTCAACAAGCGTTAAACATGACCTCAGTTTAACTTCAACTTGTAAACTTAAAATTTCAACAAGTGTTAAACATGACCTTGGTTTAACTTCAACTTGTAAACTTAAAATTTCAACAAGCGTTAAACATGACCTCGGTTTAATTTCAACCTGTAAACTTAAAATTTCAACAAGCGTTAAACATAACCTCGGTTTAACTTCAACTTGTAAACTTAAGTTTCGATAGGCGTTAAATTAATTTTAGCTTGTAAATTCTACCTTTCCAGGAACCATTTTCCAACTCTCAGCCCCCTAATGTGAACTTAAGTTCCACTTGGGTTCTCATTATGCATGTATTCCAGAAACATCGTCAAGTATCTTATTAGTCACAAGTGTAAAAAAAAATCAAGCTAAAACTTTATTTATTACTTCAGCTAATAACAAAGAACAAGAAAGTCTAATGATAGAAAAATTTTAGATTGCAATTATTCCAAGGCCTTGGCAACTCTTTGCCTTCATTATCTTCAAGCCGATATGCCCCATTACCCAATACCGAGATGATTCTATAGGGTCCTTCCCAATTTGGGCCAAGCTTGCCTTCTCTGGGATCCTTCTTGTTGCCGACGACCTTTCTCAGGACGAGGTCACCAACTTGGAACTCTCGTGGGTTCACCTTTTTATTATAAGCCCTGGCAAGCTGCTGCTGGTATGTCCCCAGTTGAATTGCTACTTTCTCCCTTCTCTCTTCTAGAAGATCCAAATCTCGGGGCTAAAAATACATCATTAGTTCCATTCTCCACTGCCTGGGTTTTGATCCCTGGGATGCCAACCTCCAGCGGAATGACTGCTTCTGTGCTATAAGCCATGGCAAACAAGGATTCCCCCGTTGATCTTCTCGGCGTAGTCCGATATGCCCAAAGTACACTAGGCAATTCATCTACCCACTTTCCCTTTGCTGCTTGCAGTCTCTTCTTTATCCCATCCAAGATAACTTTGTTAGACGCTTCTGCTTGTCCATTGCTTTGAGGAAAACTTGGGGTCAAAAAGTAATTCTTGATTTTGAACTTTGCACAGAAGCTTTTGATTAGCTTACTGTCAAATTATGTTCCATTGTTTGCAACTATTGCTCTTGGAATCCCAAACCTGGTAATGATGTTCTTCCATATGAAGTTCTTCACATCAATGTCTCGAATCTTGGCAAGGGGTTCAGCTTCTACCCACTTGGTGAAATAATCTGTTGCCACTAGTAAGTACTTCTTTTGTCCAGTTGCTTGAGATAGTTTTTCGACAAGATCCGTGCCCCATTGGGCAAATGGCCAAGGACTGGATACTGGGTTCAAGTTGGCTACTGGTTGATGATAAGCTTCGGCATCTTTTTGCATATAGGGCCACCAGTACCCTTGTGTAATGGCCCTGTGGGCAAGTGACCTCGGGGTCAATGCCAGGCATTTCGTAAGGCGTCCAGGCAAACACCTCAATGTTTGCTCTCAAGAAAGCCTCCAGTTCTTTTTCCTCTTCTTTGACTAAGCCCGAGCCGAGAAGGAAGAAGTGTTCCTCATCCCTTTGCTGGATAAGGATTTTCTTCAGGGCTTCTTCACTCTTTTCGGCTGGCTCTTTGCCGACGTCCTCTAGGACCTCCACATCCTTGTCTTCGATCTCTACTGTCTCTGGTTCTCGTATGCTGCAGGTGGATTTCATTGCTACCATGGAGCAATTCTTTGCCTGCAGCTAATCCCCTCTGACCTCCTCTATCCCATGCTCTGTTGGGAACCGCAATAGCTGATGTAGTGCTGAGGGAACAGCCCCCATTGCATGTAGCCATGGCCTTCCCAGGATAGCATTGTAAGGGGAGGGTGTGCGATTATGGTGAACTCTGTTTTTATCTTTTTGGTACCAGCCTGCACCTCTAAGCTTGCTACTTTCAGTGGCCACGTCGGCGTTCCATTAAACCCAATCATTGGGCTGTTGGATTGCTCCATATCGTCTGGGTGAAGACCAAGCTCCTTGTAACACCTGACATACATGATGTCACAAGAGCTGCCCTGGTCAATTAAGATGCGCTTCACTTGACATTCCCCAATCTGGAGGGATACTACCAAGGCATCATTGTGTGGATGCTGCACCATCTCAAGGTCAGCTTCAGTAAAGGACACTACTGGTCCCTAGAACTCCTCGGCCCAAGGTTTTTTCTCTCGAACCTGGTACACATGCTGCAAGTGCTTTACCTTCTGGGTCTCTCCCTGTATTTCGTTTTTGTTGACCTTCGAGTGAATTACATTAATTACCCGAGGTCCGCCTGCCTGCGGTTGCTGTGCTGGGAGAGGTGGAGCTGCTGGTGCCTGAGGCAGTCTTACCTGCTCTTCCCTTGTCCTGGCTTCATCTACAAGGTCCCTTAAATGGCCTTGCCTTACCAGGTCTTCCAGGTGTGCTTTCAGGGCTCTGCAACCTTGAGTCAGATGCCCATCTTCATTGTGGTAAGCACAATGCTTACTGTGGTAGCCGAATAGTTGGCGAAGATAAAGCAGGTCTATTTCAGAAGCTTGACGCTAGACGGCAGATATCCCGCAAGGATAAGGGGCCGAACAGGATAAATAGGCCGAATGGGGAAGGATCCCTAGAGCCGAATAGTGGAAAAGATAATGATTGAAAAAGTAGGCCCTGGCCCCGAGGATCAGAAGAAACGAGTATAAATATAATAGCAATGGACTAGTAAAGGTATGTAAGAATCACTTCTAAAAACTTAGTGAACAAGCTTTCTTGAGTAGAAGAACTGACTTGTCCGTCGGAGTGCTAATTCCGGCACCCCCGACCGGAGTATTTGTATCTTTGCAGGTGACTAGCTGAGGATCATTGGCGTCTTCCAGGATCTGAAGAGTATTTCCAAACCACTTCCCCACAATTGGCGCCGTCTGTGGGAATACTCGAATACATCCATGGAAGGCGTGACCGAAGATCCTCCGATAGCCACCGACGAGATCACACAGGCAGACGACCTCACCCCAGCTAATATGCTCGGAAAAGAAACCATCGCGGCACGACGCGTCTTGAACTTCGATTCGCCAACAACTTCAGCACAAGAAACAATGCAGGCTATCATAGAACAAGCAAAGCAGAACGAACAAAGGCTCGAGAACATGATCGCTGAGAACGAACGACTCCGTCAAGATTTGGCCCTGGAGGTAGCAAAATCTAGAGAGGCCATGCGCCAGGAACCAGAGCGACCTCCGAGGGCAGACGGGCAAAGACCTCGGGCCCGACCAAAGGATACCGATAGCAACTCCAACTCATCATCCACGGAGCTCGACGCAAGGGGACGATCCGAAACCTCCAGCTCCTCCGAAAAGGATCTGCGAACAAGGAACAAGCGCAGGAGAATCAGCTCAAACGAAGAAGACCAGCACGATCCTTTCGTTCGACGGATCGCAAGGGCGTCCCTGCCCAAGAAATTCAAAGCTCCGTCGTTCACTCTTTACGACGGAAAATCAGACCCCACTGATCATATCCGTCATTACAAACAGGCCATGACGCTACACGCAGACAATGAAGCCCTCATGTGCCGAATATTCCCTAGCAGCCTAGGTCCACTAGCCGTCAGGTGGTATTACAAGTTGGAGCCAGCTTCGATTAAAAGCTTCCGACAACTGCAGAAATCCTTCAGGGCCAGGTTCATCACCAACGAGGTACAACCGAAACAGGCCGACTCCCTCTGGGCTATGCAGATCCAGTCGGGAGAGACGCTCAGAGCGTACTCGGCACGATATTGGGAGTGCTTCAACCTTGTTGACGACGCTTGCAACGACTCCATGGCCATCACCGCCTTCAAAATGGGTTTACATCCTGATAGTGCTCTGCGCAGTTCCCTGACCAGAAGGCCCCCCAAAACAGTCTGGGCGTTGATGAAGAAAGTTGAAGAATATTGTAAAGTCGAAGATGATGCCCTGAGGATAAAAGCCGGACAAATCTCCAGCAAAACGGCCCTCCCGAAATTGCTCGACCAATAAGCTCCGTGCCGCCACCGAGCCCTGAGCCCCGAGCCCCGGCAACGAACCAAGCGAGATAAAAGGCGGGACTCCCGCCGATCAAGCGATCAGTGCTCCCACCGAACGACGAAAACTACAAGTCGACAGCAGACGCTCAAGGCGAACCGACAAGAAGTATACGGAGTTGACAGAGCCGATCGCGGCAATAATGACCAAAGTCCAGCACCTTCCATTTTTCAAGTGGCCGTCGAAGATGGTGGGGCCTCCCGACACACGGAGGAGGGACAGACGATGCGAATACCACAAAGATCACGGCCACGAAACCGAGAGCTGTTATGCGCTAAAGGATCATCTGGAGGAACTGGTGCAAGATGGTCGACTGCAGCAATACGTGAGCAAGGGAAGGCCAACCAAAGCATTAGCCTTGAGACAGGATTCACCTCCGCTTGGTGTGATCCACATAATCTACGGTCTGCCGGCATCCCCGACCGTGCATACAATCCAATCGCACCCAATTCCCCAAAAATTCAAAAAACACAACATGTCAACCGGCAGGCCCAGAGAAACTCCGACAATTAAGTTCGATGACTCCGACCTCGTCGGAACAGTGGCCAGCCACGTCGATCCTTTGGTCGTCAAATTACGCGTACGTCAGTTCAGCGTTGAACGCATTCTCATAGACCCAGGAAGCACTTCGAAAATCTTGTACTACAGAACTTTTGTTGAACTCGGCCTCAACGAGTCGGACCTATCACCGTCGTCTCAGCTCACTGCTGTTGGCTTCAACACGAATCCAGAGTACCCGTTGGGGAAGGTCGTGCTACCTGTTCGAGCGGGCTCAAAAACGGTTGACGTGGAATTCTTGGTTGTTAAGCTTCCGTCGCCGTATAATGCCATCATGGGGCGCCCCTGGTTGCATATCATGAAGGCTGTCCCCAGCACCTACCATCAGCTTATGCGCTTCCCAACAGACCGTGGCATTGAGGAGATCCGTGGCTCACCGCAATCCGCGCGAACGTAGACTTTATGAAGATCCATTTACGGACCCGACTTGTGGGATTGATGCTTGTACTGGTACCACGTTTTTAATGAAAATCGATTCTTTGTCACTCTCCTTCAAGCCTCTTAGGCCCAATTAAGTCTCCGGATTCGGAGTCCCCTTTGGTGCATGACACCTTAGGGCCGAATAAGTCTCCGGATTCGGAGCCCCCTTGTGGCATGACACCTTAGGGCCGAATAAGCCTCCGGATTCGGAGCGCCCTTCGTGGATGTCACGATTGGCCCAATTAAGTCTCCGGATTCGGAGCCCCCTTTGGTGCATGACCCTTAGGGCCGAATAAGTCTCCGGATTCAGAGCCCCTTTTGTGCATGACACCTTAGGGCCGAATAAGCCTCCGGATTCGGAGCGCCCTTCGTGGATGTCACGATTGGCCCAATTAAGTCTCCGGATTCGGAGCCCCTTTGGTGCATGACACCTTAGGGCCGAATAAGCCTCCGGATTCGGAGCGCCCTTCGTGGATGTCACGATTGGCCCAATTAAGTCTCCGGATTCGGAGCCCCCTTTGGTGCATGACACCTTAGGGCCGAATAAGTCTCCGGATTCGGAGCCCCTTTGGTGCATGACACGTAGGGCCGAATAAGCCTCCGGATTCGGAGCGCCCTTCGTGGATGTCACGATTGGCCAAATTAAGTCTCCGATTCGGAGCCCCCTTTGGTGTATGACACCTTAGGGCCGAATAAGCCTCCGGATTCGGAGCGCCCTTCATGGATGTCACGATTGGCCCAATTAAGTCTCCGAATGCGGAGCCCCCTTTGGTGCATGACACCTTAGGCCGAATAAGTCTCCGGATTCGGAGCCCCTTTGGTGCATGACACCGTAGGGCCGAATAAGCCTCCGGATTCGGAGCGCCCTTCGTGGATGTCACGATTGGCCAAATTAAGTCTCCGGATTCGGAGCCCCCTTTGGTGGGCATGACACCTTAGGGCCGAATAAGCCTCCGGATTCGGAGCCCCCTTTGGTGCATGACACCTTAGCCGAATAAGTCTCCGGATTCGGAGCCCTTCGTGGATGTCACGATTGGCCCAATTAAGTCTCCGGGATTCGGAGCCCCCTTTGGTGCATGACACCTTAGGGCCGAATAAGTCTTCGGATTCGGAGCCCCCTTTGTGTGCATGACACCTTAGGGCCGAATAAGTCTTCGGATTCGGAGCCCCTTTGGTGCATGACACCTTAGGGCCGAATAAGCCTCCGGATTCGTGGATGTCACGATTGGCCCAATTAAGTCTCCGGATTCGGAGCCCCCTTTGGTGCATGACACCTTAGGGTCGAATAAGCTCCCGTATTCGGAGCCCCTTCGTGGATGTCACGATTGGCCCAATTAAGTCTCCGAATGCGGAGCCCCCTTTGGTGCTGACACCTTAGGGCCGAATAAGTCTCCGGATTCGGAGCCCCTTTGGTGCATGACACCGTAGGGCCGAATAAGCCTCCGGATTCGGAGCGCCCTTCGTGGATGTCACGATTGGCCAAATTAAGTCTCCGATTCGGAGCCCCCTTTGGTGCATGACACCTTAGGGCCGAATAAGCCTCCGTATTCGGAGCGCCCTTCGGGATGTCACGATTGGGGCCCAATTAAGTCTCCGGATGCGGAGCCCCCTTTGGTGCATGACACCTTAGGGTCGAATAAGTCTCCGGATTCGGAGCCCCTTTGGTGCATGACACCGTAGGGGCCGAATAAGCCTCCGGATTCGGAGCGTCCCTTCGTGGATGTCACGATTGGCCAAATTAAGTCTCCGGATTCGGAGCCCCCCCTTTGGTGCATGACACCTTAGGGCCAATAAGCCTCCGGATTCGGAGCCCCCTTTGGTGCATGACACCTTAGGGCCGAATAAGCCTCCGGATTCGGAGCGCCCTTCGTCGTGTCACGATTGGCCCAATTAAGTCTCCGGATTCGGAGCCCCCTTTGTGGCATGACACCTTAGGGCCGAATAAGTCTCCCGGATTCGGAGCCCCTTTGGTGCATGACACCTTAGGGCCGAATAAGTCTCCGGATTCGGAGCCCCCTTTGGTGCATGACACCTTAGGGCCGAATAAGCCTCCGGATTCGGAGCGCCCTTCGTGGATGTCACGATTGGCCCAATTAAGTCTCCAGATTCGGAGCCCCTTTGGTGCATGACACCGTAGGGCCGAATAAGCCTCCGGATTCGGAGCGTCCTTCGTGGATGTCACGATTGGCCAATTAAGTCTCCGGATTCGGAGCCCCCTTTGGTGCATGACACTTTAGGGCCGAATAAGTCTCCGGATTCGGAGCCCCCTTTGGTGCATGACACTTAGGGCCGAATAAGCCTCCGGATTCGGAGCGCCCTTCGTCGATGTCACATTGGCCAATTAAGTCTCCGGATTCGGAGCCCCCCTGGTGCATGACACCTTAGGGCCGAATAAGCTCCGGATTCGGAGCGCCCTTCGTGGATGTCACGATTGGCCCAATTAAGTCTCCGGATTCGGAGCCCCCTTGGGTGCATGACACCTTAGGGCCGAATAAGCCTCTCCGATTCGGAGCGCCCTTCGTGGATGTCACGATTGGCCAATTAAGTCTCCGATTCGGAGCCCCCTTTGGTGCATGACACCTTAGGGCCGAATAAGTCTCCGGATTCGGAGCCCCTTTGGTGCATGACACCTTAGGGCCGAATAAGCTCCGGATTCGGAGCGCCCTTCGTGGATGTCACGATTGGCCAATTAAGTCTCCGGATTCGGAGCCCCCTTTGGTGCATGACACCTTAGGGCCGAATAAGCTCCGGATTCGAGCGCCCTTCGTGGATGTCACGTTGGCCAATTAAGTCTCCGGATTCGGAGCCCCCCTTTGGTGCATGACACCTTTGGCCGAATAAGTCTCCGGATTCGGAGCCCCCTTTGGTGCATGACACCTTAGGGCCGAATAATTCTCTCCGGATTCGGAGCGCCCTCGTGGATGTCACATTGGCCCAATTAAGTCTCCGGATTCGGAGCCCCCTTTGGTGCATGACACCTTATGGCCGAATAAGTCTCCGGATTCGGAGCCCCCTTTGGTGCATGACACCTTAGGGCCGAATAAGCCTCCGGATTCGGAGCGCCCTTCGTGGATGTCACGATTGGCCAAATTAAGTGTCCGGATTCGGAGCCCCCTTTGGTGCATGACACCTTAGGGCCGAATAAGCCTCCGGATTCGGAGCGCCCTTCGTGGATGTCACGATTGGCCAAAATAAGTCTCCGGATCCGGAGCCCGTTTTAATCAACTAATTAAGCCGGAATCACTATATGGTTCGCCGGACAAGGCGTGCCTTAGCCGCCCACGAGTACGACCCATTCCGGTTAAATTCGCATCCCGCCTAAGGCAAGGGCCAATCCCTGAATACAGGAAAAATACTTAAGCAAAAATATTTAAGCTACACAAAAGTTCCGGTAGCAAACTTTCCGATAGCAAACTATTAAACCATACGAAATGACGTGCTTAACCATTAAAAGTTGGGATCAGGAACATTCATCCGGCATAGCTAAACAAAAGATTTTCAGAGTAAGACTCAACTATATGAAATAACACTTTTATTTGATTAAAAGTTGTTACATAGACGCAATCCGCGTTCGAACATTACAATATCTATCTCTAACTTCTAAGAAAATCACCCCATCGACCCAACTCTTGTCATTTGAACACCATCGCGGCTCAAAACGCATCGATCTAACCGCGCCCGAATCGGCATGTCGCCGGGCCTCTGACACCATCGACAATGTCAAGGCCAAGATCCAAGACAAGGGGTTAGGGGCAGCGGTCGTTGTGTCTCCTTTCGGGGCGATCTGCTTCAACGACTTGGAGGCTGACGTGTTTTCCAGTTTCTCCTTTCAGCGGTCCACCTCCCACATCGGAGAATCCTCCGCCGCAAACCATCTGAGCGCCAAGTTCGGCCGGAATTTGAGCTCCTGCAACTATCATCACATCTGATGGTGAGAACTCTTGATCATCCCACGCAATAGATGCTGGTGAGCCAAATATGTTTGATTGCATGAGGCGCCTGCCGCTTTTATTCTCAGTAATGGCCGCGATCTCGAGGCCCAAATCCCGATGATTTTATCAACACTAAACCCCACGAGACAGGCGTCGGTCAACATTCTCCATGACCTAGTTAACCCAACGGTTGGCTAAAACGCGCGCGCATAGGCTGCGCAAGGGCAAAAATTACCTAGCTCAATCGGCTAGACATCTGGCATTCGAGCTAAGTCAAAATGCCGTAGCCCCTCCGATCTCTGGCTCACGCTTCTTCAAATTTTCAACAACACACGCCGCAATGGCTTTATTCAAAAGTAAACGGCCATTACATGTAGGCCGATCACGCACAACGAATCGGCGCATCGATTTAACATGCCGAGTCCGATTGATGTATTTACGTCTATCCAAACATTTATGCAATCAAATTAAACACGCACACGCCGAATGCGGGAGACAATTTGATATTTTCAATAAAGCGTCTTTTATTCAAAAACCAAGAAATTACATAATTGCAAACGCGACCAGCGTTCGAACCTTACAATAATTAAAGTCAGACGGCGTCGCCCTCATCCTCACTCTTCTCAACCTCGAAAGCAGAAAACGAAAATCCTTACTGTGGTAGAGAGGTGACGCCGAATCGATGCCTGACAAGCGAAGAGATTCGGCGACTTGAGATGCCTTGATCCAACCATGCCTGAACCCACGATTTTCACATCGGCAAACCTCTTCGGCAAGCTTCTCCTTGGTCTTTGGATTCCAACCAAGCGCCCTTCGTGAAAACCTTTTTCATAAGACCTCCCCTTGGCGGACTCCAATGCGAACATGCTCGCCGTTTCACGATCGGCAATGGCAGCGCTTATAAGCCGACTGGTAACCCTCTCTCTCCACGATTGGATTCACCTGCCCTGCTGGTTGTACTTGAGCCGCTTTGATCTTTCTTAACTCACGTTCAGCCGCCTCCACGCGAGCCTCCAAACTGCGGATATGCTCTTCCTTTTTCTCCATTTCTCGGGGGGCGGCGCGCAATCGCATGCCGACTTCATAAGCCGTATAGAGCCCTTTCACCGCCCCCATGAATGCCCTCGCGAAACACTTCGTAGTCCTGACGACCAACCATTGACTGCTGAACTTCCGAGGAAATATTTGTCGAGCAAACTCGACCGCCACGTCTGGATCTCGAACGATCGAGTCCGCTTCCGTCATGGGCTTATTCTTCACAAAACTGCAAAACTTAATGGGCACGGATTCGCGTCTGATCTCCTTTCGACTTGGGCGTGTGGCGATCTCCCCTGGGACTGCCTATCCCGTCTGGGCGACCTACTACGACGTCGAGGAGATTGACGCCTCTCTCGACCCATAGAACTCTTACTCCCAGCACGCAAGGCGCACCACGGTGTTCACTTCGATTCATATCACCGCCAAGCTCAGCCAATGTCTTGGCTTCCCCTTTGCTGTTAAAGAAGAGTTTGTTCGACATTCGCACAATAGATTTTCTCTCAGAAGTCTGAATCAGATACCTACCAGACTCTTAAAAGCTGTACCTTTGATCATTTAACACTCGCAGAGGCAGCACGATCGAGGCAAGTTCATTAATCGCGAAACCCAATCGCCTGACGCCGACTAAGTTGACGGCAGGACAAGCTTTTGGCTCAAGATCGCAGCCCAGGTGCGTAGTAACCCAGCCGGCTCACAAGTTGATTCGGGCAAGAGCAGATTCATCAATCTATTCGGCCCAACTACCCCAGCCGGCTCACGAATTGATTCCTCAGAGCCAGAGTTCTTATCATGAACCCCCTGGGGCAAGGGCAGATTCATCAATCTAAGGGCCCAAGATCAGTAGGCAGTGAAATTGCAAATGGTGATTTTGATGGGATATGTATTGAATCTGCAGGAACCCAGATATTGACAATCTTTTCCTCTCTACCTTCAGTGGTTCTATTCGGCTTAGTACCCCCGGCTCACGAGTGGATTCGGGCAAGAGCAGATTCATCAATCTATTCGGCCCAATTACGTCCGGCTCACAAGTTGATCGGGCAAGAGCAATTCATCAATCTGTTCGGCTAAACTACCCCCAGCCGGCTCACGAATTGATTCCTCAGAGCCAGAGTTCTTATCATGAACCCCCTGGGGCAAGGGCAGATTCATCAATCTAAGGGCCCAAGATCAGTAGGCAGTGAAATTGCAAATGGTGATTTTGATGGGATATGTATTGAATCTGCAGGAACCCAGATATTGACCAATCTTTTCCTCTCTACCTTCAGTGGTTAGCGACTTCAGATTCAAGTAAGGAAAAAACAAAGTTTGACAAACGATATTCTATGTACGGTTTGTGTAGAAGAGTTCTAGATAAAATCATTCGTGCCACAGTAAATCATATCCGGCTCACGAGTTGACTGGCAAGAGCAGATTTATAATCTATTCGGACCAAGTACCCCAGCCGCTCACAAGTTGATTCAGAGCTAGAATTCTTTTTTGATGAACCCCTGGGGCAAGGGCAGATTCACAAATCAGGGTTTCCCACAGTATATGCAATTCCATTTTACCAAATGCATTGACAAACACAGACTCTTTCATAAAATTAAACCACAGAACTCTTTCATACAAAGTGTGTGGTGGTAGCAAAAATTACAAGGAAATTTTCATTAATAAATTGCGCGCAGATGCTAACCAATTTATACATGAAAACTACCCTGAACCAACAAAGCACTATCCAAAAGAAGAAAAAACAAAACAAAAGACGCCTGCTCAGTAAACGGCTCCCAGATCATTCGTCGGTATCGGATTCAAGTGGCTCAACATCCACCTGCTCATAAGGAATTGGCAAATCCAATGTAACCTCAGCGGCAGCAAGGGCTTTGAGCCACCCATGTTTGAACCCGCGATTCTCAAATTTGGACACTTCTTCAACATATTCCGTCAGAGCGGCCTCTCCCCCTGCCTCAAAGGCCTCCGATTCGGCTTTCTCGCGGGCCGCCTTAAGCTCCTCTAACTGAGCTTCCGCTTCAGCAAGTGCTTCTTGGAAAGTTTGAGCGATTCCTCGCTCGCATTTGCCCTACCCTCAGCATCAACACGAAGCTGTTCGGCGACGCAAACCCTCTCTTTCTCCGCTTCGGCTCGCGCGCTCTCCATTTCAGCTCTCATAATTTCGAACTCGGCCTACTTTTTGACCCTGCACCTCTGTTTGCAAATGGTCAATTCTCCTGAGAGCATCACGCAGGCGGCGACCCAAGTCGGCGATCCTTCGATCGTCTGCAAACAATTCGGTATGATTAGATGCCTTTAACAAACAAGAGCGAAATGAAGGTGACCTACCAGGAGTGCCGATTGAGCAGTTAGGGCAACGGCCATAATATCAGGCACGGCACCGAAGGCTTTGTTGTCAGCCGGCAGAGAAATTGAAGCCGCCAGCTCAGTGCCCACGGCTGGATCCTCGATGGCCGAAAGCGTCGGATAAAATCGGCATATCCCTGATCTTTGGCTGAATAACGAACGGAGCGACCACGTCCGTTTCTTCAAGCCGAGGCCGTTTGCTATCAGGGCCAGCTTCTGAACTCGCTTCCCCCTCGGCACCACGCTTTTGGCCTTTGCTCCGGAATCAGCCGTTCCCCATCGGCCTGTCTCCACCCTCTTTTCCCGTATCGGACACAGCAACCTCAACTGTCCCCTCAGAAACGGGTACGAAGGGCTTGATCAAGCTGGGATCTGATGCGGCGCATTCAGCCTTCTTTCGGGCGGCCATCCGCTCGGCAATTTCTTACGTGCCATCTGCGTTAAGCTTTCTTCTCCTTCGCCATACCCTCAAAGAAATCGCCGGGTAGATCCCCCAAATTCGAAAAATATCCCCGGAAGAGAAATCTGCTCGTCCTGAGGTGGATGGCTCGGTGGCCTCAAATGCCGAGCGTACGGCCTCGTCGCCCCCTACAAACCCCCTCAGTAGACCCCAGCCGATCGGCAATCACCTCTACAACCGGCTCGGCGTCTTCCCCGAATCAGAAGCTACGAGACCGATCTGCCTAAGGTTTTTGAAGCTGGGGAAGAGGGCCGAGAGCTGTTGATTGCCGGCTGGAATCGGAATGTTATCTGCAGCCGAGAAAGTAGTGTAAGTGGGTTCGTACCGAAGGAGAATATGGGCGCTCTCCTCTTGCTGTTGTACGTTGGGCGGCCGAAATATTGAGGTGCAGTCTTGATTTCCCCAAGAACCACGTCGTCAACCGAAGTCAGAATTTTCTTCAACCTATTACCTGCAGAAGATAAAAGCGATTTAGGGAAAAGAGCCGAAT